>OU744806.1:2496311-3021723 GCA_916614155.1 Mesoligia furuncula
GTTTCAATAGTTTCGTGTAGTTTCTAGAAAATAATCCATTGGTGGTGTCGTTAAAGGTTGCTAAAGGATTATGTTAAGAAGGATTGACAGCAGTGTCCCTGTCTGTTTGTTTATTACGCTTTCACGCTAAAACGGCATAGCTGATTTGGATGAAATTTAGCACGTGGGTAGACCACGATCTGGACTAGGACATAGGATATTTCTTATCTCGATATTCTCACGGGTTCGAGACTTAAGCGGGTGAAACCGCGGGGAAGTGGGTAATAATATTGTTATCATGAATCTATCTGCTGTGCCAAGTGGTTTTGATTTAGTGGATAGTAATTCGAAAGTCTATACAAGGTGTAGGTAACAGGATAAACGCAAGTCCTAAAAGTAGTTTGTTCATAATTGACTACTGAATCGATTTCAGTAACTTTTAATAAAGATATTTTTTCAAAAATTATGTATTTTGCCGTAATGCCAGTCGATTGAGCCAAAGAAAATTAAATCTTATTTCAAAGCAAAAATTGAGTCTTAACTCAATTTTAAATGCATACAGTAATGTTAGGGTCAATAGATAGCTTTAAAAAAAAATAAGTTTTGGTCATTGTATTATGCTTTAACTCAATACTCTAATAAAATTGGGGTGTATGAGGTCTTGCGTTAATTATGTTACATATTATATTCAGTAATTTACTTTTTCTGAATAACAAAACCATTAATAAAAGGTCAACATTTAGGACTGATTTTTCAATAGTCAGATAACTTTTATCGGAAGAATTATGTCAAGTTTGACATATTTTCTATACAAAAGCTGTCAAACCGCAATATTTATTCTTCAGATAAATGTTCTCTCTGGTCTATTGAAAAATCATCCCGTATCCTGAATAATAGAAATATAACTTAACATGAATGTGTCTGTGTGTGTCTTTAAATGGCAGTTCATTGATTCCTTTTGGTGAAAAAAGATCGAAAGGTAAGCATATATGAGCCCGGTTAAGCCCTGGATCCCGCGGAATCAAGAATCGAAGCTGACCCTGCTTTCAAACAGTCTCGGCCGAAACAAAAATAAAGTCAAAGCATTACATTAAAGGCTCCTACAAAGAGGCGCGACACGCGATATAATCGCGCGCTACACAAAGGCACCGCTCGTTGCGCGACTTGCGGTGCCTATGTGTCGCGCGAATTAAGTGATCGACACTTGATTTAGTTTAAAAAAAACTTTATTTCAGTTAAGCAGAGTAACAGTACCAAAATAGTAATGATTATTCTAATAATTATACATGTATTTATATTTACTTATTGCTAATTTGACAATATTCTTATAACTACTTAAATGCTACTATGCGTGGAGGGGGATTTGCTGACGAAGCGAATAGAGTTGGGGTCATCACATTTAACTCCTCCCTCCCTAAGAGAGAAATTATCTAAAGGCAACTCTGTTGTCTTTGGAGAATTTCGTTTGAATCGCTGAGTCAACAGATCTCGTTTTTGAAGCAAAAATCCTATGACGAATACAATTAAAATGGCGTAAATGCTTATGGTCCATACACTGATTTTATCACTGACTATAATCGTTTCACCATCACTGACACTATCACTATATTTAGCCTGGTTCAGCAGTTCCTTGATGTCGCCTAGATCTATTCCTCTGAGGTCCATCTGCTTGGTTGCCGGGGTGACCTCTCCGCGTAGCTCGGGCATCTGTACTGGTGGCAGTCTGAAGGAGACTGAGCTGGTATTCATGGGTGTTGTGATTGTGATATCGGCAATCTGTAACGTACATTGCTGACTTGGCACTAATATGTATGTGCCTCGTAGGTTGTGTCTACGGGTCTCATCTTCGCAGTGTTCCGTTGCAGCTATTTCCTTTTCTGTGTATATCAACCAGTGGGTGTTAGATATGGGCTGCACCTTAGTTTCTTCTATCTGCACCTGGTGTTGCTGGCAATTACTGAAGTTATGTTGTAATAGCATGAGTTGTTGGATACACGTTTCCTCCGCGTACTGTACCACGTTGTCATCAGAACAGAGATATGTCAGGTCTTCTATTTCATTACAGCCATTGACTACGGATCTGTATTTCGACTTGTTCACTATTAGGTAAGGATATTGGGGTATAATGATATTAGGTTTTTGGGTTATCTGGTTATAGATTGGGATAGGGATAACTTTGTAATAATTGTATGTGTTTTTGTCTATTAGTGGAACTTCTAATATAAATATAATTTTACTATTATCTATATATCCCTTAATTTCTATGTTTCCCTCTAATTTTACTAAATTATCTAATGTTAATGGATAAATCAAGTTATGATGTTTTCTTATGACATTAAGAATATTGAATAATTCTGTGGTATTTACTATTGACGGGTGTAATATGTGCATTTTACTGAAAGTAATAGCAGTTTCCAATTCATAAATAATGGAGTAAATAGTACGGCAATTATTTAAAACTTGGTTCATACTATTCATAACGGTTAAAAGGTTAGAGTACTTGGTTTGATTTTGAATAAATGTTTGGAATTGTTTTATTTTGAAGTTCAAATGCTTAGTGTTAAAGTTAATGTCATCAGAAACATTGAGTTTATCGAAAGCCTTCTGCATCAATGATACTTTTCGTTCTATTGAATGTTCTCTATTTCCTAGATTACTAATCTCTAAATTATATTTCCTAGCATCTTCGCTATCCAAATTTCCTGTTATTACCTTTATAAGAGATCCTAATGGGTTTAAGATTCCTCTTTTAGTTCTGCTAGAAGGTAAAATTTGCTTCAACCTATCTTTCGTCAATTCAATGAGTGATTCTATTTGTATTGTCAACCCTAAAAGTTCCCTATGTATTTCACTATTACTATGACTTATGATTTTTAACTTATTATAATCTTCTATATTATTTTCTAATTGGATCGATAATGAATTTAAATCTATAGTTTTAATAATATCCCAATGGTTAGTCCTCATCAGAGCCGTCCCAATCCGAATCGGAGCTATTCCCGGTTTCTGGTCCATCCTCTGGATATTCAAGGTCGTCCCTTGATCCGCTAGGGCGAGAAGTATCAACCACCATCTGTGAAGGGCGTTTGACATTTTTTAATGCTACTTTAGTGTTTCTATTTTTAAGCTTAACTGGTACTATGTTACGTTCGGGTTTTCCAGTGACAATAGCTTTTTCGTATCGCGGTAACTCTTTTGCTTTCCTAGTCCTAGTATTTTTCATAAAAATCGTGTCACCGTCCACTATTTTTGGTGGGTCCTCACCTCCTTTCTTGACCCTAACTAAGCTTTTATGTCCAATCATTTGATCACTTAAATGTTCATAAAGAATTTTCAATCGTTTATGATGATCCTGTAATATTTTTTGCAATAGATGCTTGTCCCTGTCAATATCAAAAGCATTTCCTGATTCTGTGTGCCCAAAAACTACTTCATGAGGTGTAAAATTTGTCGCGCTATGTATAGTATTGTTATAACCCATGATTGCATACGTCATAACAGATGTTGCATCTAAACTGGATTGTTCATATTTCGCCAACCTATATATTTCGATAATTGTGGAATGGAATCTTTCCACTATTGCCATTGAATTAGGATTGTTAGGTGTCCCTATGTGTTGTTCAATTTTGTATAAACTTAGCATTTCCTTGAGCAATTCGTTATTAAACTCGGTACCTTGGTCACTACTTATTTTTTTTGGTATTCCATACATACTAAAATATTTTATTAGAGCTCTCACTACTTCGGGTGTACTTTTATTGGGAATGTATATTGCTTGACCTAACTTACTGAATGAATCTACTAACGTTAAATATTGATTTTTTTCTATGTATAATAGATCTATAAAAACTTCTTGGAATGGGCTGTCTGGGGTTTGGGTTAATTGTATAAATGGTTTTAGAGGTTTCCTGTCATACTTCGATTTCTTACATTCCTCACATGCGTTAATAATAGCTGTTACTGTTTCTTTCATATTGCTCCACCAATATGTTCTTTTTAATTTCTTTAGAGTCTCTATAATACCTCTATGACAAGTCTTCCCTTGATGATATTTGGTAACTAATTCTTTCTGGTCACTTTCATCCGTAACGTTCACCACTCTTTCAGTACATTCAACAAAGTTTTGAGTTCCCTTTTTGTAAAGTGACGTGATTACTTTAACAAATGTTTTTCTATGCTCGTGGTCTTCAAAGTAAATGAAGTACTTATTTTTGTAATCTGTATATTCTTTAAGAAAATTTTTGACTAAGTTTTCGCTGTTATTAAGAGGTAGATGGACTTCTAAAATTTTTTGTTTGTTGTTAGAAATATCTTTTACACAGATATCATCCCTGTGCCAGGTGAAAACGTGAATTTGCCTGTTTTTCTCATCAATCGCCTCATTTAGGATAGGAATACCTTCATGTTCCCTATTTGATATTGAATGTGCTGTGGCAGCGTCGCTTTCGGAATCCGATAATTCTATTGTCTCTATTTCCGGTTGTTTAACGCTTAGTTTTACGATTTCGTCAGTCACATCTTTCAAATGTTGTTGCAATCTAGTTTCCTTTTCATCTACGTTAACTACCAGTGATTCTGAGTCATCTTTCGTTACATTAATTTTAATGCGCGATAAGGCATCTGCGTTTGTATTTTGTTTGCCTTTCTTGTAGTGTATGTCGAAATTATAGTCTTCTAAACGTAAACGCCATCGAGTTAGTTTACTGTTAGGTTCTTTTAATGAATTTAACCATGCTAAAGGTCTATGATCGGTGTATATTATAAACTTTCTGCCATATAAGTAGGGTCTGAAATGTTTGACTGCCCATATTATGGCCAATAACTCCTTTTCTATCGTACTATATCTAGACTCTGTATCACTAAGTTTTCTGCTAGCATATGCAATAGGTTTATCTGATCCTATAGTGCCTTGAGAAAGTACTGCACCTACAGCGAAATTGGAAGCGTCAGTTGTGAGAATGAACGGTTTTGTGAAATCAGGGAATTGTAACAAAGGTGCATGTGTCAGCAACTCTTTGCACATTTCAAAACTTTTTCTATATTCGTCATTTATCACGATGCTTTTTCCCTTCTTCAGGCATGCTGTGAGGGGTGCGGTTATCTTAGAAAAGTCTTTGATGAACTTCCTATAATAGCCTATTAACCCTAGGAAACTCTTAATTTCTGTAACTGTTTTGGGTAAAGGGTATTTCAGAATAGCCTCTATTTTGTCATTGTTAGGCTTAAGGCCATCCTTAGTGATGGTGTGCCCTAAATACATGACTTCCTTTCGTAAAAACTCGGATTTATCGAGCTGAACTTTTAAGTTAGTTTTTCTGAAACGCTCGAAAATAGCTCGTAATTTCTCTATGTGTTCTTGCAAACTGGTAGAAAATATGATGACGTCATCAAGATATACGAGGCAATGCAAGCCTTGTAGACCTCTGAGGACGTTATCCATTGCACGTTGGAAAGTGGCAGGCGCTGTTTTCAAACCGAACGGCATTCTGTTGAATTCGTACAAGCCGAATGGTGTTGTAAACGCGGTTTTCTGCCTATCTTCTTCCTGAACTTGTAATTGATGGTAGCCAGATGCAAGGTCTAAGGTAGAGAAGTACATACTCTTTCCTAATTTATCAAAAAGATCATTGATGTTTGGCAAAGGGTATTTATCGTCTATAGTTATCTCATTCAAACGTCGATAATCTACGACCATCCGCCACTTTTGTTGTCCGGAGGCATCTAACTTCTTTGGAACAAGGTGGACTGGTGCACTCCAAGGAGAGTTTGATTCTCGGATTACATCGTCCTTTAACATTTTACCTACTTGACGCCTAATCTCGTCTGCTTGAGTGGGCGGCAACCTATAGGCTTTAATATTTATGGGGTCTTCGTTTACCGTTCTAATTTTATGCTTAACTTCGTTAGTGAATGACAACGGTATGTCCTCACAATAGAAAATATCCTTATATTCCTCACAAATATTCTGAATCATCGTTCTTTCTTCCTCATTCATATGGTCTAGCCTTATTTTCTTTAAGTTGTTTGACAATAACTCATCCATTCTGTCTGTGTCGTTTAATTGATTAACTAAGATCTCGCGATGGTTGTAAGGTTCTACCTGAAACGGACTAGTGACCTTGAGGGTCATTTCTATGTCCTTACAGTTCTGTATGACTGTATACGCATAACCATTTACACAGTTAACTAACGCACAGGGCATTCGAATCCCCTTTGTTAATTCTTTAAAATCTAAAATTGCCTCGCCGTTAGTTAAGTTTACAGGAAGTTTTACCCTTAACTCACTACGTGGCGGTAAAATGTAAGTATCTTTCAGTGCTGAAGGATAAACAAAAGGTATGTCAGTATTCCTCGTACACAAAGTTAATGTTTGGTAATCGATTTTTGCATCCAATTGCTTTAATAAATTACTGCCTAATAAACCGTCATAGTTATTGTCAACATCGTAAACATAGAACTTATGACTTTCCGGACTTTTAAATATTTTGGGCAAGGGAGCTAAAACAACTTCCGTATGCATACTAACACCATGGGTACTGACTACTTCGAAAGGCTCTTTATAAATTTTATTTTTAAAATAATGGTAAGCGACACGCCGACCTATAATGATCTAGAACTGCCAGAGTCTAACATAAAAACTGCATTATTTAGCTCTGGGATTATAATGTGAGGCAAAGAACGGTAATTAGTACAATTTAAAATTATTTTTTCTCTCTGTATGAGGCCCTTAGGTAAAAATTTTCAATTTGTTCGGGCTCGTATGATGTGCTTGATTGTGATTCGTAATCAAAATCATTTTCTTCGTTATTATCGTATGTCATAAATGAGTCATTATTCGTATAATTTACGCGTCTAGAACTTGCAGTTCGCATGGTAACATCGGTGTTTGAACCCGAGTTTGCTGATGTTGTATTATGCTCAGACGTTGTCCGCGTCGCGACGGCCTGCTGACTCGGCCAAGGCGTTGACCTACTTTGTTGTGGCGGCTGGTTATGAGTATTATTTTGGTTTCTAAAAGAATTTCTAGATTGATTTAAATTGCTTTGATTATTTGTATTTTCTGTTAAATTATTTTGTGGTGGAATACTAGATTGTTTTTGCGGATTGGGAGTACGCTGAGAATTTCCATTGTTGTTAGCCATTTTCCCTTGGGGTTTCGAATTATTTTTGTTTCTATTACTTTTAGATTCGTAAACCGTCTGAAAGTTTTGTTCTTCCAACACTACCTTTAGGGCATCTTCTAGGGTGGTCACGTTTCTCAACCGTACTAATCTAACTAAATAAGGAGGTAAATTATATAGAAAAACATTCAATGACGAATTAGTATAAATATGTTGTTTGGCTTGACGTAAACTCGCATCGTCTACTGTTTCAATTATTTTCGCAATTAAGGTACTACGCAAGTTTTGAATCCTATGACAAAAATCTAAATAACTTTCATTAGAATTTATTTTCATAGACTCTAACTCCAATACTAAGCAATCTTCGGTTCTAGGGTCACCAAAATGTTGAGCCAATAATGTTTTCAACTCTAACCAAGTACCAATACTATCCCTTTCCCCCACTAGGTTCGCGGCTTCCCCTGATAACTTACTAGTAAGAACGTGGAATAGATATTCATTTTGGGCTTTTCCACCTTGAAATGTATTTATTATATATTCACATTTCTTTATAAAAAGTGGGAGCTGCCTAGAATCGCCACTAAACTCTGGAATAATGTTTGCCATTGTTGACGGGACCTGCATGATCTGATCCATTTTGAAACAACAAAGCACGAAAAGAGAGAGAAGAAAAATACACTAAATATCTAACTAAAGTTAATATTATTACGCTAGTTATATCGTAATAAAATGAAATAATGTTATCGCGGTATTGCTCAACCCTCAATAACACAACACATACAATTAAAACAAAGAGAAAAACGATAAAGGAAAACGGAAAGGATAGTGAAAAAGTTTTACTCACAGTCCCGTAGTTACTCCCATCTCCTCCTTGTGACTACTATTGAATACTGCACCCGCCGATGTGTCTGGTACTCAATGAATTTGTTTGTTCGGAGATCCCTGTTGAACTGTAGAAACAGACGTCCAGCTGCTTGTAGAGTTTTATACGTCGCAAACTGACTACAGAGATCCTACCGGCTGCGCCAATTAAGTGATCGACACTTGATTTAGTTTAAAAAAAACTTTATTTCAGTTAAGCAGAGTAACAGTACCAAAATAGTAATGATTATTCTAATAATTATACATGTATTTATATTTACTTATTGCTAATTTGACAATATTCTTATAACTACTTAAATGCTACTATGCGTGGAGGGGGATTTGCTGACGAAGCGAATAGAGTTGGGGTCATCACATTTAACTCGCGCGATTTTATCGCGTGTTGCGCCTGTTTAAAGGAGCCTTAATGTAGAGCAGTGTTGTGTTGGTAACGGCCGTGACTTACGAGTTGGAGGTCCTAGGTTCGAGCACAGACAGGCGCTTTACTTTTACAGTAAATTATTTCAACATCACTGCTCTCAAAACGTGAAGGAAAACATCGTGAGGAAACCGGCATGTCCAAAAATTCGAAGTTATGTGACATCTACCAAACCGCATTAGGCCTGCGTGGTGGATTTCGGCCCAACTCCCTCTAACCGAGACGAGGCCTGTGTCCCAGCAGTGGGAACATTTAAGGTTGATTATACAGGGTTTTTGGTAAAACATAAACAACCTCTTAAGAGGTCATTGTACTCATCATCGTGAACAACTTTTACTATGGGACCAAAGCAGAAATCGCGAAAAATAAAGTCTGAAAAAAAAGCTGTTCCCTACTTTTTGACGAGTTATACGAACATAAATATAGGGAACAGCAGATTTTTTTTTGCGATTTGCATTTGATGCAATAACCCTGTACATTACATTATTTGTATTTTAATCAAAAATCAACAAGTAAGTTCTCAATATTACCGTAAGCAAACAATTCAAGTAGCTAACTAATTGCACACTTGTAATGAGGATGAAAATTAATATGGTATACAAGCCATTCGTATTATTTGCGAGCGGTAAACAAAACGGTACAAATTACTTAGCTGGAACACATCAACACTACGTTTGGCAGGGAAAGAGGTTCACGGAGAAGTTAACAATGGAGTGCTAGGTGTGTGTGTGCTAAGGAATTAATAATACTAGGACTGTTTATTGTGATGTTTTTTTTCATTCACTTATAAATGCTGAGCTTGTATAAGCTTAGTTAATTATACTAATTATGTGAACGCGCCTAAATGCGCTAAATACGAACGCGCCCGGAACGAGAGGGGCGCAAGGGGGCGACGCAGCCGCCGCCTGCGGCAGAGCGCGTCAACCTGCCATTCGGCCAGAATCAGCGTTTGCGCATACACGTACGATCTTTAATGTCGCGATCGCGCGTATCCGCCATTAAGCAATGTAAAGTGCCGTCTTATTTTATACAATATGTTTTAATAACTACAAGAAATTGAGACATTATCATTTCAACCCTCAACATTATGTGTTAATTATACTAACATAGTTTAAGTATACTAACAAAATTATGGGTAATGTGCCTGACTTAAAGATAAATAAATAAAAATAAAAAGTGGAAAACCAAAACGTTTCCGGCGCAATTTCGAATTGATGATATGATATAATATTTACTACGGTGAAGGATAATAAATAAGGTAAAATGAAATAGGTATATTGTGAAATATTGCACTCACATTACATTAGCTTACTACATCCTGTTTCCTAAGTTGCCAGACGCGCTGAGCAAGACGTATTTACCTACTCATTCCTCCATTTGCTCGCTTCTCTGTGGTGAGATTGAATCAACATGAGACTGTTTCATCTCACGGTTGTTTGTGCTCTGTGTAGTGTTTCGGCCTGTGGACTCGTTTGAGTACGTTAATGTCAATGTAGTGAGGAGCTGGGCGATTTTGTGCGGATTTTGTTGATGAAGTTAAGAGTTGTATTGGAAAATCTTTTGAAAAACTTTTTTTCGTTCCGCATTTTCGTTTTTTGACACCGACTTCCAAAATTAAAGTTATTTATCACTATTAGTACTATTTAGTATTTTTTTGTCGTTTTTTTTTTTTCTTTTGTAAAAAGTCTTTATTATTTTTCACTTTTTATTTATACCTACCCCACACAAACTCAATTAACACTAGTGCATTGAAGAATTGAAGACATCGACTAGAAGAATCATCAAAATTCGCATAGAAATGCCGGAGATGCAGTACATTTATGCATATAACTTCATACATAAGAATAATTACCTAATGTATTATATACTCCAACTGAAAGTATATAGATCACATTAATGAAAGAATTATCAAAATTACTTCATTCGTTTTTAGGGTTCCGTAGTTCCACAAGGAACCCTTATAGTTTCGTCATGTCCGTCCGTCTCTCTGCCTGTGCGAGGTTTTGCTAAAGGACCGTTAGTACTAGAAAGCTGTAATTTTGTAGGAGTATGTATATCAATTACGCAGACAAAGTGGTAAAATAAAATTTTGGAAAATATACTTTTTTAGGGTAGCTCCCCTACATGTGAAGTGGGGATGAATATTTTTTTCGTCGTAAAACCTGGAAAAATTCACAATTATAGTGCATTTCATGAACTTTAAAGGAATAGCATAGCGGTTAAGATAACTTTATCACTTTAGCAGTAATAGTCGTTGAACTTGGGTGTGGGCATTAATCCTTTAAAGTGACTAACATGAAGTAGTTGCTTGTTTATAACGGGTAAAGACTTGCAATTAAAAAACAAAATATGTATTTTTTTTAATATTCAGAATAAAGAACAACAGAATCGTACTACATTGTGATAACGGGCTACTACGGAACCCTACACTGTGCGTGGCCCGACACGCACTTGGCCGGTTATTTGAGAAAATTGCGGACATACAAACATACATACGGGTCGAATACAGAACCTCCATTTTTGAAGTTGTTTAAAAATGATACTTTGGTAGATAATAATATCTACTGGTTTAAAAAGAAATACTTTCCTTCTTAATTCCGCAAGAGTACACATTGGATTCGTACAAATATAAACAAAAATTAGAGAGCAGTGGGGGTCCAGCGGCAACGGCCCCGACTAAAGACTTGCAGGTCGTGGGTTCGAACCCAGGCAGGCGCTTTGAGTAAATAATTTCATCACCACTATTCTCAAAACGGCGAAGGAAAACATCGTGAGGAAACTGTCAAAGACCCAAAAAATCGAAGATATGTAACATCTAGGTACCAACTCGCACTGGGCCCGTCTGGGAGCACCAGGGGGATCTCGACGGTCAGCGGGATTGTCCGAAAGGGTTACCGCTGGCCCGGAACATAAAGGGCTAAGGAAGGAACACGGGTGGGTTTTAGTCAGTAAGAGTCTGACACTCCATTCCGCTCCACCTAGAGCGGGAGGAGACATTTGATGATTTCCCATCCGCAAAAAAAAAAAAGGGGGATCTCGAAAAAAGGAGGCCTGTGTCCAGCAGTGGGAATATTATAGGTAGAAATATGGCAAAATCAAGCGAAAGTAAAATTATGATTCGATAAGTACAGTCACGAGCATAAGTATGTATACACTTGGCTTTATTCAAAGGCAATTTTCTCCTTTATTTTTTAATGAAATTTTATGATAATACTAAAATAGTATTTTCGAACCCATAGGTTTATGTAAAGTGTCGTATTTCAACATTGCATTCGTCATTTCACGAAAAAATCGCAATTGAAAGTTGGCAAGTGTTGACATATTAGCGCCCGTGACTGTACGTGAAATAAATTTACATGTCAGCAAATTACCGATTTTCCGACACGCCATTCTATTGTCTCAAATTACATTATTTCGAACAAATATTGAATCACTCAGAAATAAACATTTCGAAGTATCAGCAGGTAAAATAATAAGAAACAATAAATAAATAAAAAACCCCGCTTCATCGATACCCCTCGTTCATTACAAGTAAATTGCTTTTTCTAATAAATATTCAATGTACGGAACGAAACTGCGTCAGGTTTATTAAATTTTGTTTACTTACGAAATCGGGGTACAAAGACTGGAGCAGTATACTGCGATGGTCACCAGTCGGTTTGTCTAACGGGGTGATTTACCTTAATCACCACAATATACACGGTGTGCGCGTCAGGACATGAAATCACTCATTGATTTAACCGGTCAAGCCCCGCGCGCACTGAACGGATTTCGATAAAGAACAATGCCCACTTTCCATACATTGAAAAACCTGACAATGAAAGTTAATGTATAGTTATAAGGTATAGTAGAAAGAGTACCTGTAAGATTAGAAAATAATGTCATATAGTCATTTTTACGATTTAAAGTCTACAAAGGCCAAAAAATATGAATGTTACTTTTTAGGTTAGGATTTGCCTTTACGATAGTTTGTTTACATATCGTCGACCGTAGGTTCAATTGGTGTAAGGGACAAAATACCCAAAATGAGTTGAGTATACAGTTTTGTTCAGAATTTTTCGCTCTTTCGAATGGTGTATATGAAAAAATTCTAGCTTAAAAAAAATGTCCCTTACCCCACTGATTTTTTGGATCCAAATTTCGAATCAGCCCCATAATAACAATGTATCTGAAAAACTATGCAATATAGCAATTTGAAATGGTGTAATTACCGCTGCCAATCCACTTCAAATAAGGTAAGGGTCTTCCCAATCAACGAATTACCATTACATGGTTTATTTTTGAAGAAATCATAATAAAACTGGCCTTACACTAATGTCTTTGTTATCTCAAAAAATAAATATCACCCATACTTTAAATGGATTGCACGAGTTTTGACATAGTTGTCCCGTACCCCAATTTGCATTGTCATATTTTAAGCAGTGTCAACGTTACACCTATTTGAATCGAATTATATTTAGGTTCAGTGTCCGTTACCACAATTTGCTCGTGAGAAGTAATGAATATTTACACTGTTACCTTTATTTACACACACTTCATAACACAAGATAGCTCGTGCTTCCACTATTACCATCCTTGTCTATCTCTCAAAGTCTTTCTGTGTGTGAAAGAGAGGATGATACCAATGCGAAAGCAGCGCGCGGGCATAAAAAAAAGTCGCTTGCATATCGTTACTGTGCTATCAGTGCAAGTTCACCTGTCGTTTGGTCGGGATTGTGCACGGTTTTTCACAAAAGGAATGTGGTAAAAATGGAAAAATAAAACCATTTAAACCAGTTGCTTCGACGAAGACAGAAGAATCATAATAATATTCAATGTTACCTAATTATTTTCTAATCATCATTTCAGGCGACAGACGTCCACTGCTGGACATAGGCCTCCCCCAAGCACCTCCGCTTTGACCGGTTCTGTGCTTCTCGCATCCAACGGGTTTCTGCATCCTTCACAAGGTCGTCTTTCCGCCTTACCTACGCGGTCACCACTCCAGAACCTTTCGGCTCCATCGACCATCTGTCTGCGAACAATGTGCCCTGCCCACTGCCACTTAAGTTTGGCAATTCTTCGGGCTATGTCGGTTACCTTGGTTCTCCTGCGGATCTCCTCATTGATTGGATCACGCAGGAAAACTCCAAGCATAGCCCTCTCCATTGCCATTTGGGTGACTTTTAGCCTTCTAATAAGGCCCATTGCAAGCGACCACGTTTATCACTGGCAACACGCACTGGTCAAAGACTTTCGTCTTGAGACACTGCGGTAGTGGGACGAGAAGATATTGTGTAGCTTCCAGAACTCTGCCCAGCCGAGTCGGATTCGACGATTGACCTCTTTCTCGAAGTTGGACCTACCTAAATGGACAGTTTGTCCCAGGTAAACAAACTCGAGCACGACTTCGAGTGTAGCGTCTCCGATCTTTATGAGAGTGGATGTTACATGGGCATTTGACATGACCTTCGTTTTGTCCATGTTGTGTAAGACTCACTCTTTCGGAGGCTTTACCGAAATTATCGAGCATTGTACTGAGGTCCTACATAGTCTCAGCCATGACTACAATATCGTCGACAAACCGAAGGTGAGTTATGTACTCGCCATTGATGTTAATGCCAGCCCCTTTGCAGTACAGAACCTCTAAGACATCCTCCAGTGCAGCGGTGAACAGTTTTGGAGAGATAACTTCTCCCTGCCTCACACCTCGCTGCAGAAGAATAGGTTTCGAGGTCTGATCCTGGAGTTGGGCTGACATAGTTGCGTTTTCGTACAGACACTTCAGCACCTTGATGTACCGATAGTCGATCTGGCACCGTTGAAGAGACTGCAGCATAGCCCATGTCTTGATCGAATCAAAGGCTTTCTCGTAGTCCAGAAACGCTAAGAAGGGAGACAGGTTAAACTCTTCGGTATTCTGTATAACCTATCGCAGCGTATGTATGTGGTCTACGGTGCTAAAGCCTTTACGGAATCCGGCTTGTTCGGGAGGCTGGAAGTCGTCAAACCCGCGCGCGAGACGGTTCGTGATGACTCTCGAAAACAGCTTGATGGGCCTATAATTCTTAAGAAGGGTATTGTCGCCCTTCTTAAAGAAAAGTATCACCACACCTCTGTTCCATGCCTGTGGTGTTTTGCCCTCGAGTCTGACGGAACCAAACAGCTTCTCAAGGGCCTTAAGAACGGGTTTTCCGCCGGCCTTCAGGAGCTCGGCCGTAATTCCGTCATCACCCGGCGCCTGGTTGTTTTTGACCTGCTTCAGAGCCATCCTAATCTCGTACAGGCGTCCGGGATGTCTTCGGTATAGTGTCGGGTCAATCTAGCTCTTGGGTCGTTTGCCAGATTCGCGACCGCGTACTGGAAGACGTAGCGTTAGAAGGCCTCCCACAAGGTGATACGACGACCTTGTGAAGGCCGCAGGAACCCGTTGGATGCGAGAAGCACAGAAACGGTCGAAGTGGAGGTGCTTGGGGGAGGCCTATGTCCAGCAGTGGACGACTTTCGGCTGAAATGATGATGATGATAACTCTTGTATTTGAATAAGAATTCAAAGTACCTATAGGTAAAATTATTACCATTTTTTTATAATAATAATTTGATTATAATAAACATATTAAATGAAATAAAAATGTATTACAGCTAATAGAAATTGGCGATTACAATGTACAAATATTGCATGTAAGCGACACACAAAAAAACGCACGCACGGTTCTAATACATTTTCATGTCTCTTATATGATTTTTTATAACGATTTCCAAATTTAAGATATCCGTACGTCCATAGTGTGTGTTTCATTTTTTCCAACAAGACCTTTACACTATTTTATCATTATAGGTTGGATCCAACGTAGAGATCAATTTAATGTAAGGGACGGGACTACAAGATACTTGTTCAGTAAGGGACATTACTAACAAAATACGTTGGTGTAAGGGACATCTATTTTCTGAAATACCTAACTTATTTAAATAAATGTTAGACAGGTAGATAGAGCACCAAAATACAAGATGATGTGTGAAATCAGATCCGAAAAAGGTTAATAACAAAAAAAGTTATGGGCGATTTAGTCCGAAAAAAAACTTTGTCGGCCTCTCCTGAAAAATCGTATTTTGTCCCTTACACCAATTGAACCTACGGTCGACGATATAAAAAGTCTAACTTTGCTATTGTATTCTCAAAAGTGATTACTTGCCTACCCATTTCGTTGACCGCAATACTACTACGTCATCCAGAAATTCTGCTAGAGCAGTGATATTGTCTTGAAACCTAGCCCATCTCAGTAATTACACACATAAAATGGCACAATACACAACGAGACGCAAGCGCAACAACGAAGTCGCAGAACTGTCAAAATATCTAAAAAATTCGTTTCACTCGTGCGAACTCAATTATAATCTGCATAATTAATTAATTTAATTATCATGTTATTTTGAATTGATCTGTATTATGCACAGACTAATAAAAAATAGTTATTGATTAAATAAAACTTGAAATAATATAATTATAAAACTCAGAAAAAGAGTTGAATAAAGTCAACAAGCAGTGTGCAAAACGGAACGTTGTAAAAAATGAGTAGTTGGATGCGTTCAGGGTAATTGAGATGCGTTCATAATAAGGTAATAAGACATAGAGTTAGCATAAAGAAAAATGAATAAATATTCTTTTCCTGGCCTTCTTTTAAAATTGTGATTAGCGTAATGAATGTACAATTAAACTAGCTGAATTTTAATATTTATTTCATTTCTATACATTGTCAGGTGAAAAATGGGCATCCTTCTTTGGCAGAGAGATAGGTTGCATCCCGAGGAACGACATAGGATAGTTTTTATCGACGACTCGCGGGCAAGCCGCGGGTGGAAGTGCTCTATAGAAAAGGGAGGATCCTCCGACCAGATGGCGGGATAAAAACTATCCTATATCCTTCCCCGGCATGCAATCTATCTCTCTGCCAAATTTTATCGAAATCTGTTCAGTGGTTTAGGAATGAAAAGGTAACATACAGACAGACAGAGTTACTTTCGAATTTATAATATTAGTATGGATGAGGAAAAGGGTGTAAAGTTCACTCATACTCTATAAACGTTCCGTATTATTGGTACTGCAATCAGTTCAACAATGTTAGATGGGATTGTGCTATGTCTGAGGACTATAGGCTAACTTGTGGTGTTAGGCAGGGGGGTTTGACCTCTCCCGACCTGTTTAATCTCTATGTCAACGATCTGATTGAGGAGCTGAGCAGGACACCAGTGGGGCTCAAATTGGGCGATCGTTATGTAAACAACTTGAGTTATGCAGACGATATGGTTCTGCTCAGCCCCTCAATTAAAGGTTTAAGAAAGCTGCTGGTTATCTGTGATCGGTTTGCGAAGAGTCATGACTTAGTTTATAACGCTAAGAAAACAGAAATGATGATATTCAGGTCGGGAAAGGGACCTCAAAGTGTTCCACCAGTATGCATTGGGGGACAGACAATTAAGGTGGTGGAGAGGTTCAAGTACCTTGGTCACATACTGACATCGAACATGAGGGACGATGCGGACATCGATCGTCAGCGTCGTGCCCTGTCGGTTGTCGGGAACATGCTTGCTAGACGATTTTGTAAAGCCAAAGTGCAGACTAAAGTGCACCTATTCAGAACGTACTGTCAAAGTTTCTATACGTGCCAGCTCTGGACTGACTATACGAGAAAGTCCTGGGATGGCATTCGCGTTCAGTATAACAACATCTACAGACACCTCATGGGGTTGAAGCGAAATTGTAGTGCCTCTGGCATGTTCGTGGAGGCGAGGCTGAACGCGTTCAATGCCATCCAAAGGAACAGAATCGCGTCATTCATGTTCAGGGTTGGTACGTGTAGTAATAGTATAGTGAAAGAACTTGCTGATAGAGTGTGCGCTACCAGAACTTTTAAACGATGGCTGGAAATAGCGGCTTAAGTGTTTGTTGTCCTGTATATTTTGTCTTATTATTTTTTTTTTTTGTAATTTTTTTTTTGTAATTTTTTTTTGTAATTTTTTTTTGTAATTTTTTGTACTTAATTTATTATTATTTCAATTTAATTTTTTAATTTTTAATTTTAATTTTTTTTAACTTTTTGACATTTTTTTTTTTTTTGTTTGTTTGACATTTTATTATTATTTTTTTTTTTTGTGTAATCAGGACGATATGTCTATAATGTAATGTAATGGATCTAAGTGGTCTGAAATAAAGATTTATTATTATTATTATTATAAAGAAGGGAGGATCCTCCGATCAGACGGGTGTTGTGTCTGGCGGGCAACTGACTGATGATTCATGTCGGGGCGTTGTATCTATGCTAGTTGCGCGGTAAACTCTGCTTGCGAGATGCAGGATTTTGCGTGACGTCAGTATGACGCGTTGTTCGCATGTGGCGTTGTAGATACAGTTACCGGCACGTAACTTGGCAAGAGATTTTCGTAGTGGGGGAAGTTCGCGCATATAAAAATGTATGAAATTGTGCGTGCGCAAACTTCGCCCACTACAAAAACTCTTGCCAAGTTACGTGCCGGCAACTATGCCGCTACAGACAGCAAAATTACATGAATTTTATTTACAGCTGTTTTTTTTTGTAACACTATTATCTTAGATGGTGACAAAAAGCAGCAGTTTTTCTGTCGCGGCATCTACATCGCCACATGCGAACTACGCGTCATACTGACTTCACGCAAAATCCTGCATCGCGCAAGCAGAGTTTACCGCGTAACTAGTATATATAGAACGTCCCGACAACAATCGTCTGGCAGTGGCCTATCAGACATGACACTCGTCTGGTCGGAGGAACCTCTCTTTTGTATTAAGGATGAGTGAACTTTAGACCCTTTTCCTCATACCTCTTTACTTCCATTGTTAGAGCTGAGCTTTTATTTCCTTACACCTAAACCCACCTTACCCCAAACCACACTCCACCCCACCGTACCCCACTTTACCTTAAACTTTTTACACTATTGAAATATTTTCAGGGACACAGAAGTATATAAGTAAGTGGATCTCGCGAAAAAAATACTTCTGTTCTTTACACCCACTTAAGTAAGTAAAAGTATTTCGGTAACCCAGGTACCCTACGTGTGACGGTCAGTAACATCGAGGCGTTGCTGGCCTTCCTTGAGGAGCTGGGGTGGATCGAATAGTCGATTTTCCCACCCATACGCAAAATACGCGCATTGACGTGGAGTTGCGGACACCAGCCCGTAGTACCTATTACCTATCTACACTCACTTAGGTACCATAATATACAGAATACACCCTAACATTACTGTAGCCTAATCACCTACTATTTATTCATAGTCCGGACCGTACGGTAAAGTTATGCAAAGCTGACTGAAACTTACGTGGGCACTATGTTCATCAGTGTTACATAAGACCTGTCCATGAACTTCTTGCAATGTCACAGGACAAGATTAGATAATGTTCTTAGAGACAAACCTTCGTGGGACTTACCTAGGTATTAAGTGCCAGATTTACATAGTTATGTAACATACGAGTTTCAATCTGGTGGTAAAACAGCTATTCCATACAAAACTGTAATATTGTACTTGTTACTTGTTAGTATTGCAGTTTTGTGAAGAATAGCTCTGAAATAGCAACGGGAAAGCGGTAAAAATGTATGGAGCGGCTTTTTTATATTTCAGAGCAGGTTTTATAGTAAAAGTGGATCATATACTCGTACTGGAGTAGCTACCATCAAAATCATATATCTATGGTAACTACTGTGGTCTGTAAAAGTTTGGCCAGATAATTTGTTTGCACAAAGTAGCTATGTAGTTGATTGGCCACATGTATCAATAGATAGGAATAAGTGGAAGGAGGGAAGGTTGGTCTCTGCCCAGCAGTTGGACACAAACCGCTAATAAGAATAACAATTGGTTGGTGCCTCATTTCTTTAAAAACGTCTAATGGGCCTCTGTGAGTTGGCTTCGGCCACTCGTACGCCTTCCAAAGGTCCGGGACCCGATGGTCCCGAGATATATCAAATCCATTTAAATAAATTAATAACAGGTACCTTCGGCTAATGCAAGTGTAACTAAATCCTACCTCATAATATCATACACTACCATACTCATAGCACGAACCAGCTCAACCAGCCAAACAAAACAGCTGTCCTCGATAAACCTCAACAATTACACCATTTCACTTGACAGGTGTAATTCTGCTCTCAGTGTGTTCAAAAACAAGTTTTTAATATCATTCCTCGCGCTGGAATTTCCTCCCGTTTGTTGAGTTTACATCGCACACGCATAATTACAAATAAACGAGAAACGGAACAATCATCTGCTTGTACTAATATTTTAAAGCCACGCGCCGAGTTACTGAGAACAAATTGGTTCGTTAGTGCTATTTGCGCGATGCTGTCTTTATTATTCGTCTTTTTTTGAGTAGATAATTGATGAAACTGTAGCGTGTCAGGTGGTCTTTCTTAATGTTTAACGGTAATCTATCTTTTACTACATCAAATGCCTCTGTCACTTGGTTTTAAGAGGCTTACAGGACCTAAATCATATGCAAAAAACACAAGTTTTAGAAACAACAAAAGTATAATGATCGACTACAGTAAATAAAATCAGAAAAATATATGGTATTCTTCAGGACATAATGATTTAGATTATTTTAGATAGTGTGTTGAAAACATAATACAACTAATTTGTTACGATAGAAAAAAATTATGAACATACCTCTAAAAACTTTCTTTTTACAATAAAAACCATACTAATATACATACAATCATTCTGATTTTTTGTCAGATTATTCTACAAGCAACATACTAAAATACTAGTGTTTTAATTTTTTCGTCCAAACAATAGATAACTTTGTGTAATTAAATAATTGCTTCATATTTTTCAATAAATTACCAGCGTTGTGTCATCGCGCCTCTCTTTATTTTCTATGCAGTCCGATATTGACCGCGCTTTAGGTCATGTAAGTAGCCGGTCAATAAAGTTGTCATATTTATTGTTCGTCACCCAGGAAGTCTTAGGCATGAGCCTGAAATTTCAAAAGCATTTCAAACCTTCTAGAAACCGCTTTGCTGCATTGCAGTACCTGGAGAAACTTCTTCTTTTTGTCGCTGGCACGTCTGTATTTAAGATCTTGTTGGCCTATAACTCCGCCATTGCCACGGCGTCGTCGGTGGCAGCGCTAAGCTCACTTTGACTCCATGTTTTGGGACACAGCGGATAAGGAGGTGGAGTATATTTCGCGACATAGATCCACAACTATAATTATCATACTGCCGAGGAAGCCCCACTTTACCAGGTATGAGTTACATCTTCCAACTTGTGTCCGTAGGCGGTTCATTGACTTCCAAGTGGACCACGATAGGTACTTGCAGAGAGATGCTCCTTTGGTCGAAGATAGTAGAGCTGGTACTTCTCACCTCGGCTTATTTAGAAATCCAAATTTCACGTTCAGTTACCTATTCATCGGTTTTCCACTAATTCGGTTTCCTTATTATAAACTTATCTATACAGCACTCGGGAAAATCTGTATTTCCATTTAATTCTCCATCGTAAACAATGAAATCGTACGGGTTGCGTATGGGTTCTCGCGGTATATGGGGTGTCTCATAAATAAATTTACATTTCGAATGGATGCTGCAGGTAAACGGATTGAAGGAGGGAATTTTCCTTTACGCTACGTTTACCAGCCAGACAGACAGCATAACACGGCCGAGGAAGCACGTCGAGCAAACAAGCTTGAAGCTTTGAGCGCAGTTTATTTCTGAATAGTGTTTTTTCAAGAGTTTTTTCTACTTTCGATCATTTTTATGTGTTTGTTATTTTTGTTTTATGAGGTGTACAATAAAAAGTCTTTAAGAGTATAGGAGAGGTAGGCATGGCCAAAAAGCAGGCTGTCTCACCTGGCTTCGTATCCGACAGAGTTAGTATCAGTGATGAGTCTACACGCACAACGTCTAGTTCTCACGCACAGAAACACCGTTCCAAACTGAAAGGCGCGTAAAAAAATTCAAAAAGTGCTTTGGAACATCGAGTTTTATGAAAAAACCGGTGCATAAATCAATTACGAATAAAGTTTATTGAACTCTTCGATAACTGAGCTTTGTCGGTCCGGACTTGGTTTTGAAGATTTTACAGGTCTTTTATTACTTATTTACACCCAAACTTTCGTTAAAAATAGCAAGAAAAACGAATCTTTGTTGGCTCATAACTTTTTAAAGGCTTTTTATTTTACACTTCTGTTTCCGTACAGACAAAATTAATAATAAGTCAAAACGATATCATGTTTAACTTTGGATGCACAATGTCAAACAGTGGAGTAAATTCGAATGGAAAGAATATCGACAAGTGGCACCTTAAATGCAGATTTTTATGATCCGTGACAAACTGAAAATGATGAATTTATCTTGAAACCAAAACTTAACTTAATTCCGTGTTTTAACATGTAATAAAAATTTATATCAATAGATTTTTATCGTGTTTTAACATGTAATAAAACTACATGTTAAAACACGATAGATTTTAATTCAAAGCCATTTTCAACCAACCTGTAGGTACACAAAACATCATTGATTTTCACTGTTTACGATAGTTTAAAATAATACAGAAGCGCAAGGGTTCATTATGTTTACAATATCGTGCTGACATGTTTTACGAGGTGCGTGGGCGCAGCTACTGGTATTAGACAACCACTTAACAACTGTTTGTGAGGTATGAAAGTTATGTGTTGCCATTTATTGTACACGATTAGGTTAGAGTGGAATGGGAGTTAGAATTATTAAAATTGACAGCAAATAAAATAAAATTAAAAATCCTAAGTTAAATTAAATAAGCGACTGATTCTGGAACAAGAGTTTATAATAATATAATTTAAATCACACTAATATTATAAAGGCGAAAGTTTGTGAGGGGATGTGTGTGTGTGTTTATATGTTTGTTACTTCTTCACGCTCAAACGGCTGGACCAATTTTGATAAAATTTTGCATGGAGGTAGCTGACACCCTGGATTAATATGTAGGCTATTTTTCATCCCGATATTCCCACGGGATCGACATTTACGCGGGTGAAACCACGTGGCGCAGCTGGTATAATATAAAACTACAAAAATCGGCTCTTAGGTACCTGAGTTTATAGTATTTAAATTGTTGTAGTAGTTTCAGGCGATTTGTTCTTATTCTGCTTCTGGTTAAATGATAAATGATTTATTTTCTGTAAGTAGGTTTTTACAAACACTTTTACACGTCATCATATTTTTTAAACTAGATGTGGTCGGCATTTCCTATCTGACTACTCTGAGAAGAAAGGCCGAAACAAACTCAGAGGTCACAGTCTCTTTTAAAGTCCAGACAAAATCTTGGTCAGATCGTGTGAAGACCATGTAGATTGATGTCTGAAATGGTCTTTTGAGGAAAGAACCACACAGATTGAGCGGACCTGTCCAATCAGTGCACGCATTTGTCAAAAATCGTGCAGCACAACTCAGAAATTGAGGAGCTCAACGATTTTAATACTACAGTACCTACAACTCACTGCCCTTTTTCTCCTCATGTTTAATTCCAGCTCATGCATCACTGTTTATTCCATTCACTCCAGATTTCCACATCCTCAATGGCTTATTTACTCAACAATAAACATGAGAATTCCAACGACCCGAAACCCAACAGAATACATTGAGCATAACTATTATTTTAACACCACGCCATAAACAACTGTAACCTACCGAGTCGTAAACACAAAACAAGTGAACGTTTACGTTGTCTTGTAGTTAAGACTGAAACGCAGTAAATAAGTGAACGTTTACATATACGTTGTCGCGCAGTAAATAAAGCTGACTCCGATGGCCGCCAGAAATACCGTCGAATACATAATCAGCTTATAATGTTCCCACTGCTGGGACACAGCCCAACTCTCTTCGAGAGGAAATGGGCCATAATCTACCACGCGGGCCCAGTGCCGGTTGTTAGATGTCACATATCTTCGAATTTTTGGTTCTACGACATGCCGGTTTCCGCACGATGTTTTTCTTCACCGTTTTGAGAGCAGTGGTGCTGAAATTGTTTACTTAAAGTAAAGCGCCTGTGTGAGTTCGAACCCACGACCAACAACTCGTAAGTCGGAGCCGTTGCCACTGGGCCGCCACTGCTCAACCGTCTATTGTCGAATGACATCACTGAAACGTTATTTTTAAAAGTAAGTAGGTGTGTTTTCCTGATTTATGGATCCCCTGCTAGTTATCCTTATGTTTTAATTTCTGTCTTATCCACTATAAAGGTGATAGATAGCACACGTATCAAATCGGAAAGGGATCGGCCCCGTATCGCCTTTCGCCTCGCCGACAAACAGGCATTAACCTAACGTAAGCACGTAACAAAAGCGGATCAGAAGCTCGGACACGAGCGCAGGAGCGCTGGTTGATGGTGCAGCAGGCAGGCCGGAGAGGTGAGAGGGGCAAGTGTGAGTAGTGTATAATTGGGGTATCTGGATCACTTCGCTTCGTGATCCAGATCACCCCAATTATATATCAGTAACTAGCTTCTCACCATCTATTCAGAAAGTAATCTAGACTGAGATATTCGAGTATGGACTAAAGATCCACTAATTGTTTTCACTTTATATAATTAGACGTGTGTATTAAATTAAATACTAAATGAATGTCTTTTGAATCTAAATCTTACAAAAGCCGTAGCGCTCTTGAACTTCAAAATAACTGTACAAATGTCTTACTAGGCTCCACTAAATCATGCATTGCAGATGACATCAAATGATTAAGTATAAATAAAGTTTAATTATAAAACGATCCAGCCTTCGCGCTACATTTGCAAGAATTGTATGGTTGCACAAAATCAAAGTATGCAATTTTTATATTACCCCTGGCGCTCCATCGATCCCCACTTATTATAAGATTGGTATGCGCCAGCAAAAACGCAAAGTGAAGTTCAGATGATACCTTTAGGTGCCTTTAGTAAAAGTGCGCAGTGCTGCACACCCACCCTATTTCAAAGTTAAACAAATAACAACTTTATTTCAATGACAATTGAATTGATTTCAGAGTGACTAGCGACTATTGAGAAAGTTATAAGCTGTAGCGTAAACTGAACTTTATTGTATTAATTAAAGTAATTTTTCCATTATTTTATATTTGTTTTTGGCAAATAAATCGCGAACTCAGATTACATGACATGTGTGTTTATGATTGTATGTCTACGTTTGTGTAGACGTGTATGAATCTATTTGTGTTCCTATTTTCCACATTACTTTTAAATGAAAGTGAATTTAATTAAAAAGCAATTTCATAGTTACAAATATGCATTTATTTACTGCAATTCAATTTTAAATATAATTTAATTACGTTTATAGGAGAATAGCAAAATACACTTTGTACAATTTATCAAGTCCGTGTATTGTAAGACACTATAACATTATTTTAATTACTTTCAATAAAACAGGAAGGGTTACAACATAAAGCTTATGTTCTCAGTTCTCTCCCCAGTTATAATATAGCCACGACGCCATTTTCATTTATAATATTTGATTAGCTTACATACTAACCACATAGGTACAACATATTTAGCCACACTTACTAACATAGTTTCAAACAGATAGTCATGATTTTTATTTAAGTAACAACATTTGATAGGTTAACACGCTAACTACCTACATTAAAACAATATGTTCAGGTATATTAATTAGGAGTTCTCCATGTTTTCCTGAATTTTATTAATTAATTCCTTAGTGCTAGTCATTATGTCATCCATTAAAATGCTTTTAACGACGTGTTGGACACAAACCTCTGCTTCACAATAATGATTACAGATTGAACTGTCCTTCTGCTCGAAATTTTCTGCATCGATAATTTGTATTCTTATGATTTTCGTAGGTCTTGTAACAGGTTTTTTTATGTAAGAATATGCCATCCGTTTATTTTTTGATATTTTGCGAGATGTTTCAGCAAGACCCAAATATTTTTGATTTAACGAGTGTATTTGAGCAGGACCTTTTTCTAAAGGTATGAAGTTAAATAGCTCTTCCGAATCCTGAAATTATAAAATATTATGATTAAAAATAATACATACTTTGAATGTTGTACGGTAGGTATTAATGTTTAGGTACAAAAATAATTTTAATAAAAAGGTAACTTACCGACATTGTAGACAGCGCGAGTAAGTACGTACTGAAGACTGCAGTTTTGAAAAACGAATGTTGTTTCGAATAAGTGTGAGCGATTTATATAAAAATTACATAAAAAAAATAGTGCTCATAAGGTTGAAAATAATAATTTCGTTGCGGTTATTTCTTCTACTACCTAAAAATGCTTACGTAGATGAAATTTAACCCCCTTGCAATTTTTTGTATGTCAATGGTACTTCTTTGATATTTTATATTGTTTGAGCTCAGTAGGTGGCCCCCACATTGATTGCGACATCAGTGGCCTTGGCAATGATTTGAGATCTGCATTGTTTACGTTACATTCCTGCTAAGTAATGCATTAAGTTGGAATGTCTGTTTGTCCTATTATGCTCATGCACTACTTACCCGATGATAACAAACATGAATAAAAATAAGTCAAGTGAAGTCTGGATATGTGGGTTATCATATGGATAGAGGCATTTACTAGCCTAAGCATTTTTTAGAGCAACTAAGTAATATTTTTTCTAATATAAGATTTCTGATTTTTGTTCGTTGTTACTTCTAACTTAATCTTTTGCGTGACGTCATATATGTATATATATATATTTTTACACACCATAATTACTGTATAATTAAATCATAATTAATATGTACTAAATTAATAAAATCAGAAGGTAACACCGGGCTATTTGATTAGTATATTAATTTAGTTTATCAATGCAATATTTTGTTGTGGTGTTTGCGTTTACCATTTTCGGGTATGCATCAATGCATTATGGAAAGGTATTTAAATCATCGATTGAAATTGTGGAGCACTATTGTGCCCTCATCCTTCGAAGGAAGATCAACGCAAGGTTCTAAACTGTGAGGAATCATCGGATTTATCTGCAAAAAAATGTAAGTGTTTTTTTTTATAGTAGGTACTTACCTGTATACCTTGGGGACCTAGGCAGCTGGGAGCGTTTGTACGAAATAGATCGCAGTTGCATTATTTTTTTGTACCAAGCCCGAGTCCATTGTGTTGATATTATTTATCTTATTAAATATCAATAAGTCATATAAGTTACATACATAATATTACTATGTCTAATCAAATATTTTTATAATTTCAGGTCCAAGACATCCCAGCTAGCAGACGACCTCTTCCTATCAGAGGACGACTCTCCAAGCGTGACGGTTCCTGAGACCGTTTCGGTTGAGGTGCCACCTAAGAAAAAGCGAAGCAGAATGCCAGCCGCGGGTCCATCAACACTCAAGCCATCTAAATACAATAAGAAACCACGGATAAACCCCGTAAAGTTGCCGGACCTGCCCACAGCTGCTGATTTATTCGGAAGCGACGACAGTGAGGATGAATACCAGCCTAGCACTTCATCAGCACCAAGGGGTAAAAAAACGCCTATCTATTCCTATATTAGCAGTAGGATTGCGAACGGCTATAGCAGGCAGGCGCACACTGCTAAAACTGGCACACACTATGTCGAGGTAAAAGTTTACAAATGCGACGATATAGATAAAGTGTTGCCGATTAATAGATGGCAACATTCTGTAATTACAGTAAAAAACCAAACAGATGTAGACACTGAGGCATGGGTGCACTTAACTAAATTTATTAGCGCCACTCGTAAGGAGTTTAATGGAATACCTAAAACATTTATTAGTAATAATTATTATTAACTTGATTGTTTCCTAATATTTTTCTAAAGTTACTTAACATAATAGGTACCTATAGTTTAATCATTGTAATCTTATGTTTAATTAATGGAAATACCTAATAGTAAGTTTATTATTAATTTACTGTACTTGAAATAGTTTTTAAGATTTCATCTAAATAAAATGTCAACTATGTCGTTTCTTGTTTTTTTCAGTTGAACCATCGAACATTGCATCCACCTATGAAATAATGAAATGTGATAAATGCTATATTGAAATACCGAAACATAAATTTAATTATCATATGAGAACTAACTTACACAAATCAAACTGTTTATTGAGAACTGAATTTGATAATATTAAAATAATAGCGACTGCTTTTAAAAACCGAATTGTTACATATCGCTTAAGTCCTGCTCAGGAAATAGATTATCTTACACCTGAAACGTTCTTGATCGAGTCTCAAAATGATATTATAAAACTTATTGAAATATCGTTAGAAAAACATAATTGTTTAAAAATCAATTTGGAATTATTTGCTTACTTCTTATTAACAAAAACTAATGAGCAATTACTGAAATCTTTTAACACAAAATTCATAGTAATTTATAAAAACTTTGATCTAAATGATTTTTACAAGAACACTATAGAAGTGTTTAAGAGTAAACTAACCGAGTTTGAACAGCGCGACTCTGGTTGGTCCTTTTTTACACTAAGCCATTTAGAAGTTAATATAAATAAATACAATCCGATGAGAGGAGGAACCTTTATAGAATTACCGCCAGTAATAAAAAATAAAAAATGCTGTTTAAATATTCAGAATAATGATGATCACTGTTTTTTGTGGAGCATTGTTGCTGCGTTACATCCTATTAAATATAATGCATGTAGAATTTCTTCCTACCCACACTATTCAACAGTTCTGAATACACAGGGTATGTCATTTCCACCGTCTATGAATGATATAAAGTTATTTGAGAAATACAATACTAGCATTAGTATTAATATTTATGGATTAGACAGTAAATATACCATAACTGGTCCTCTATATTTAACGAATGCTAAGAAAAAACATCACATTAACTTACTTTACATTGAGCGTTATGGCAAAGGCCATTATTGTCTGATTAAAAATCTTGTGCGACTAGTTCGACATCAAATTAGTCATCACAAAGGTAAAATTCACTTTTGTGATTCATGTTTGCAATTTTTCTCGAGTGAATTGAAATATAGTACCCATCACTGTTGTAATGTGCTCACAATACTACCCGAAAAAAATAGCATGATACAATTTAAAAATTATGAGCGACAGCAAAAAATTAATTTTATAATCTATGCTGACTTTGAAAGTATGTTACAAAATTATTCTGAACAAAATACTGAGAACCATAGCACACAAAAGTATAAATTACATGTTCCGACATGTTTTGCATATTATGTATGTTGCTCATACGATCCAAGTATAAACAAATTTGTTACTTATAGAGGTCCTGATTGCGTTGAAACTTTTATCAATTGGTTAATTAAAGATGTAACTTGGATAAATACTATATTATCCGAAGTAAAACCAATGAAAGCACTAACTAATGAACAAAAAACTAATTTTGAAAACGCTACCGAATGTTATATATGCAAAGAATTATTATTTGGAGATAAAGTTCGAGATCATGATCACGTTACATCCGAATACAGAGGCGCAGCTCATTCCATGTGTAATTTGAAATACAAAATATGTCCATTTGTACCTATTGTTTTTCATAATTTAGCAGGTTATGACAGCCATTTATTCATAAAAGAATTAGCAAAATATAAAGGTCATATTAAGATAACCCCAAAGTCTAAAGAAAAATACACATCTATAACTAAGTTTATTCAACTGAGAAATACAGCACGCCCTATTCAAATGAAGTTCATTGATTCATATCAGTTCCTAAGTTCAAGTCTAGATGAATTAAGTAAAAGCTTGGATCTTAAAGATTTTATCAATCTATCAAGTATAGTTACCGATAAGGAGACTTTGCATTTATTGAAACATAAAGGTGTTTATCCATATGACTATATGGATTCATGGTCAAAGTACGAGGATAAGCAATTGCCTCCCAAGGAATGTTTTTATAATTCAATTAAATTAGAGCATATTTCCGATGATGATTACAAACATGCACAAGTTATATGGCAAGCTTTTAATATACATTCACTGGGGGAATACACAGATTTGTACTTAAAATGCGATGTGTTATTATTGAGCGATATTTTTGAAAATTTTAGAAATGCAAGTTTACAACATTACTCTCTTGATCCAGCGTATTATATATCTGCTCCTAGCTTAAGCTGGGACGCCATGCTATTATATACTGGCGTTCGACTTGAGTTAATAAGTGATTTGGAAATATACCAACTGCTGGAGAAGGGTATACGCGGTGGATTAGCCCAATGTTCTGTTCGTCATGCTAAGGCTAACAATAAGTATGTTCCACATTTTGATGACACAAAACCATCTAGCTACATAATTTATTTAGACTGCAATAATTTATATGGTTACGCAATGACAAGAAAAATGCCAGTATCAGAATTTATTTTCTTAAGCCAGAGTGATCTCTTAAATTTCGATGTAATGAAAATTCCGAATGATGGTGAATATGGATATATTTTAGAAGTAGACTTAGAGTACCCAGATTATCTACATAACGTTCATAAGGATTTACCTTTCGCATGTGAAAAGTTTATTCCTCCAAACGGAAAATCTGTGAAACTAATAGCTAATTTATATGATAAATTCAAGTATGTCATTCATTTCGTTAATTTAAAAGAATGTTTACATAATGGTCTAATTTTAAAGAAAACTCATCGTATACTCAAATTTAGACAAGAATCATTTCTTCGAAAGTACATTAACTTAAATACTTGTTTACGACAGGCTTCTAAATCGACCTTTGAGAGAGATTTTTTTAAACTTCTAAACAATTCCGTATTCGGTAAAACTATAGAAAATAAACGAAAGCAAGTAGACGTGAAATTAATCACAAAATGGAAAGATTCAAGTAATACTACAAACAAGTGCATTGGTGCGGAAAAAATAATTTCAAGACCCAATTTGAAGAGTATTTCTATATTTTCTGAAAATTTTGTAGCTGCCCAATTAAGTCCTGAAAAAGTAACATTAGATAAACCAATTTACATTGGATTCACAGTGCTTGAATTTGCTAAACAACATTTATATAATTTTCATTATAGTTATATTAAAAATAAATATGGTGACGATGTAAATCTCTGTTACACAGATACCGATAGTCTCTTGTACTTGATAAATACAGAAGACTTTTACAAAGATCTAAAAACTGATATTTCACGTTTTGATACGAGTAACTTTGAAAAAGACAATCCGTTTGGAATACCAAAAATAAATGCCAGTATTCCAGGATTATTTAAAGATGAACTTGGTGGATCAATTATTACCGAATTTGTTGGTTTAAGAGCAAAGCTATACTGTCTAAAAAGCGTAAAAACTACGATAAAAAAAGCGAAAGGTGTAACCAAGCCCGTAACCAATCATCTTAAAATGTTAGACTATTATGAAACATTAGTTGATAATAAAGTGATCAAACATAAAATGAACATGATAAAATCTATTAAACATCTCTTATATTCACAACAAGTTAATAAAGTAGTTTTAGATAGCAATGATGATAAAAGACAAATACTTACTAATCAGATTGACACACTACCTTGGGGGCATTGTGATACACTATTCTAATACTATGACTTGTTTATAATAATTTATTAACTCCTGAATAATTTCTATTTCATAAGTATGTTATAGTTTATGCAGTAAAGTTTATATTGTAAGATTAAAATAGCATTGTTAATCAATAAATATTTATGAGAAACTCAATGAAGTGTTTGTTTTATTTATATCTCATAGTACAATTATGTCCTACTATTAAAACATTTTTATTTTATTTATTTGGGACAAAAAAACAGTTATACATTACAGCATTTACAAAAAGTAGTTATATTACAATCATTTTATTTATTTGTAAAGTTATTAAAACGTAATTATTATGGTGATTATTTAGATAACTACCTACTTATACTTAAAGATACACCCCCCCTGGAATGCATTATAAATACAAGTACATTTGATTTTTCTAGCAGATACAACTATGAAGTGGGTCAAGCAACCAGTATCGTTAGAAGTTAAAAATATTGAGGTAAAAGAAAATAAGCCGCGCTGTAAGCATAGTGTACTTTTACCGAATAATATAAGATGCATAATATGTGGTCCCTCAAACTGCGGAAAAACGAACGTTATGATTAGTTTGTTACTACATGAAAACGGGTTAAAGTTTAAAAATGTTTACTTGTATTCCAAGACTAGCTTTCAACCAAAATATAGGTTTCTAAAACTGATCTTGGAAAGAGTTCCAGAAGTAAAACTTTTTATATTTAATTTTGACGATGATGTCATTCATCCTAACGATGCATTACAAAATTCTGTTATTATTTTTGATGATGTGGTTTGTGAAAAGCAAATTAATATACGAAATTATTTCACAATGGGTAGACATAGAGATATAGATTGTTTCTATTTGTCTCAAACGTATTCAAAAATACCCAAGCAGTTATTACGTGACAATGTTAACTTTTTGATAATTTTCAAGCAAGATGAGGTTAACCTAAAGCATATATACGATGAACATGTTAGTTCTGATATGGACTGGTCTAAGTTCAAAGATCTGTGTTCGAAGATCTGGTTGCACCCCTATGATTTTTTGATTATTAATAAGGATTGTGAATTAAACAAAGGAAGATATAGACAATCTTTTGACAACTTTATACATTTTGAGTGACGATTATATAAATTCAGAATGCAAAAAAGATTATCATTTGCACGTAAATACTGTTAAGTATAAGTCGTATAATGGATCACAAAATTACAGATCAATTAATCAAGTCTGCAGATGCTATAAAAAATAAAATAAAACAAATGAAAGATGAGGAGTTTAATACCAACACTCATCTGAAGTATTTTTTTAAGCCTCTCGCAGATCCTCTCAATGCGATGGTAGCTAACAAACAAACTGACCAAACTCAAAAGACTAATATGGATGCAAAAATATTTTTACAACATCAATCTTCTGATATGTACAAACATGAATCTTCTGGTGAATCAAACTCTTTAGATGGATTTAATTTAGAAGACGAAGAAGAAGGTAACTCGTCTGAATCAGAAAATGTTAATAATGTCTCCTTGAAAAAAGAAGATATCTATGAAATTTATGATGATATGAACATACCGTTTGGAGTACGTAGCGAGAATAATAAGCATATGATCGGAAATACAATAGTAAATTTTTCTACCACTTATGAGAACTCTGGTAAAGTATATAATATTTGCATAGCTAATAAACAGTATAAAATAACACCAGGTCTCAAAGAATTATTACTGCGCAAAAAGCCTGATTTATCGGCAGTCAATTTAAAAGATAAGCTAGTGTACAAGGAAATACTTGTCGCAACCAATGCTCATAAAAGAGACTTCGACTCTGCAGGTCAAATTAAAGGAGATAAAGGTTTAAAATATTCTCAAGTAATCAAGCCGTTATTTTCGGAGTTTAGTAAACGCTTACAAGAATCTACAGAAATTAAATCTAAGCAAAAGCGAGGTGCCGGTCTACCATATCTTAAAAAATATAAAACAAATACTGAACTTGTTTATTGGGATGATCCTAATGAATTAGTAGACAGGCTTAAACTTTTGATCGCATCTAAAACTGCAGGTAATACTAATGCTGACAATGAAATCTTATCAATTATTGAAGAATTAAAAGAAGTTGGCATAATAAAAGAATAAAAGGACTCATTGTGTGAATTGCTGTTTAGTATATTTTTGTAATTCAGAAGTGACTGTTTAAGAATGAGTAAAGTGAAAAGAGATATTATAAACGAAATTCATAGAAGTGCAAGAATCAATTTTCCTCGAAGACATGTAATATTAAAAGATATTGATGATCTTTGGCAAGCCGATTTAATGGATATGCAAAGTATTTCAAAATTCAACGCTAACTGCAAATATATTTTAGTTGTTATCGATGGATTCTCTAAGTATGCTTGGGCTATTCCACTTAAACAAAAAAATAAAGAATGTGTATCTCAGGCTTTCAATACGATATTGAGTGAAAAACGCATCCCTAGAAACTTGCAAACAGATCTAGGAACAGAATTTTACAATAAAAGTTTTAAAAAAATTATAAAAAATAATTCTATCAATCACTATAGCACATGTTCAACCAAAAAGGCCTCGATTGTAGAACGACTAATAAGGACGATAAAGAGTAAGCTATACAAGGAATTTAGTTTAAAGGGGAATTATAAATGGATAGATGGAACACTCGCTAAAATAATTAATAGATATAATCAAACAATACATACAACAATTGGTTTACCACCAGCTCAAGTCAATCATAGCAATAAAACTAAACTACTAAATTTATACTTTAATCGACAACAAATGAAATCAAAACGTCATAAGTTCAAGACGGGTGATTTTGTTCGAATAAGTAAACATAAAGGTTGTTTTGAAAAAGGCTATACTCCTAATTGGTCGACAGAGATATTTAAGATCAGTAAAGTTAAAAATACAAATCCTGTTACATATTTATTACAAGACAGTAAACAGCAGCCTATTTTAGGAGCATTTTATGATCAAGAATTACAAATTACTAAACATCCTGATATTTACCTTGTTGAAAAAGTTTTGAAGCGAAAAGGCAGAAAAGTTTTCGTGAAATGGTTGGGGTTACCACCATCAGAAAATAGTTGGATTGATGATACAAATGTTTTGTGAGGGCTTCATGAATATAATGTCACGATCTTCGTTAAAGGTTCTATTCTGTTTGCATACATGAAAGGAGAAGGACTTGTGAACAGTTTTATTAATAATTTACCATTTGAGCTCCATTTACCGGGATATAATTATTGTGGTCCTGGAACTAAATTACATGAAAGATTGGCTCGTGGTGATAAAGGTGTGAATAAATTAGATGAATATTGCAAACATCACGATATCGCGTATAATAATTCCAAAAGTTTGAAAGATCGTCACAAAGCAGATATAATATTACTAAAAATGGCGAAAAAGCGTGCTCTGTCGTCTGATGCAAGCAGAGGAGAAAAACTTGCTGCTAAATTGGTTAACAATGTAATGCTATCAAAAGTGAGTACTGGATGTGGTCTCAAAAAAAACTTTAAAAATATAATCACCCACACGAAAAAATGCGTAAAAAAATTAAAGCCAAAGTGTAAGAAAAAACTGATAGAATTGGCATACGCTGCTGCTAAGGAGTTAACTCATGATTCATCTGCAAAGCTCCCCCGTATCATACCCATTCCTAAGTCCGGTGGTGTTTTACCTTTAATTCCTATATTTGCTGGCTTATCTGCTGCCGGAAGTATAACAAGTGGAATTGCTGGAATCATCAAAACTATCAACGAGTATAAGGTTGCAAAAACGCGTTTGGAACAAATGGAACAACGTCATAGGAAAGTGAAAGGTGTATGTATTGGGAACGGATTGTGGCTAAACCGTTACAAGAATGAACTTCGATTAGTAAATTTGAAAAAAAAAAACTAATTCGTAGGCTACCCAATCGTGCTCTTACTAATATAGATATCATAAATTTTACGGAAAACATTCCATATTTTCGTGGAGTGTATATGAGAGATATGTTACCAAGATCTCCGTTTTCCCGGGAGTGTGGAATCATTAATTTAGATAATTCGAAAAATTCTGGTACACATTGGGTAGCCTATGTAATTTTAAATAAATATGTTGAATACTTCGATAGTTACGGAAACCTAAAACCGCCAATAGAATTTATTCGTTATGTGGGTTCTGACGACATCCATTATAACTATAATAATTTTCAAAATAATAACTTATTTAATTGTGGACATTTATGCATAAAATTTCTTAAAGAGTTTTGGAAAAAGCAGGCTTTTTAAATAATTACTTTAAAAAAGATGTCTTACTCATAAGTCAACACTTTAACATTGTCTGTTACAAGAGTCGAATGTCAGTTAGGTTATAGCCGAAAAATGATAGTGTATAATAATATAAAATCAGGCGCCAAAGTGAATAACTTTACTCGTTCTCGTATCGCCAGAAGACGCGGACATACACGAAGTATAAAAAAAATCACTAAAGAGAATAAGTTATTTCTTCAAGCCTTGGGATTTAAATTATGAGTATTCTTGACATAAACGATTCACCGAAATTCGATAACTCTATTGTGAGTTACGAATATCATACTTATAATCCATACAGCAACAGTTTTAAAGAAAATGATGAAATACGAATACCCATAAATCAGCAAGATATGTATATATTACCCTCAGCTAGCTACATTTACGTTGAAGGTCGAGCCACTGTGTCTTCTAAAGATGCATCAGGAAAACTTACGCGAAAGGTTGTTAATTTCACTAATAATCCTATATCGTTTCTATTTCAAGACATTCGATATGAAATTAACGGTGTTGAGATAGACCGAATAAAAAATGCAGGAATTACTATAACTCTAAAATCATATGTGTCTATGAGTGAGGGTGAAAGCAAAGCTGCTGGTGTTTGGGGGTGGAATATAAATGGGGTTAAAGATAATGATGGCTTATTTAGCGCTCTTTTACCCCTGAATAAAGTTTTGGGATTTGCGGAAGATTATGATAAAATTATCATAAACTGTAAACATGAACTTATACTTAACAGAAGTAGTTCCAATCTTAATAGTGTTAACCTTGATAATAATGACTCGATTGAAATAAATATAGAGAGATTGCAATGGCGCGTGCCTCATATAAAAGTTTCAGATCGGGAAAGATTAACTTTACTAAAACATTTAGAAAAAGATCGCCCTATTCAAATAGCTTTTAGAAACTGGGACTTGTATGAATACCCTTTATTACCTAAAACTACAAAACATTCCTGGGTTGTTAAGACTGCTTCACAACTCGAGAAACCGAGGTATGTGATCTTAGGGTTACAGACAAATAGAAAGAACATGAAATCTAGAGACAGTTCAATATTTGACCATGGTAAATTAACTAATGTTACTCTTTTCTTAAATTCTCATTATTATCCATACGAATCCGTTAATTCAAAGTTTTCTGAAGATAAGTATTGTATATTATATGAATTGTACACAAAATTTCGTCAGTCTTATTATAACACTCGGTGTGAACCGATGCTCGATCTGCTTGAATTTAAGGAAAAGGCTCCTTTGTTTGTAATTGATTGCTCAAGACAGAACGAGGCTTTGAAGACTGGGGCTATAGATGTGAGAATTGAAATAGAAAGTTCTGAAGATATTCCAGAAAATACATCTGCTTATTGTCTAATTATCAACGATCGCCTGATTGAATATAAACCTCTGAGTAGTATTGTAAGGAAATTATCATGAACGCTATAGTCGATGTGCAAGGGTTTAAGATGGAAAATAACGAGTTTATTGTCAAAGAAATAGCAATCGCATGCAACAATCGAATTATGGTATTGTTAATCAAACCACCATACCCATTTTACGATCTTACAAAAAAAGAAAGGTTGCAAGTAAGTTGGATAGAGAGAAACAGAAACATTTTCTGGAAAGAGGGTTATATACCATACTTAAACTTACACCAATACATTGTACCCTATTTGAAAGATAAAATCATTTATGTTAAAGGCTGTGAAAAAGTTTTGTGGTTAAGAAACATTGTAAAACACGACAAAATATATAATTTAGAAAATAAAAACTGTCCTAGTTTTCAAACATTATTTGATGATTATGGAAAGTCTAGTAAAATATTAAGCTGTGTGTTTCATTCAAATGTTTGTGCTTTAAAAAATATTACATGTTTAAAACTGTGGATTGAGAATAAAGGTATTTTTAATTAAATTGATGTTTTTTTTTCAATTTACCAAGTCACAACCCCTTTTATTACCATGAGGAAATAACACGATGATCAAGTGAGCATAGGTCATAAAGTGATCCAATATTTAACCTCATCTTTGACGACACGATTGGTGCATTGGTTAAGAGCTTGTCTCGCTACATGACAATGTATATAGTAGGTTAAATTAAACAGATACTGTTATTTGTAAATGTGCCAAGTGTCGCGGGTTCGATTCCCGCATGGAACATAAAGTATTTGTTCCAGTCTGGATTTTGAGAATCCGTTCTGAATAGATGGTAACAAGCTAGTTACTGATGTATAATTGGGGTGATCTGGATCACGAAGCGAAGTGATCCAGATACCCCAATTATACACTACTAGTGTGGACGAAGAGACGTAAGCTCGGCTAAGGAGAGACGTAAGCACGTAACAAAAGCGGATCAGAAGCTCGGACACGAGCGCAGGAGCGCTGGTTGATGGTGCAGCAGGCAGGCCGGAGGACGCACCGCACCGCGGTTTGTGAGCTTGTCCCGAGGTGAGGGAGTTTCTTACAAAGAATACTGAACGGCTCGAGTTGATACGGTGCCGATCCGTTTCCGGTTTGATACGTGTGCTATGACTTTTATTAGGTCTGATCCCCTTACTCTTTTTGACAGGTAAGTACAGTCAAGAGAAATTAAACCTTTCATCTTTTACAAAATTACATAAGTACTTAATGAATTTTTTTTTAATTATTTGGTAATCTAAATATATAAAACTCAAAGGTGACTGACTGACATAGTGATCTATCAACGCACAGCCCAAACCACTGGAGGGATCGGGCTGAATTTTGGCATGCAGGTAGATGTTATGACGTAGGCATCCGCTAAGAAAGGATTTTGATAAATTCTACCCCCAAGGGGATAAAATAGGGGATGAAAGTTTGTATGAAACTTTGTCAATTTTAAACCGATCGGGCTGAGACTTTGCATGCATATAGCTACTATGACGTAGGCATCCCCTGAGAAAGGATTTTGATAAATTCAACCCCCATGGGGATAAAATAAGGGATGATGGCGGATGTAAATGTATTAGTTTTTTTTAATAATACTTAACGCGAGCGAAGCCGCGGGCAAAAGCTAGTTCAATACAAAGTGTGACCGCTTCTATACATACTAATTATTATAAATGCGAAAGTGATTGAAATGCGAAAAAAAGATTTATATGAAATTTGGTATAGAGATAGTTTGAGTCCCGGAAAAGGACACATGTTTTTTGACACCGTAAAGTCAAACCCGTCCCGCTGCCATCACTTTCAGGACAGCCATCTCGTCTTCTTGGAAACCGTATCTTTAGTGAATGTTTAGGTACTATGTTAACGTTACGCTGTCGTGTCGTTAAGAGTAAAACGCAGTAAATTATCGGTTTGTTACACGTAAACAGATCGCACGAATTGTAATATGCTTTGCATAATAATATGCACTTTGTGGCGATGATGTGCAAATGGAATTATTTTAATGGCTGTTGGGTTTTCATTTGGTTATGATAATGGTATTATTATCGTGAAGTATTGTTTGTTTGGTAGTGGGGTTATTAACATTCAAGTTTCTCATCAAAACCTGTATGATTAAAGTTATTTGGTTAACAATAGACATATTATAACGATAGTTAGAAAATAACAATAGACTAGTAGCCCTAGTACATAATTTTGTTATGTCGCACTGCTAACACAAGACTGTATCAACTCAAAAAAGACAAATTCGAGATAACTCATTCTTCTTATGTTAAATTTAATTCTCTACGCGTCAATAAATCTCAGAAATTACTCATAATTATAGAAACCCCTTAATTTTATCCCTAATTTTAAAACAGTGTTCACTTTTTTACAATCGTTAACAGGAAACGAGTAATATCAGTTTTCCATCATTTCTGAATAAAGCCTCATTTTGATTTGATACAGTCTTGTGTTAGCAGTGCGATGTATTATCAGAGTAATATAATAGAATAGAATTTTCCTTTATTAAAGTGGCCAAGACTTAAACAAGATTGTTAGTAAAACTTACGACTATGTTAGACACTAAACAAAAACACAAGTAGGTAATAACAGTTGGTCACCGTTGCGACATCCCATGGGAGACGGCACCACAGTGACCCACGTAAACACAGTCAAGGCGACTCGCAACCATGTAATGTAATAAGTTTCATTAAAGAAAATGGAAGCGTTTTAAATAAAATAAAAGTATCTTTCTATTAAATATAAAAAGCGTTAAGAGCGTTTACGCCGAACGGCATTTCATACAAACTTTCAAGCCCTTGTTTTTCGAAGTGAATGAACCGATTTTAATGAAACTTCGTACGCATAAGCAAAATACAAAGGTCTAAAAGTTAGTAGAGAACATTTTCAAAAAATAGTGTTACAGCCAAATTAGACAGAAACAGATATTTCCGGTTATCTTTTTTTATATAAGACATTTCGAAAATGTTCTCTACTAACTTTTTAGACCTTTGTATCCTGCTTATGCGTATGAAGTTTCAGTAAAATCCTTTCATTAATTTCGAAAAACAAGGGCTTGAAAGTTTGTATGAAATGCCGTACGGCGTAAACGCTCTTAAGCCTCCTTCATGCAGTTGCATGGAGGGCATAACGCTTTTCCGTTACGTGATGATTTCTACCAGTTTACTACTACAGCAAGCTCCGTTAAAGAACATCATTGGAATGATGTTCTTTAACGGAGCTTGCTGTAGTAGTAATGAATGTAATGAAAAAACTGGCCAAGTGCAAGTCGGACTCGCACACGAAGGGTTCCGTACCACAAGGCGAAAACGCCGAAAAAAACACGTTTGTTGTATGGGAGCCCCACTTAAATATTCATTTTATTTTGTTTTTAGTATTTGTTGTTATAGCGGCAACAGAAATACATTTTTGAAAATTTCAACTGTCTAGTTATCGCGGTTCTTGAGATACGGCCTGGTGACAGACAGACGGACAGACAGCGAAGTCTTAGTAATAGGGTCCCGTTTTTATCCTTTGGGTACGGAACCTTAAAAACGGTTAAGAAAACCTCTGGGTTTTCTTAACCGTTTTTAAGGTTCCATTTCTTACAGGTAACATTAGTAAAGTTCAGGTTCTGACCTGAACTTTACTAATGTTACCTGTAAGAAATGAAGTTTCTCATTTTTTACCATATTTTCTTTTAAAAGATAATCTTTATAAAATAACCTCCATTTTAAATAATACCTGTTCATATTGCGAGAGTCATTTGATCGTTATAGCCCCGCCCGAGAGCGCTGGCCGAGCAATATATTGCCCGCCAGAGCTTGCACTTTATATTACTATTTTTCAACATAATGCGTTATTCTATGAGGAGAGAGGATACTCAAACTCAAACTCAAACTCAAACCATTTATTTCAATTAAACCATTTACAGGCACTTTTGAATTGTCAAGAAGTCGGTCAGTCAGAAAATATGAAGCTAGTTGCCCATTCCAAAGCGTAGGTACCTATGGAGAAGAACGGGCAAGAAACTCCATGGACACTCTTTTAAATTGTATTTTTACAAAAATATTAGTTACATCATTAATGTTGAATTTACAAGTAAATGTGAGAACGATGTAAAAAAAAATACGTACGCGTTAAGAGCGTCCAGAGTACAGCAAATAGTAAGAAGACAACAATCATAAAATAATTAAAAATAAGCCGAGGCAGCTGAGTGATGACCAGCCCCAACTGACGGCGCCCGTTCACGAACATGACGCATAGATCAGTACCATTCAGCTCAACCATTTTGAAGGGAGCTAAATGATCCAATACACACGCCACCGTCAGCGAGACATTTGTGTGAGCATGACATACTATCAGCCGCCATGGCACATTCAAGTCAATGAAAGACATATTACCCGGTAAATGGTAAAGAAGGTATACTTACATAGAACTCACATCTGTGCTATGCAGTTATACAATGCAAAGGAAATTGAGTTTATACAATGCAAAGATAATCTTACAATCTTCAGCAGCTCCAATAGTATTTTCCAGTATTAATCAATTAGTTGTGGTTGTGGAGCAGGACCAGCATTGAGCCAGGCATTTTTATCAGCGATGTAATCCCCTAACTTATAATATGCCTGACTGCATAGTGTGCGTTTTATACAAGACTTGAATTTTGTCTCATTCAGTTGAAGAATGTGGGGAGGTATTTTATTATAACATTTTAAACAGTACCCCATAAAAGATGAGTCTACTTTAGCCAGTCTGAAACCTGGTTGAACTAATAGGTCCCTATTCCTAGTACTATAATTATGTCTTTCACCTCTTTTACCAAAAAGATGTAAGTTTTTTCTTACATACATGATGTTTTCGTAGATATATTGACAAGGCACCGTCATGATGTTAATTTCCTTAAACAGTTCCCTTAGAGAATCACGCCTGCAGAGGTTATATATGGCTCTGATGGCTCTTTTCTGCAGAATAAAAATAGAATCGATGTCTGCAGCCCGTCCCCAAAGCAAAATACCGTAAGACATGATACTATGAAAGTAACTAAAATAGACCAGTCTCGCGGTATCTACATCAGTAAATTGGCGGATTTTTCTGACAGCATAAGCTGCTGAACTTAGCCGTCCTGCAAGAGATGTTAAATGAGGACCCCATTGTAGCCTTGAGTCGAGCGTGATCCCCAGGAAAACCGTTTTATCGACGAATTCTAGTTTCTCTTGATTCAATACTATCTCACAATCACTACTCTTTACATTTGGTAAAGAAAATCTTATGCACTTAGTTTTTTTCCCATTTAATACTAAATTATTAGCAGTGAACCAACTTTGGACCTGCACTAGGGCGTTATTTACGTCGTCATAATTTGTAGCACGTCTATTTACCTTAAAAATTAAGGAAGTGTCATCAGCAAATAACACCATTTGTGGTTGATTTTTTAATAAATGGAGTAGATCATTAACATACACTAAAAAGAGGAAAGGACCCAATATCGAGCCTTGTGGCACACCCATTTTTACTGTTAAACCATGTGAATTGACACCATTTATTTGAACTTGCTGTTGTCTGTCATTTAAATAAGAACTAACTAAACTGAGCGCAAGTTTTCCAAGCCCGTAATGCTCAAGTTTCAAAAGCAAGGTTTCGTGATCGACGCAATCAAATGCCTTAGAGAGATCACAAAAGATTCCTATGGCGTCTTGGGCCTCTTCCCACGCGTTAAAAATGTGTTTTAATAAGGTTACACCGGCGTCGGTCGTACAACGTCCTTTGGTGAAACCATATTGTTGATCGTGAAGGATTTTATTCGTGTTAAAATGATTGAGCATTTGATTAAGCATTATCTTTTCAAACACCTTACTGAAAACCGGCAACACGGATACGGGTCTATAATTATTGGTGTCTTTACTGTCCCCAGATTTGAAAAGTGGTATTACCTTACTGAATTTCATTAAATCGGGGAAGACTCCTTGATCAACACACGAATTAAATACTAAGGCTAAATAAGGTGCAATAGTCTCAATTATGGAGGCACAGACTTTAATGGACATTCCCCAAAGATCTTCGGTCAATTTGATCTTAATTTGCTTAAAAGCTTTTATTACTGTTACGGGGTTAATATGTGTAAATTGAAATTCAACCGGGCAGGCTGGAACGTTTGCTCTTAATAAATCAATTGATACGTCGGATGAGGAATTTAAGGCTTCCGTCGTTTTTGATGGTATATTAGTAAAGAAATTTACAAACTCCTGAGCTACTTCTAAGTTCGAGCTTATGGCTCCACGTGAAGTCTCCAATGTGTAATCAGTGTTTCGTTTTTTATTTCTACTAGTTTCGTTATTTATAATTTTCCAAACTGTTTTTATTTTATTTTCAGCTGATTTGATTTTATTGCTAATGTACAGGGCTTTGGCTATTTTGCATGTATTTCTAAAAATTTTGGAATATGTAGCAACATACTTGCTGAAAGTTACAGTATTGATGTAAGGCTTAAGGCCATACAGCTCGAACAGTCTTTCCCTACTTATCCTAATACCTCTAGTTGCCCAGTCACTAAATATAAAATTAGGGCAAATGTTTTTTGTTTTCTTTTCAAAAGTTGTATTGAATTGAGTGTACACTACTGAAAAGAAATCCTCGTACAATTTATTTGCATCATCCATATCATGGCCCAGATCATTTAACTTATTATTTAGGGTACTATTGAATCTATTTAGTTTACCAGTCGTTATTGGTCTAAATTGTATTTGCACTTTTTGCAAAGGTGTTTTAAACTTAAAAGATACCGTTTGTCCACTATGATCAGACGGCAGATAATTGACGATGGCTTTATCTAAATAATCACAATTGCAAAAGACATTATCTATACAAGTAGCAGAAGTTGGAGTTATTCTAGTCGGTTCTGTAAAAACATTTGATAAATTGAACGATTTAAAAAGGCTTAATAATCTACTGCTATTAGAATTATTTTCCAAAATATTAATATTAAAATCACCACAAATAATTGCGGCTTTGTTAATGGATGCAAGTTTCGCTAAGACATCTTCCATTATTGACTCAAATACAGAAAAGTTCTGATAATTAGGGGGTCTGTAAACGCACACTACGACATGCTTATCTAGCTCAACACAGGACAGTTCGATGCAATGTTCAATTGATAAACCTACTATGTCATTTCGTTGCTTAGATTTTAAACAATTTTTTATCAAGATTAGGGAACCTCCACGTAGCATAGATTTACGGTTAAAACAACTGCCCACACTATAGTTCTCAAAATTAATTGTTGCGCGCCACAATTAATGCCTGGTACATGGTGACAGTAGTTACCACTAGCGCCATCTAGTATCGAGTAGCGGAACTAGTAGTGAAGACCCTTCTAGAAATTTCGATGCTCGAAATTTCTAGAACTTTCCCGAACTATCGACATTTGGTCAGTCGGGACTGACATGTACTCGAACATTCTAGATGTTTCTACAATGGAAGATTCTAGAACTCTCTTTGGCGCTATATAAGGCCGAGACGCGCCACGACCGACACAGTTTGGATAAAGCGATCGAAGTGAAAGCATCGAAGCGATATTCAAGTGCGACTTAAAGCGATCAGTAGTGCAATTGTGTTTTGTAATTAGTGTGTTTGAGTTGTAATTAGTGTTGATTAGTAAAGTGTCATTTTTTTGGTTATTAAATCGGCAGTTTTTAATTGTCACGAACCCGAAGCTCGTAACAATTGGTGTCAGAAGAGAGGATCAAAAAGCATGCCGGTTTTACCCAAAGACGACACGGAGGGTATCCGTACCCGGAGTCAACGCCAGCAAGAGACGGACCAGAGGCGATTTGGTGGAGCTACGCCACAGAGGTCGGAGGGCCAGCTACCGACCATGGAGGCCGGCCCGTCCGCAGCAGCTCCAGCATCAGCAGCACCAGATTTGGCTGCTCTGATGATGATGCTGCAGGAGCAGGCCCGCCGACAGGAGGAACAGGCCCGTCGGTTGGAGGAACAGCTCCAGCGTGACAAAGAGGAACAGGCCCGCCGGCAGGAGGAACAGGCTCGTCGGTTGGAAGAACAGCTCCAGCGCGATAAGGAAGAACAGTCCCGCCGTCAAGAGGAACAGGCCCATCGATTGGAAGAACAGCTCCAGCGGGACAAAGAGGAACAGACTCGTCGATTAGAAGAACAGCTCAAACGGGATAAGGAGGAGCAGGCGCGCCGCCAGGAAGAGCAGATTTTCCTCATAAAGGACCTTCACGCAACCTTCGGGAAAGACATGAAGGAGGTGAAGGAGAAGGTTGCCCAGCATGACAACCGCCTGTCGGAAGCTGAAACTCAGATCAGCAAGTTTAATAACGTCATTGCTGATGTGAAGCAGGAGTTGGGTAACCTTAAACTTGAGGATAGAATCGCAGCTCCCGTAGCTACAACACCTTCGCTACGTGGATTCAAAGTGCCACCGTTCGACGGGACTTCTTCCTGGTCGGCCTACAAAATCCAATTTGAGGCTGTCATGAAGGCTAACGGGTGGAATAAAAGCCAGGCCATGACTGCTCTCACCCTAGGCCTGCGCGACCAGGCCTTAACTGTCCTGGAAGCTCTCGGTAAGGAAGTGACTTACGAGCAGCTCCTCGAGGCATTGGAGGCTCGGTATGGCGACGCTCACCTGGAACACGTATTTCGTGCGCAGCTCAAGGATCGCGTGCAACGCAGTAACGAAAACCTGCAGCAGTGGGCCCTTGAAGTGGAGAAGCTGGTTCGTAAAGCTTACCAGTCCGTACCTGCGCTTATTGATGGAAACCTGGTGCAGGCATTCATCGACGGCATCCGCGACCTTGAAGTGAGAGCTGCTGTGAGGCTCGGGCACCACGGGACGCTTAAGGACGCCTTGGCCCATGCACTGGAGGTGGAAGCTGTGCAACAGGATCATCGTTCCCATCGCGTCAGGGAGGTTGCAGCGGCTACAGTTCGCGACCGCAATAAAGGATACAGCCCTAGGTGCTACGGCTGTGGGGAAAAGGGCCACCTTCGATCCAGTTGCCCTAAGCGAACTGCAGAAAGAGAAGTCGACCGATCTCCAGAGGGCAGTGCGGCTAACAACACCACGCAGCACCAGCAGCAGGGAAACGAGTAATAGCCAGGACTGCGGGGCGGGTGCTGGCTGATGTTCAAAGAGCCCCAAGGGTTTCGATCACACAAACCCATGACGGGAACAGCCTTATCATCAAGGGCGAGGTCAACGGAACGCCGTGTAAGCTGACCATAGACACCGGAGCATCCCGCACGGTTGTCAGTTCCCAACTTGCTAGTCGGTCCCTTGGGGACTCCGCATACAACCGGGAACGCATTAATTTGGTAACAGCCACCGGTCAGCGCATACCCGTCCATGGAGAGAAGAAAATGGAATTGACGCTAGGCAACAGAATCTACCTGCATAATGTCATCGTGGCTGATATAATGGATGATTGCATCCTGGGCCTTGACTTTATGAGGAAGAATTATTGCGAGATTGACGTCAAGCAAGGTGTTTTGAAATGTGGAGAAGAGGAACTTTTCATGGAAGGGGCGTTACCTGGGAATGTGTACAGCCTTAAGAAGATTGTTCTTCCGCCGAGATCGGAAACGATTGTGCCGGTTAGTCTTCCTCGGAATCCTGGGCAAACTCATCGTTGTGTACTCGTGGAAAGGGTAGACAATGACCTTCCATGGAAAGTGGCACGGACTTTGGTCAGAGCCACTGACATCTCAGGGGTACGTGTGCTGAACCTTTGTGATCAGGAACAGATAATAGAAAAAGGCACACTTGTTGGTACTTGCGAGGAAGTGGATTGGTTGCGTCGATGCCAACATCTATCGACTGGGACCCTCAGCAAGGATGCACAAACAAAAGTGACCACACTTTTAGAAGACTGCCGCAGCGCTTTGTCCCAAAATGAAATGGTCAAGGCGAAGAAGATGTTATTTAAGTTCGCCGATGTTTTCTCGTCAAACGAGGCTGACATCGGGAAGACTGGCATAGTTCAACACAAAATAAATACAGGAGAAGAATTGCCTATCCGTCAGCGGCCAAGGAGATTGCCGGTAGCACGTGAAAAGGAAGTGGAAACCATGATTGAGGGAATGGTGAAGGATGGTGTTATTGAACCTTCATCTAGTCCATGGTGTTCACCTGTAGTGCTGGTAAGAAAGAAGGACGGCAGCATGCGGTTTTGTGTTGACTATCGTCGTCTGAACGACGTTACAAAGAAGGACAGCTATCCTTTGCCAAGAATTGATGACACGCTGGACATGCTTACTGGAGTGAAGTGGTTTAGCACGCTGGACCTGAAAAGTGGCTACTGGCAAGTTGAAATTGATCCTAAAGACAAGGAGAAAACTGCATTCTCGACAGGAAAGGGTCTGTGGCAATTTAAAGTTATGCCGTTTGGATTGTGCAATGCTCCGGCAACATTTGAGAGGTTGATGGAACTTGTACTTACCGGACTAATTGGCGATGCCTGCCTGGTCTACTTGGATGACATCATCATCGTAGGCCGCACGTTTGAAGAACACCTTCAAAACCTGGAACGCGTGCTCATGAAGATCCAGAGTGCCAACCTCAAGTTAAGTCCGAAGAAGTGTTCACTATTCAAACGACAAGTTAGCTTTTTGGGATATGTAGTGTCTGAAGAAGGTATCCGCACGGATCCAGAGAAAATCGCCGCTGTCAAGGATTGGCCAATTCCAAAAGACAAGACGCAGGTCAGAGCATTTCTGGGTTTGTGCTCCTATTATCGGCGATTTGTCAAGAACTTTGCAGATATAGCTAAACCCCTGCATAAGCTAACCGAAGAGAAGCGACATTTCTGCTGGGATGAAAGTTGCGACATCGCATTCCAGGAGCTAAAGGACCGTCTGTGCAAAACACCTATTTTGGGGTACCCTGATGCGGGCAAAGAATTTATAGTTGACACAGACGCAAGTGACATAGGACTTGGCGGTGTGTTGTCTCAACGTAATGGTGATCAAGAGGTTGTGGTAGCATACTTCAGCAAGTCATTGTCGAAACCTGAAAGGAACTATTGTGTTACGAGACGGGAACTGCTTGCTGTGGTAAAGTCATTGCAGCACTTTAGCAAATATCTTCTGGGGCGGAAATTCCACCTACGAACTGACCATGCTGCGCTGAAATGGCTATTGCAGTTCAAAAATCCAGAAGGACAAGTTGCGAGATGGATTGAACTACTGCAGGAATACGACTTCGAGGTCGAACATCGCAGCGGGAAATCTCATGGCAACGCAGATGCATTGTCAAGAAGACCTTGTCCTGAAAACTGCAAGCATTGTACTAGGCAAGAAAGTAAAGAAGTCGTACCTGTAAGGATGCTCAAGACAGACCTCAGCAACGAGTGGAAGGAAAGCCTACAACGTGCACAGCAGGAAGATTCGGACATCAAGCCGATTCTGGAGTGGATGAAGGCCAGAGCTCCTAAGCCCAGGTGGAGCGACGTCTCAGCAATGAGTTCGACCACAAAAAGCTATTGGGCCCAATGGGACAGCTTGGTGATTCAGGATGGAGTCCTGTGCCGTAAATGGGAAAACGCTCGGGGAGACAGCTGTCATTTGCAAATGGTTGTCCCTAAAGCTCAAGTACCGGATGTTCTACAGCTGTACCATAATGGTTGTTCAGGAGGTCATCTGGGAGTAAAACGGACTCTACTGAAGATACGAGAACGGTTTTACTGGGTCCACTGTCGGGACGATGTCGAGGACTGGTGTCGCAAATGTACAAGTTGTGCAGCTGTAAAGGGACCTCAGACTCGTAGTAGAGGTGCATTGAAATTGTACAATGTTGGTGCACCATGGGAGAGGATAGCCCTTGACGTTGCGGGGCCGTTTCCGGTAAGTGAAAGTGGTAACAAGTATTTCATGGTTGTGATGGATTACTTCACTAAGTGGCCGGAAGTCTTCGCCATTCCAAACCAAGAAGCTTCAACAGTTGCAGATAAACTGGTTCATGAAGTCTTCTGCCGTTTTGGAGTACCTTTGGAGATTCACAGCGACCAAGGAAGAAATTTTGAGTCCCAAATATTCCAGGAAACTTGTCGAGTTATGGGTACACATAAAACAAGAACAACTTCTTACCACCCACAATCGGATGGAATGGTGGAACGATTTAATCAGACACTAGAGAGGTACCTAGCCAAAGTTGTGGAAAATCGGCAACGAGATTGGGACAAGCACATACAACCGTTTTTGTTGTCATATCGAAGCGCTGTTCACGAAAGTACATCGGTGACACCAGCTTTTGCAAACTTTGGAAGAGAATTACGGCTTCCTGCAGACCTGATCACCGGAATACCACCTGATGCCCCACGCAGTATAACCGAGTATGCGAACGACTTGCGGAACAAAATGAATGACATTTATGAGCACGTCAGACAATCGGGCCAGCAAATGTCTGAAAAGATGAAAACCCGTTATGACCGTAAAATGAACAATAAAGGGTTCGACGAAGGTTCACTAGTGTGGTTGCACAATCCAGTCCGCAGCAAAGGGAAATCTCCTAAGCTTCAAGCTAAATGGGACGGACCGTACCGGATTGTGACAAAGATCAATGACGTAACCTACCGGATACAGAAAGGTGCAAGAGGTACTCCTAAGATCGTCCACGTGGATCGACTGGCGCGTTATTATGGGACCGATAATGCTCGGGACGAGCATGTCTTAGGAGGGGGCAGTGTTGCGCGCCACAATTAATGCCTGGTACATGGTGACAGTAGTTACCACTAGCGCCATCTAGTATCGAGTAGCGGAACTAGTAGTGAAGACCCTTCTAGAAATTTCGATGCTCGAAATTTCTAGAACTTTCCCGAACTATCGACATTTGGTCAGTCGGGACTGACATGTACTCGAACATTCTAGATGTTTCTACAATGGAAGATTCTAGAACTCTCTTTGGCGCTATATAAGGCCGAGACGCGCCACGACCGACACAGTTTGGATAAAGCGATCGAAGTGAAAGCATCGAAGCGATATTCAAGTGCGACTTAAAGCGATCAGTAGTGCAATTGTGTTTTGTAATTAGTGTGTTTGAGTTGTAATTAGTGTTGATTAGTAAAGTGTCATTTTTTTGGTTATTAAATCGGCAGTTTTTAATTGTCACGAACCCGAAGCTCGTAACATAATTAACATTTGGTAATCCTTTAACCAATGTTCAGTACAACAAACAATGTCAAACTTTGTTTTTTCTAAAAACATTTCAATTTCTAATAATTTGGAAGAAATGCCTTGAATATTTTGATGAAATAATGTCAAGGCATTCTGCTGATCTCCTTTTTGATATTTACTTATTTTAGAGCAAGAAGATACCTTGTTGTTGTTAGGTATAAGAATATTATTACTGGTACCTTCTGTTGTCTTACAAACTAGTTTAAATGATTATCCGGAGTTACTCCCAAGACTTCAATGTCATCACCAGGCAATGAGCTCATAGTGCGTGAATGAAATGGAACCTCCTTCGTATAATTTGTACAAATATTTATAGCATTTGAGCTACATTCATTCAGGCAAACCACCTTATTATTAGTATTATTACTAACTGTTGTGGTGTTAATAATACAAGACTTCGACATAATACTTATGTCTGAGTTTATATAAAAAGCTAATAGCCTTGCTATTATGTGTCTAAAGCTAACAGGCAGATACACAGTATCCCTAGTCGACTTTAAAGTTTCAACAAAACTGTTGGTGTCAAAATATACAAGCTTGTCACTGTAATGACTAACTAAAAAGTGCATATGCTTATTAAGCATATGAATATAATTGTTTTGTCTATTTGTTAATTTTTTAAAATATGGAAAAGCACACAATATTATTTTATTACAATTTAACTTTAACAACTCAGTTACACAGTCAGTTATTTCATATTTTTTTACCTTAGAACTGTTACCTACAAATACAGTAATGTTAGTTTTAGGATTAAATACATTTCCTGTTACTGATGCCATTATTTGTTTGTAGGTTGACCCTGGCATACAATTATTTTGAGTAGAGTAACTCAGGTTGTTACTAATTAATTTACCTAAACCTCTTCCTATACTATCCGAGAACATAACCGAATCATAACAATCATGACCACTGAAAGATGGGCCAGTCTCAAGCTGTACCAATTGAGAAAGATCTTGTACTATTTCAGATACATTCTGGTTCAGGATACACTCTTGAGGCAAACTCTCAGTCTGGGACGGGTCCTCCGTTACCTCAGGCTGGACAACGACAGGGTGTGGAACTGTCTGACACGTGCACTGACACATAACTAACTCATTTGCTGCAAGAATGTGTTCTTTAATTTGGTTCTGGGAACCCACATATTTAATGTAAAGAGAACTAAGTCTGCCCTCAAGTTCCTGTATGTCAGACTGTAAGCGCTGTGTATCAATTTCATAGATTTTTTTGCTGTCTTCTAATTTAATTTAATAATTGGTTAATTTACTAATTAGATCAACACGTTCTTTCCTCAGTGAAATATTTTTAGAAAAGTGTTTTTGTTGTTTTCTAAATTGATATAAATGGGGGTCTTTTGTGCACTAACCTTAAAGTAAGCGTTCTTAATCCTGCTATCCTACTAATAATCACACTAATATCATAAAGGCGTAAGTTTGTGAGTGTGTGTGTATGTTTATATGTTTGTTACTGCTTCACGCTCAAACGGCTAGACCAATTTTTATAAAATTTTGTATGGAGGTAGCTGACACCCTGGATTAACATATAGGCTTCTTTTTATGCCGATATTCCCACGAGATCGACACTTATGCGGGTGAAACCCCGGGGCGCAGCTGGTATGATAAATGTGAAAGTGTATGAAGATGTTTGGATGTTTGTTACTCAATAACGCATAAACCGTTGAACAAATTTGGATGAAAACTGGCACATAGGTAGAACATATTTTCCTGGATTAACACCTAGGATAATTTTTATCCCGATATTCTGACGGGATTGAAACTTACGCGGATAAAACCGCGGGGCGCTGCTAGTATGTAAATAAAATAAGATAGAAAATAAAATGGCTGCTAAAATTCAGTTTAAAATTTTGAAGTTACTGCTAAATCATCATCTGCCTGCCTTTTCCAAACTATGTTAGGATCGGCTTCCACAGTCTCACCGGATGTAGCTGAATACCAGTTTTTTACATGGATCGACTCAAACTCAAACCCAAAGCATTTACTTCAATTAAACCATTTACAGGCACTTTTGAACTGTCAAGAAGTCGATCAGTTAGAAAATATGAAGCTTGTTGCCCATTCAAAAGCGTAGTAGGTACAGACGCCAGCATATCAAGCTACCCGAAACCGTCAAATTTTCCCAATCAACTTTGAACCTAATGCTTCAGCGATAAAGTTGAAATTCTAAACCGTCAAGAAATCACCTAGAGATCGGTAACAATAGAAAAAGTAATTCTGTCTCATTAGTGACAGTTGAGCTATTAAAGTTTGACAGGTTGTAGTAGCTTGATGTGCTGGCGTCTATGCCTATGGAGAAGAACGGGCAAGAAACTCCATGGACACTCTTTTAAATTATATTTTTACAAAACTTTTAGTTACATCATTAATGTTGAATTTTTAATAATTATACTTGAGAACAATGTAAAAAAAAGACGCACGCGTTAAAAGAGTCTGCCTATCTGACCTCCACAACCACAGATATAGATATACTAGGTATATCTATATCTATGGTTGTATATAACGCAAGTATCACGAACTGTATGAAAACCAAGCGTGCCATTTTTTGACTACCTACTATGACGTCACAAGCTCGCGCTCTCGCTCGCGCTCTCGCTCACACTTACCCAGCCAGCAGTACACAGGACTGAGCGCGAAAGGGGCGGCTTACGATTTGTAATCATAAGTTGGTGCAATTTTTGGCACGCGAAGTAGTTACTCTCGCTGTAGTAGTAGTAGTAGTAGTTACTGTCCACAACCCAGTTTCTGGAACGCTACTGTTGAATACCTATATCAGTCAAAATCACGTAAGTACCTATCTGCCACTATTTAGTTTGACAGCTGTAAATTTTATTTTCGTTTCTTCCTTGTTTTGTATATTATGTATAAGTAAAGCACTAATATGTTTCTTCGTAGTCGGATAAAAAGATAGCAATATTATCAGTCTGTGCTCAATAAGGCATCTACGGCATGATTAAAAACTGAAATACAAAGATAATACAAAAAAAAATCACTACTTACATCATTACTTTTCATTTATTTTGTTTTTAGTTCATATTTTCTGGCAACACTACAGAAAATCTTCCTATGGAAAGTGAGTTATTACACATTTCGAATGTGAAGCGATCGTCATTATGAAATTGTAGAGATCTAATGAGCCAGTAACCATGAAAATATTTTAGTTTCATGTAGAAAATAAACAGAAAACTGTTCGGCCCGCTACTGCTAAATAAAAACATTGTGGAAACTATTTTAGCATAGGAACATCTGTAGTGTATTTTAGTAGTTGCTTATAGTTCGAAAAAAGATAAAGAAGAATGGACACCGAAGTATGGGTTTCTGTCCTGAAAGCCAATAAGATATACAGGATTACAGGGTTATTGGTTATTGGTAAAACATTAACAACCTCTTAAGAGGTCATTGTACTCATCATTATGAACAACTTTTACTATGGGACCAAACAAGAAATCATGAAAAAAAATTTCAGCTGTTCCCTACATTTGACGAGTTATACGAACATAATGTGATGAACAGCTGATTTTTTTTTCGCGATTTCATGTTTGGTCCCATAGTGAAAGTTGTTCATAGTGATGAGTACAATGACCTCTTAAGAGGTTGTTAATGTTTCACCAATAACCTTGCATACCAATAGGAAGAGCTTTTGAAGGAGAGACTTTTTTGCCAATTATTAGTCAGATCGGAGTTAATGACCTAAATAGGTGACAACTTGGGCACCGTAGTTAACGCATTCTTGGAACCCAATATACATAAGATACACACCAATGGAAAGAGCTTTTCAAGGAGAGCCTTTGCTACTAACACGACTTTTGCCAATTGTTAGTCAGTTCGGAGTTAATGACCTAAATAGGTGACAACTTGGGCATCGTAGTTAAGGAATTCTTGGCACCCGATAAAAAGATACACACCAATGGAAAGAGCTTTTCAAAGTGAGTCTTTGCTACTAACACGACTTTTGCCAATCATTAGTCAGATCGGAGTTCATGACCTAAATAGATGACAACTTGGGCACCGTAGTTAAGGAATTCCTGGCACCCAGTATCCATATGATACACACCAATGGAAAGAGCTATTTAAGGAGAGTCTTTGCTACTAACACGACTTTTGCCAATTGTTAGTCAGATCAGAGTTAATGACCTATATAGGTGACAACTTGGGCATCGTAGTTAAGGAATTCTTAACGCCCATTAGCCACCTTCACAGCGAATTCGACTTGTACAAAGTGCAACGAAATTAAATTATCACGGAATCCTGAATGCGATTTTTCAGAACACCAGCCTGCCATACAAAATGACTGTGACTGGTAAATATTAACCGGTTGAATACCTTTTGAAATACAGATACAATTACAAAGCAGTCTCGTGGATACACGTTCGATGCAAAGGGTTAACATGCATGATTTATTTTGAAATTAGTGATGGGCGCGCGTTTTGGGGGGACTATCTTATGAAACAAAATTTCATTCACGTTCAAAATGAGACGTGCTGATTCTCAGCCTGGCCTGAATAAATAACTTTTGATTTTGATAATGATTTTATCTTCAAATTAGCTGCGCCCCGCGGTCTCACCCGCATAAGTCTCAATCCCATGGGAGTATCAGGATAAAAGTATCATATGTCCTAATCCAGGTCATGGTCTATACATGTGCCAAATTTCATCCAAATCCGTTCAGCCGTTTTAGCATGAAAGCGTAACAATCAAACATACAAAAAATCAAATCTTTTCTCTTTATAATTTTAGTTTTTGATGTACAGACCAGCAAATCAAGTTATCCGAAACTGTCAAATTATCCCAATCAACTTTAAACTTTATGATGTAGCGATAAAGTTGAAAATCTATTAAAAAAAATTGACCCAAGCTCATTGAAACAAAACAGTAATTTGAAAAGAAACAAAGAAATTCGGTTTATTCCTTCTAACCGACAACTCCTACAATTTTAAGACCGGTTGTTTTTTATTTTCCAAGACTATATTTCCGGGAATACAATTCTATTATAGAATCTACCTTATATTTGTAACAAAATTATGGGGAACATCTGTTTTTTAGAATGGGTATGGCTCGAGAGGGAAAAGCGCTAGAAGGCTAATGAGATCATTGGCTTTTCCTTTGTACTATCGGCCAACGATAAGCATGCTCACTTAAGAAAATATTTCTGCGGAAGCGCAGCTAGTGACAAACCACACCCCTTCCTGGTTTCGCCCAATTAGAGACAATATGCATTTGTGTGAGTAAAGGGCGTGTAACAAAATTTCAAAGTCATTAGCCAGAGTGTGGCAGTGCCAATTTGCATCGCGCTAATTGTTGACGCCTCCCGTGTATTATTATCGCCATTTTATTTTACGACCTGCTTATTTCTATCGGACTGATTGCCTGCCTAACTGTGACCTCTGCTTGTATACCGGACTGTATTCGAAGGCCTGTTTTTGACCCTAGCTCGTATCCTGAACTGTGTGTGTATTGTGCCTACTGTGATCTGTGACTAACTTGGTCGTTAACCATGACGACCCGAAACCTGATCCAAGAAGAAAGAAACGAAATTATTGTCTTGCATAGACAAGGGTTGAATATATCCCAAATTGCAGTGGAGTTGAACCTGCAAGTAAGTTTTGTTTTTTGTATTCAGATAAAGAGAGAGATATAGAAATAAATAAAGTGATAGTAATATTATTATGTCCTAATAGTTTGCATTTTTCCTTAAGAGTCCCTATCAATTTCGCGGACTAAAAACAGAAAAATCATTTTTTTTTCAGCGCGAATTTCTCAATATCCTTAAGTTATCTAGTTTTTTTAAAAATACACAAGTATTTATCACCTATCTTTCTAGTAAGTCTACGAATTTAAGTTTTGATAACTACTTAATAAAAAATTAGTTTATAAGGCATTATTTAGATATTTTACTACAATTAAATTAGTAGTCAAAATAAAAATATAAAAATTGAGTTTATTAGATAAATACCTCAAATTTTAAAATATTTAACACTTTTTGTTATTTTCAATAAATTCTTACACGTGGACGACGGTTTTGCGCATGACTTTATTGGGTTTTTTTAGCGTAGTCAACATTTTTTTACAAGTACTAATTCATTAAACTTAAAAAAAAATCATACTCTTACTAATATACTAAATACTATATTTATGATTTTTTTTCAGATCGTTATTTGCTATCAGTTAGCCAAGAAAGCAATCGAAAAACTTGGTGTTTAGTGATTACGTAAAAAGTTTAGTTTTAGTAGTTTTTTTTTTGGAATTTAAGTAGTTATCAAAACTTAAATTCGTTAACTTAAGGATATTGAGAAATTTGCGCTGAAAAAAACTGATTTTTCTGTTTTTAGTCCGCGAAATTGATAGGGAGGGACCCTTAAATTATAATCTACAAACAAATCCTAACTTCCTAACTAATATTATAAATGCAAAAGAAGGTTTGTTTGTTACGCCATTTAAATCCGTTCGGCCGTTGAAGCACGAAAGCGTAACAAACAAACAAACTCATTTTCGCACTTATAATTCTAGTTAGGAATTAATACATAAAATCACTGCCTTTTAATTTCCTATACTTTTTATATTTCTATATTTCTTTGTTGCTGTAATGTTGTAATGTTGTTAGTTTAATTCTAATGGCATTGTGTGCTATAATGTTATATTCCTGTGTAAAAATATGTAAAAAAACCTATGATATAAAAAATATAAACTTTTTATACCAAATTAATGATAAATAACAATAATATAATATAGTGTGTTGATTAACTAAAGGTGTTTCCCGTTAACCCGCAATAGTATAGCATCCACACATGCTAAAATAAAAATAAAAATTCGCGAAGTAAAATCAGATGTTCCCTACATTTTGACGAGTTATCTATTATATAAAATTCAAAGTCTTGACTGACTGAAACATCATTCAAGACTTTGAATTTTATATTTTATTTTATTACTTTGAATTTGATTTAATGGGGGAGGGTGAAATTTCACGCGGATGAAGTCGCGGGCAGAAGTCAGTGCGAACATAAATGTAGGGAACAGCTATTTTTTTCGCGAACTTTTGTTTCGTTTTTTTTTTGCACTGAAGTATAGACGCTATACTATTGCAGGGGAATGCCTTTCGTTAATTAAAATACTGTATATAAAAATAATAAAATTATAATAACATTCAGATGTTAAAAATATTAATAATTAATTATAGTAATGCAGTCAAATAAGTATGTTCTTTTTATTTCATTTTGCTTGAAAGCAAAATGAAATAAAAAGAACATACTTATTTGAAGACCTTGTTGGAACCTTTTGTGACCAGATAATAAATCTATTAACACCTTAACAATGGTGCTTTATCTCACACTAGCTTTTGCCCGCGGCTTCGCTCGCGTTAAGTAATATTAAAAAATAAAAATACATTTACATCCGCCATCATCCCTTATTTTATCCCCATGGGGGTTGAATTTATCAAAATCCTTTCTTAGGGGATGCCTACGTCATTGTAGCTATATGCATGCAGAGTCTCAGCCCGATCAGTTTAAAATTGACAAAGTGTCATACAAACTTTCATCCCCTATTTTATCCCCTTGGGGGTACAGTTTATCAAAATCTTTTCTTAGGGGATGCCTACGTTATAGTAGCTATATGCATGCAAAGTCTCAGCCCGATCGGTTTAAAATTGACAAAGTTTCATACAAACTTTCATCCCCTATTATATCCCCTTGGGGGTAGAATTTATCAAAATCCTTTCTTAGCGGATACCTACGTCATAACATCTACCTGCATGCTAAATTTCAGCCCGGTTGGTTTGGGCTGTGCGTTGATAGATCACTATGTCAGTCAGTCACCTTTGAGTTTTATATATTTAGGTAGTTATGGCCGCATTTTATTTAAAAAAAAAACTAGGGCGTTTATCCCGCGAATCCCGAATGGCAACGTCGCATTTCTAGAGGCTTTTCGTGATTATTATATTAAATTTAAATCAAAGTACAATTTTTTTTCGGCCAAGCACATATTTTATAATTATTTTTAACATTTACCTACTCTGAAAATAAAAATATTTAATCGTAATACTGAAAATAGAAAATAATTGACAATAACTATGTAAATTTTTGTTAGTATATAGTAAATACCAAAATACTTTAAAATAATAGCACACATACTTTCAAATACCAACGATCTAGTGTTTAGCCGAAAAAAAATTGCAACTACTTACTTTGATTTAAATTTATTAAAATAATCACGAAAAACCTCTAGAAATGCCACGTTGCCAGCCCGCGCGGGAAAACGCTCTTAAATAGTAGAGTTAAAGCACAAATTTGCTCGGGAGAGTTTCATACAATGTTGGAATTTACGCTGTGCCATTTTTATTACCCATACATACAAGGTGTAATTGCAATAACTGAAAACCTCTTAAGGGGTCATTATAGTCATTATGAACAACTTTTGCTATATAAAAATCAGCTGTTTCCTACGTTTGTGTTCGCATAACTCGTGAAAATGTATGGAACAGCTGAATTTTTTTCGCGATTTCAGGTTTGGTCCCATAGTAAAAGTTGTTCATAATGATGAGTGCAATGACCCCTTAAGAAGTTTTCAGTTATTGCATTTACACCTTGTATATTAAAATTTCGATAAGAATGTTAATACCCAAATGAGATATAGAAAGGTTAAGAGCGTTTACGCCGAACGGCATTTCATACAAACTTTCAAGCCCTTGTTTTTCGAAGTGAATGAACCGATTTTAATGAAACTTCTTATGCATAAGCAAGATACAAAGGTCTAAAAAGTTAGTAGAGAACATTTTCAAAAAACAGTGTTACAGCTAAATTAGACCGATTTTAAACTTTCCATAGAAACAGAGATTTTCAGTTATCTTTTTTAAATAACACATTTCGAAAATGTTCTCTACTAACTTTTTAGACCTTTGTATCCTGCTTATGCGTATGAAGTTTCATTAAAATCGGTTTATTAATTTCGAAAAACAAGGGCTTGAAAGTTTGTATGAAATGCCATACGGCGTAAACGCTCTTAAGAGTTTATTTATCATGAAATCAATCCTCATGCAAACATCATTTAATTACTTATAATTTTCATTTATAGTGTCCTTGTTGTGCCCTTTAAATAAGACTTTTGTAGTGATACTTAGTTCCTATACTTCCTATAAAATATTGTGTTAAAAATCGGTGCTAATTGTAATTTTTGTTTTGCCAGAGAACAACGGTGCGCCGCTGGGTGCGAAGATATGAAGAAGAAGGAGAAACAACGGAACGTGTGAGTGCACCTCGACCCCGGGCTATAAACGAAGATGACCTTAATAATATGATAGCTACATACCAAGAGAACCCTTTCACGCCCACTCGCATTTTCGCATTTTACAGAATCGACCGGCTGTGAGGTTAATAGCGTTTTACAAATAACACTGTTTAGCTATTTTTAGGTTAATTTTCAGTTTTCCAATTTGTATTATACTAATTCGTTGATTAATGTCACTGTTTAAACTGTAGTCATTGTTTAAAATATTGCCATAGATTTTGAAGTCATCTTGTATACTTGATATTAATTTAGTGTCATGCTGCCTTTCTTGGTGAATTTGTTGTTTTATTGTTTTTTTTAAATATTTTTGTTAATTATTAAGATAAAGAAACACACGATATACGACACGATTTGAGAAGGCTATTTCTCTTTGTTATGTTCTCTAAAAATATTGTGTAACAAAACTAGAAAAATACTAGTTTAAGATTGTTCACTTAGTAGGTAGGTAATAATAAGAAAATGCTGTATTTACATAGAATTATTTGTTACACTTAGTTCTGTATTTTCTGTTGTTTCCTGTAATTTCTGTAGTGTAAACGAACATTGGTAATTGGTTGTGTTGTCTGTTTGTCATTGTTGTTTTGATTTCATAGATCTTTACAATACCTATTAATGTAGATAAATACAGTTTGACAATGATATCATAAGTAAAGAGTCTTTTTACTTATACCTAATAATTGCATTTTGATGATAATTTCTGTTTATTTTTTTTGTTATAATTTGTTAATCTTTAATGTTTCCTTTTGAATACTTGAAAAAATTTATTAAAAATAAATGTATTAAATTATATTGTGTTATTGTCTACAACAGCAAATCCTTAAAATTGTTCTCAAGTAGATTTTATCTAACTGTTTATTATTTCACACATATTACAACCGAAAATTTCGACTCGAACAAAAAGATTTAAATGTCAACCTAAATATATCTTTATTCTTAAATGAACACAAACCTAAAATATACATTACATTAGTAGGTACCCAACATTTTATTACTCTTACTGCTAGCGCAAATTATAGTTTAGTTTAATTACTTGATAAGCTTCAGAATTTTAATTACTTGATAAGCTTCAGAATTTTAATTACTTGATAAGCTTCAGAATTTTAAAGTGGCGTAGGAACTAAATCATTGTATTTGTCAAAAAAAGGCTTGTCATAGGTAGGTTGCAATGCCGGCAACACGCCCTGTCGAGTTGATTATTGCTTAAAAGCATAAATTGTCAACTTTTGATTAAAGCATCAATTAAAGTAAAGTAAAGTGTTTAACGTGCTGAAAATTTTGGTTCTGACCTCTGTCATGCCGTTTTTGATCCACCCAAAACGGTAAGCAATAAGCATACCTTGCACGGCATGCCTAGGGCATTTTAATTAGAAAGATACTTTGTTCGTGAAATCTCGTTATATTTACAATCAAATCAATGGTGTAATAAATTAATGGATAAAACGAAAATTACAACTGTTAAAAGTATTAAACCAAATACAAGTAACAACTGCAAAACATTTGAGATAATCCTAAGGTAATAAAATTGGTTATCTTTTCGCCAACGTATGGTAGGCCCTTGTATTAAGCCGTCCTATTGTTTAACCGGGCTTTCAAACATTCTCACTAAATAATAATGGGATTAAGATACTTAACTTATTTTTATTATTTTATTGCTCTATGTTTTCATTGAAATAGCACAATTCCAGTAATATTTGAACCAATAATTAGCGAAATTCATTCTGTTATCACAGCTTTTTGTTTATAGCTGCCGCATTTTTTGCAACTGCAATAAAGATAAGTTCATCATCCAAGTCCCATTGTTATTTAATGGGAATGTCTGGAAATCCGGTTAAACAATAGGACGGCTTAATACAAAGGCCATACGTTGGCATTGCGGCAGCTATAAACAAAAAGCTCTGATAACATAGTATGAACTGCGCCACGTATTGGTTGAGAATGTAATTGTGCTATTTAAGACAAAACATAGAGCAACAAAAAAAGATACCAAAATATGTTGTCAATTTCTAATAAAATCACGTAACTTGCTTCTTTATTGTCATATGTATTCGCAAGTATAATCACATAGAAATATAGTTATTTACTTTTCAATAGCACTGCACAAGTAAAAAGAATATCTTTATGCAGTATCGGTCAACACACCTAGTGTATTCGCTCCGATTTGTATGGCGGCATCGCATAGGATATGGTGAAAATTGGGAAGGCAGTGAGTGTTCATAAATAACGTAAATTTATAGCCCCGATAGAGAGAGTAACATATTAAAGTGGATGTAATAGATATAAATTGTAATAGTTCGACATTTCCTATTCCAAATTATTCTATTTTTGTGGAAAGTTGATACTAATTTAATACAGCATTATCAATAATACATTTTCTAAACTAAACAGAAGGTATGAGTATTCAAATTACTTCTTGTCAATAATTAAATAAGAATTCATTAAGAATTGATTCAGAGCTCACGCTGGCCATGCCCATTAAGAAAATCGTCTCACAAACAATTTAGTGAACACAGTACGCTCCTAGTGTGAGTGTCACACTTCTATACATCATTATACTAACACGCACACGACTAAAATACGGTTCGTGCATCCTATTGGTCAAAACGCATGCATTGTGCGATCGAGTCGTGAACCGTGCTATGCGATTATCGACTTTAAGGTGAGCTTGCGGAACTTTGGCCGATAGTACATAATGGGCTATTAGCAAACCAAGTTTGCAAATAAACATGAATTGCGTTGCTTCTTGAGGCAATCTGTTACACAGACAACTTTTCCAGGAGAATATTTCGTCGAAGTTAATGTTATTTTTAACCGACTTCAAACGGGGGTTCTCAATTCGACTGTATTTTTTTTCGTATATAAGTTACGCGATAAATATCTCCAGCAATGTGAATCGATTTCGAAAATTATGTGTGGAGTAGGTACTTAGTTGGTTAGTCTAATGAGCTTATGGACTTATTAATAAAATTGCTATCAACTTGTACGGTTAACATCAATTAGTTCAAAACTATAAGAGTTTTAAATAAAATCTAGAATTCGGAATAACATTTTTCTTATTAACTGACTTAATTTGTAAATTGTTTTAGACTTTATTATTTCATGACATTTACTATTTAGATATTTCATTTTGACATTTACTATTTAGATTCATTGCATATAATAATTAATATTTGTACACCAGTCGTGGTAAAACATGTTGATACAATCGATAAAATGTACCATCTATAGTAAACATCCATTTTTGCATGTATTATTATGACCTACACATGTTTTGACAAATAGAAAGAAAGAAAAGAAAGAAAGAAAAAAGTGAAGAAAAGGAAGAAATAAAATGATCTTTATCTTTATCTTTCAACAAAATGTGTGTGTACGAAATAAGGAATTCTGGTTTACGACCTACAGCCATGAAAACAAACATAAATACTTATTTACAATGAACATTTAATTTAATACTGGCACTATCTTCAAAGACACTAAGTAATACAAAGTTGTAAATATTAAAATAGGGAACTCGACGTCGCCAAATACTTTGGAATTAAGTACGACTGCCTTTGAACCAGAACTGTTTGACTAGTCGAGCTCCTTGATAAAGAGTTCGTCGGAGAAAGTGCTGCCACCATTCTTATTTGTGCTGCAAACATTTGCGCATAAATAAACGATGTTCCTGCTCAATATATGATAGAAAAGTTGTATGCGTATTGACAAAATGGTCCCTTGTTGTTGTAGAAATTGTTCATAAGTTTAATCGTTACAGAAGCCAACTATGGTTTTTTGCGTCCCTTCTTATCCCTAAGCTTGAACAGGAACACTACAAAACTTTACGTATGAACAAGTTAGGCGCTGTCTATAACATTTTTAACGTCCTAAAAGTACTGATTCTCAGCCATTTCGGAATAGACCTAAGAACCCCCTAACCCTAACTCTTCGCTAATTACTGGCGAGATGTTAAGTTCTGAAAGAATCTCCATGCAGAGCATACATAATGATCTTAATAAAAATCTATAAAGGAAAAACAAGATAAGAATGTCAGATGATCGTAAATAGATATTTTTTCTTTGAAACCAGAATCGAAATAGAGCGTATGATACAACGTAGTAGCTAGCGGATTTAAATAGAATCGGAACGTGAACGAGACAGATGTCCGGATATGGATCCAGATTGTTTGTAAGAGATCCAGTTCCGCAAGTCGGAGGAAACACTTTTACAGTTTGTTTAATGTTATTACACTTTGTGGATCCGCTACGAGTTTCTGTAGTCGAGGAAACTGGAAATTTTACGCTGAATTGGAAGAAGTTTCTTAGTTTTGTGTGAAAAAGGGATAGATGTAATTTAGTATTGATATAATCTGCAACCGTGTGAAAATATGTATTTCGATACTAGCGACCTGCTCCAGTTGTGAACGTGTGCATTGTACTGATGTGACGACATGTCGAAACATCGAGATTTCTGTGCCATTATCTAAGGTGACGTTGTCTGTGTGGTGCCGGACTCAAAGAATAGCACCACCCCATACTTTCCGTGGGTGTTGTAAAAGGCGACTAAGGGGCGTACCGGAGAATGGGCAGCAGCGTTCTCTATGCATTCCACCACCATACGATACTGCGATCGCCAACCCGCCTGCCAAGCGGTGCGATTATGGCAAACCCCCCCCCCCCCTTTTGTGGGAGGTCTATGTCCAGCAGTGGTCGTCTTTCGGCTGAAATGATGATGATGATCTAAATTGACTATTTCTACACAAACATTCCGGAATAAATTATTAAAATGATGCTGAATCGCATCAAAATCGACTGATTAGTTTAGAAGAGCTCAGCGGTCACACCAACCCGCATTTGCCTGCGTGGTAGATTACAGCTCACTTCCTATCGAAGAGAGAAGACCCGTGTACTAGCAGTGGGAACATTATAAGCTGATGCTAAGCAGTCAGACAGACACGAAAAGTGACTTTGTTTTATACTATGCATTGATAAATTGATGTCGAAAGTTGGTATCCTGAGCTCAATAGAAAAAATCGGTGTAAATAGGTACATTCTACTGTATAACTGTATGTACCTACGTGCTTAGGTATGTGACGGTTGCAATGAAATGATAAGACCCAGGTCATTGGAGGACGAGGTTGGTATAGCAATCGTAATAGAGGTAACCACTTCAGCTGATATGAAGGTGCAGCGGCCATTTACTAATGAAAACTTATAACTTAACGCATTGAACGCATTTAAATTCAAGTCTGAAGTCCTAGCCATTGTTTCTCATAAAGTGTTCTGCGATCTACGAATCACACTGACGTCAGGAAAACTCCTGCATCGCGCAAGCAGAGTTTACTGCGCAACTGACACATATATGCGCAACTGGCATATATATATTGCCCACCAGAACCAGAATCTTCTTAATTTTCAGCCTTGAATATACATTTCGGGAGGGGCTTGTGGCTGACCGACTTCTTCACAATTCAAAGTACCTGTAAATGGTTGAAGAGCGTTTACGCCGTACGGCATATCCTACAAACTTTCAAGCCCTTGTTTTTCGAAATTAATGAACCAATTTTAATGAAACTTCATACGCATAAGCAGGATACAAAAGTCTAAAAAGTTAGTAGAGAACATTTTCGAAATGTCTTATTTAAAAAAAGATAACTGGAAATCTCTGCTGTTCCTATGGAAAATTTAAAATGTGTCTCATTTGGCTGTAACACTATTTTTCGAAAGTTTTCTCAACTAACTTTTTAGACCTTTGTATCCTGCTTATGAGTACGAAATTTCATTAAAATCGGTTCATTCATTTCGAAAAATAAGAGCTTGAAAGTTTGTATGAAATGCCATTCGGCGTAAACGCTCTTAATTGAAATAAATGCTTTGAGTTCGAGTTTGCAGATGATAAATGGACACTTCATTTGAGAGCGTTTACGCCGTACCGCATTTCATACAAACTTTCAAGCCCTTATTTTTCGAAATGAATGAACCGATTTTAATGAAACTTTATACGCATAAGCAGGATACAAAGATCTAAAAAGTTAGTAGAGAACATTTTCGAAATGTCTTATTTAAAAAAAGATAACTGGAAATCTCTATTTCTATAGTAAATTTAAAATCGGTCTAATTTGGCTGTAACACTATTTTTCGAAAATATTCTCTACTAACTTTTTATACCTTTGTATCCTACTTATGCGTATAAAGTTTCATTAAAATCGGTTCATTCATTTCGAAAAAACAGGGCTTGAAAGTTTGTATGAAATGCCGTACGGCGTAAACGCTCTTAATATAGTTGGGAAAAGTCTAGGCAGATGATTCTGCCTAGCCTTGTCCCAACTATATTAGGTTTGACAGTCCAGTGAAACCAGATCCAGTGAATACCAGTATTTTACATGGAGCGACTGCCTATCTGATTAACTTATATCCCTAACATATACTCTCTATGACTCGAAATAATCATAGGTTTACCTAAATTTAGGATTTCATGACCTTAATCCTCAGAATTAAGCCCTTGTCCGAAATTTTCGCCAACTCTATTAGAATTGAGAGCAACGAATTACGGGAATTATTTTATCGAAGCGTTTTCGGTCTCAAGGGAAGATGATAAAGGATTATGATTTTATCTAGTTAATTGAATTGTTGGCCTAGTTTTTGGCTAGCAAAAGCAAAGCATAATCAGTCTATAATGTTCCCACTGCTTGTATACAGGCCTCTTCTCTGTGACAGGTGGGCCATAATCCACCAAGCGGACACAGTGCGGGTCGGTGGATGTCATATGTTTTCGAATGAATTTTTTGGCTCGACTCATTATTTTTTTTTAAACTCATATTTGTTACATGTCACAAAACTCCAAACTTTAAATTCATCTAATCAAAACGTGTGATGACCCACACGTTGCCTGATTTATTCAACCGTAAAAGCCTTTATTGAAATTAGCCAATTTAGAATTTGGAAGCTTTAAGTTTAAGTTTGATTTGTCAGAAAATTACTAAGAAAACTGTTTCGTTTAAATGGTATGAAGATATGTCTTAAATCTTATGTGGTCCATTTACCTGAGTTTGCGACATATTACACTATCCTCTGTTATGTCTTCTTGATTCCAGTGGTCGCAAGCACGGTCACTGAGGATGTGATGTCGATTTTAACACCTAGAAGGTAGACACCAAAGATAGGGTCGTTAAAGTTTGAAAGTGGCACCGGGGACTGAAAAGTTGTGTGGAAATCGGTTATCATGGTATGAGCATGTGATGAGGAGAAAGTTTTGAGTATGGATGGATGGCCGGTGTAAAAGATCATGTGGCTAGAAAGGGGATGATGACTAATGGAAACGTATGGAAGCATAGAGGTATGAGGAACAGAGAGTAAAGTGCACTCAAACTCCATAGAAAAGAGAGGATCCTCCAACCAGACGGGTATTGTGTCTGGCGGGCAACTGCCCGATGATTCATGTCGGGCCGTTGTATGAATGCTAGTTGCACGGTAAACTCTGCTTGCGAGATGCAGGATTTTGCGTGACGTCAGTATGATGCGTAGTTCATAGTTCTTTTTACAGAAGAAAAATACGTCATGTTGTACCGACCCCAAATAAACTGGGATGAGGGTAGGAGAATGACGAAGAGGGTTGTGTCGTGAGGAGGGCGGGCAGGGTTGTTTCTTAACAAAGCTATCAATAACAAAGCCGATGGATGCTATACCCAAGATATAGTAAAAGTGCGCAGTGCTGCACAACCCCGCCCTATGTCAAGTTAAACAAATATCAACTTTATTTCAATAAAAATTAAGTTGATTTCAGAGTGACTAGCACTATTGAAAAAATTATAAAAATGATTGAAGTTGTAGCGTAAACTGAACTTTATTGTGTAGGAATTAAAGTTATTTTTCCATTAATTCATATTTGTTTACATTTTTGGCTAATAAATCGCGAAGGCAGATTAGTTACACTGTGTTATAAGTGGATTATGATCAACACGTAGCAACAGTATCATACTCGTGTATCCAATTTGGAACCCAATAAGGATCCAAAGCCCTTAGTAAATCTGTTGTAACAAGGTGACCTTTATAATGAACTGAGTAAGGACTTTAATTAAAACTAATATAATAGGCTTAGTCAAAAGCTTATTGGATAATTATGTTCTTCACCTGCCTCGTTGGTCTCGTGGTTGCAAGCGCGACTGCTGATCGTGGGACGCTGGGTTCGATTCCTAGTCCGGACAAAGTGTTAATGGGTGTTCCATTAGAAATTCATAGTAACAGTCCGGAGTTTGGAAGTTGGCGGTTTCATACCCCCGTGCCTCGGAAAGTACGTAAAGCCGTTGGTCCTTCGCCTGATCTCTCCCCGGTTATGTCGGATTGCCGTCCCATCGGACTATGAGAGTAAAGGAACCGAGAGTGCACCTGTGAATACGCACACACTTGTGCACTATAATATCTCCTGTGTACCTGGTTAATCTCCGTTGAGACTCAGTAACTGGGTAACACGATGTCCCAGACGGTTGTCAGAATTTTGGGCTTCTGACTACCCGTTCCGACTGTCAAAGATTTACAAATGACAGTCGTGACCAACGGCTTAACGTGCTTACAGAGGCACGGAGAGGTCTCGATATGTAAGGGATGGGCACCCATCCCTGAACCGACTGCAGCAAGCGTAGCTTAACCTAGATCGACCCATGTGGCTGTTATTATTTAGCCACAAGCGCCTCTTGATTTTGACGTACAAACAGCTCGCAGTAAAAGCACTCTATCTCAATACACTATTGCAAAAAATCTAACATTTCCAACAACCTTTCATTGATGAAAACGGTACGCACAACTGCGCCCCTATTCCGCGATATATTGTATTATATGTACCCAGCTCTGCACATACGGTTCAAAGCTCTGTGTACAATGTACTTTTTATTCTGGTACACAACGGTCAGCAAACACTGGGTACGATCAAAGCAAAAGCAATCTCGATGGATACCTTTATTGTGAGGTATCGTTACTTTTAGAAATTGTACCGAAGAGAGAGTGAGCATGTAAGTATTACCTTGTTTGTTTAGAAATTAAAGGAAAAATCGTTTAAAATGTCTGTACATTATCTTCAATAGCGACATCTCATCATCTGTCTGGCCTTTTCCCAACTATATTGGAGTCGGCTTCCTTGAATACCAGTGTTTTACGTGGAGACCTCCACAACCCAATTACTCGGTAAAACGATACCCCTTGGTAAGACTGGTTGTCAGACTTTCGGGCTTCTGTCGACCCGTAACAACTGTCAAAGATCTACGAATAACAGCTGGAACCAACGGCTTAACGTGCTTTCCGAGGCACAGAAGGTATTGATGTGTACCTACATATGGTGAAATCTATCGTAAGGGGGCATGTGCAGGTGCAAAATCATCATGAATAATGTCTGTTCGGGTGTAAGTTTCCCAAAGACGTGCTGATCACTACAACACAAACACATCACAATCACAATGTGTTAACTCTGAACTACCTTTTGTGTGTCACATACAACCCTACTGATTGGCAAATTTTTTCACCCTGACATGAGCTACGTATTTCGTTTATAACAAATACTTAACACCCACTCTCATAAAGATCGGTGATGCTACACTCGAAGTCGTGGACGAGTATGTTTACCTAGGACAAACTGGTAGGTTAGGTAGGTCTTACTTCGAGAAAGAGGTCAATCGTCGAATCCCACTCGGCTGGGCAGCGTTCGGGAAGCTACGCAATATCTTCTCGTCCCACATACCGCAGGGTCTCAAGACGAAAGTATTTGACCAGTGCATGTTGCCAGTGATAACTTATGGCACGGAAACGTGGTCGCTTACAATGGAGAGGCTTTGCTTGGAGTTTCCCTGCGTGATCGAATCCGCAGGAGAACCAAGGTAACCGACATAGCCCGAAGAATTGCCAAACTTAAGTGGCAGTGGGCCCCTGCCTACTGCCACTTAAGTTCACTTAAGTTAATCGCAAAACAGATGGTCGATGGGGCCGAAAGGTTCTGGAGTTGCGACCGCGTACCGGAAGTCGTATCGTTGGAAGTCCTCCCACAAGGTGGACCGATGATCTTATGAAGGCCGCAGGGACCCGTTGGATGCGAGAAACACAAAACCGGTCGAAGTGGAGGTGCTTGGGCGAGGCCTATGTCCAGCAGTGGACGTCTTTCGGCTGAAATGATGATGATGACACGGATAGACCATACCCTGTGTTAGGACATAGGATACTTTCTATCTCGGTACATTTCAGTGGGATCATTTCCGACCTCCATTCGGGCGAAGCCGCAGACAAAAGCTATATTTATATTATGATACTTAATGATACTATAATTTCTAAAATTATATCAGCCATGCAAAATGGGCAGGAATTTACATATTCATTACAAATTATTATGAGTTTCTCTGTGTCATTAACTAGGGATTTGCTTACTTAATTTTAATAGTCTCACCATTTAATTTAAATTGGTATGTTAACTTCAACCCCTTCTGAAAATGTCAAACCATTTTCATGTCTTGTCATAAGTATTGTAAAGTATCATTTAGTTTTGGGATATTACTTAATATTTAAAGCCTTCGTGGTAAATATCTAAAATTATTATACAGGTTCGCAGGGACGTCGGCGTGCAACCAGTTACCATGTATTCAGGACAGGATTCTGAAACCCCTGCGTTGAAAATTTTCCATATTAAAAGAAAGATGATTTAAAAAAATGCTGTTCCATACATTTTGACCGCATAGGTATTGCACTTTTCTATGAAACAGCAGATTTTTTTAATAACCGATGAAAATTTTCTACGCTAGGGGATCTAGAATCGGCTTGTGAGCCGATTTGGTATTTGAAGGGGCCCGTTAGGGCCGAAGCCTGCCGGGTCAGCGGGATTGTCCGAAAGGGTTACCGCTGGCCCCGAACATAAAGGGCTAAGGAAGGAACACAGGTGGGTTTTGGTCAGTAAGAGTCTGACACTCCCTTCCCCTCCACCCAGAGCGGGAGGGGTCATTTGATGATTTCCCATCCTAAAAAAAAAAAGAAAAAAGAGGATCTAGAATCATGTGTTGAATTCAGTTCCCAAGCCATTCTGTATATGAATAGGTATAGGGTGGCTTGTAAAAATACTGGAACAAGTTCAATGTTCTAGTATTTTTTTCTGAATTATTTCGTGGCGGGTCTAGACAGATAAATCATTTCCTTGATACACGCAGGGCTTATCTTTCCTGCAACCACATCTCCAAATAGAAAAGAAAGAGTGTACTACTTGAACTCGATAAATGGATGTGCGATTTACGGCCGTGCGACAAAACTGTACTGCGACTCGCGATAGTTCGAAAGCACGCATGTGCGACACACTGAAGCTCGACATCACGCTGAGGTGACAAACGATTGTGCGACAGAAGTTCGACATTACGGCGGTAGTGCGACAAACAATAATTGTGTGACAGTACGTTGGTGCAGTAGGTATTACTGATTATGTGATACTGCTGTCTAAAGATTTTAAATTGAAAATAGGAAACACCATAAACCTATGTGCCCTTCGCACTAAAAATGTTTGAAGTAAACATACCAAGAAAACACGTATACGGGCAACTATTTCTTTTACACAAACACACATAATCTCTCTACAGATCATATTTAACCTATTTTTAAACATAAACTTCCGCTCACCGTTAACTGGTTGACTGCGATACGAATGATGGGTGACGGTCAGCAAAATGATAGGTAACACCTGTAAAAGGAACATGGAAGATTGATAATGTTGTTGTCTTGTTGATGATACATTGTCTGACGAAAATCGTTGGTTTTTGATGAGTACTCTTGTGAATACAATGCATTACAGTAGGTGAGGAAGTGATGTGTGAATTGATGTACATACCTACATCAATTCACACATCACTTCCTCACCTAGTAATACATTAATATGAAAACATTTTCATATTCATTTGTAAACTGTTCCTTAACAGCGTAGCTATTCACAACCACTCGATACGCTGCCGTACCTTATCAAACATCAATCAATGTTATCGTAGGAGTCCTCTGAACGCTGTTCCCCCCCCCCCTTATCTCGGAAGTTTGCAAAGAGAAAAATCTGAAATAATTCTATGTGATAGAAGTTTATGTAAGGAATACAGGAAAAATAAAAGAAAGTCTCTAAAAAGCACACTTTTCAGAAATCATCAACAAAATTTACATTAGTTCCGCTATCGGTCAAGAGATGGCGCTGACATGAAACTGCAATATTCTACACCGCAAAATTCTCTGACGAATATAAGCCTCGCCGATGAATAATTAAAAACATGTTGATACGGAGCCCTCGGTGCGCGAGTCCAACTCGCTCTTGACCGGTTTTTTTTAGTTTAATTCAAATAGACAGCCGCTATTCTTCCGACAGCTGTTTGCTGTCAGCAAATCAGGTTATCGAAATGTGTCATTGTCGATAGGATAGCCTGTCGGATGGCTGTGAATAGCTATACAGGACGAGCTCCTTTACAGAGATGAACCACATAATCTCGCCTTTTTCCGTGGGGCAGAAACTACAGAATGTCTCATGACCTTAAAATTAGTTCAATAATCCCAGCGTTGGCTACAGCAACTAGTTGTGAACAGTAGACTTAGATATAAGGCTGTCCTTGATCTTTCCCGATAATTTAGCAACACTAATTGCGTCATTACAATGTGAATCATTTTGAAGGATTTGCTAATCCATTGCTTCAAATGTTCGAAAAATTTGTCTGCTCAATATCGTAAATAACGCAATGAATGTTGTTGAAATGTCAAAATGAAAGCCATCGCTACTGTTAGTGTGTTACGGAATTATGGCTCGCTGGTCCGTTCCGCAATATCTTAATAGTTCTGACTCTCTACCTGTGACCATGCTCAGTGAAAATTGGTTGAAAATTTGGGAATAATAAATTAATAGTTTAAAAAAACACTAGAAAAACACGCTTACAAGACTTTTCTAAGAAATCCAAAACAGCTAAGTATGATACGATTTTCCATCATGAAGTTCCAGTTCATGTCTTCCGGCTCCATCATCTAATCAATTCGACAGTACCATATTATGTTATTGTCATCAGAATTACATACAGCTGTCAATTTTCATTACGCTACGACCCTTGGAAGATGGTTAAATTAGTTACCTTAGATTCCATTACATAGTTAGTTAGATACAGGTCGGCCTAATAAAAGCGTGTTAAAAACACACTATATAATCCCTGTTATTAGGTAGCAAAAAAACACCCCATTAAAATCCTCCCAGAGTACGTACACTACGTACTCGTGAGAGTTCTTCACGTACACAGTGTTTGGTGCCGTCAACAGACAGCCGGATAGACAAACGTAAACATTTTTGTGTGGAGAGTTCCTGTACAGTGTTCCGTCAACTGACGCAGGTAGAAAAAATATTTATTTTTAAAATGCGCGGTGATTTGTTTACACACTCCAGTGCGCTTGGAATTTTGTCGATTTTTGTGGGCTACCTACACATTTAGGTGTTTCAGGTGAAACGTTTTTAGTAATAATTGGAAAATAGATTGTTTGGCTTTCTACAAAACAAAATAAATGAAATGAAATATTATACGATCGGCTTGTCGTTTTATATCTGAGAAAGTAAAAGTGGCTCGAGAAATTACGTTCAGTAACAAGATCTATCCATCTTGCAAGATAGGCTAGGTATCTACTAACATGGCGTTGGAGGGGAGGGGGGGGGGGGGTTCCATAATTGGTCTTTTAAGAGGAACCGGGACCACCCCTATGTGCCGATGGTGATCACCGGGGTGGTTTTAGCGAGGTAAAACCTCCCCGGAGATCAAGTGCCTTTTGAAGGTTGTCACCGAAAACAAAAAAAAAAAACTGGCCAAGTGCGAGTCGGACTCGCACACGAAGGGTTCCGTACCACAAGCCAAGAAACGCCTAAAAAAACATGTTTGTTGTATGGGAGCCCCCCTTAAATATTTATTTTATTTTAATTTTATTATTTATTATTAAAGTTAAAATACAACTGAGTATTTTGTGAATATTTCAAGTGCCTACCTGTTGCCATTTTTGATATCGAGCAAAAAAGGGCAAAAAAAATCGCGTTTGTTGTATGGGAGCCCCCCTTAAATATTTATTTTATTTTGTTTTTAGTATTTGTTGTTATAGCGGCAACAGAAATACATAATTTGTGAAAATTTCAAAAGTCTAGCTATCGCGGTTCTTGAGATACAGCCTGGTGACAGACAGACGGACAGACAGTGAAGTCTTAGTAATAGGGTTCCGTTTTTACCCTTTGGGTACGGAACCCTAAAAAGGTATCAACTAACGATTGCATCTACAGGGTTATTGATACAACATTAACAACCTCTTAAGAGGTCATTGAACTCATAATTATGAATAACTTTTACTATGGAACCACGCACCATGGTCCACTGAAGGACTAAGTGCGGAAACCAAACCCATAACATAGAACATAGAACATACTATGGAACCAAACCTGAAATCGCGAAAAAAAAATCAGCTGTTCCCTACATTTATGTTCGTTTATCTCGTCAAAATGTAGGGAACAGCTGATTTTTTTTCGCTATTTCAGGTTTTGTCACATAGTAAAAGTTGTTCATAGTGATGAGTACAATGACCTCGTAAGAGGTTGTTCATGTTTTACCAATAACCCTGTATAAACTTTTCGGAACTGGAAATCTCTAAATTCCGGCAGACTTCAAACCCAAGTCCGCCGGAGTAAAGACAATCTCTACAGATGGGCAGATGGGAGTTCAAAGACGGCTCAGATTTCAAGTGCGTATGCGGCACCTCCTCACAAACAATAGCCCACCTTCCACCCTGCTCCGCATGCCCTGTCATCTGTGCACTTGATGACCTTATAACTGCACCAGTGAGCGGAGTTCATGCATCTGAATTTTGGGCCAAAGATGTTTGAATCTGGAGTTATTTTTATGGAAAAATTTACTTAAGACTTAAAAGTTTAATGTAGCAAAAAGAAAAAACGAAACACAGAACTATAACTGCTTATTCAAATAGCAAAACGAATTCAATTATCTTACTCAAACAAAACCATTGGAGGGTGAAATGAAAACTGCAACTGAAAAGGAATTAAAAACATAATAGTTGTGTAAAAATAAATCCTCGCAGCGAAAGGACCAAATATTTAGTAGTAGTTTAAAAAAGCGGCCAAGTTTTATATGACACTAGCTTCTGCCCGCGACTTCGTCCGCGTGAAATTTGTACTTTCCTCTAAAAATTTGGAAAATGTGTGTTTATGATCTTATCATTTATTTAGATAAATAAGTATTCGGGCCAATTTTTAATTTTATAGATCAAAGGGTTTTTGTATTTTTCAAATAAACTGTATCCCCGCTTTTCACCCCCACAGGGGTGAAATTTTGAAAAATCGTTTGGGATTTGTTCATAACTTTACTCAAAGACCCATACCCATTTTCGAGTTAATGGAAGCAAGCAGTAAAATCCAACCCTTAAACTTTATTAACTACCCTTTTCCACCTTGGTAGGAGTCGATTTTTGAAAACCCAAAACACATTTTTATGTTTAACCGACTTCAAAAAAAGGAGGAGGTTCTCAGTTCGTCGGAACCTTTTTTATGTATGATCCCGACTACTAATTTGAAAAAATATGTTTTTGTTTGAAGGGTACACTTTCCAGGTGGTCCCATTGTCATCAGGTCAGGATCTGATGATAGGATCCTGGAGAAATCGAAGGAACTCTTCAAATATTATAGGCACACCTATAGCCATTTAGGTATTTTTTATAGTAACTCGAGCATTTGCTCTCGAAAAGCACTATTTGGTGAAGTGGAACTGATGATGAAGACCACAGATGGCCACCGGAACTTCTCAATAATATGTATTTCACGGGTTGCGATTCGATGACCTTATTATTGTTGCTAAGCAATTTATGCTCGTCACAATGCGAATGGTGATTTCACCATTCACATTGTGACGAGCATAAATTGCTTGAACATTGAGCATTGATTGCAGCTGATGGTGAAATACCAGGAGCACTCCTCAATAATTAATGTTCCTGCATCGAGAAAAGCAATATTTTGGTAAAGGCGATGAGCAAGTTGGCTATTGTAACTTAGGTAAATTATAAATAGACCCACTAAAAAGCGAGAAATAGGTAAATACTTTTTAACAAAAAAAAAACTGACGTCCGAAAAAACACTACAGAGTGAAAAATAACTTTAATTTCGGAAGTTTGGAAGTCTCTAAAGTTTATGAACCAAATAAATAAGTTTTTTCATATAAACTGTATCCCTTCTTTTTATCCCCATAGGAATGGAATTTTGAAAAATCGTTTGGGATATTTCTATAACTTGACTTAAGGATTATTTATACCAATTTTTCAGTTAATCAAGCCACGTAATAAAATACTCCCCTGTGAAATTAACAATTCTTCCATACAAATTTGGACACCCCCAATCCCTCTTTAAAGGGTAGTTTAGAAAAACAAAATGTGCCAAACTTCATAATTTATTTCGATAAGTATTCGTGCCAAGTTTCAAGGTTATTAACTCAAGGAATAAGATTTTTCATACAAATAAAATCCCCCTTTTCACCTCCTTAAAGTTTGAATTTCCAAAAACCCCTTCTTAGTGGATACCTACTCTTCAGAAAGAACACACCCTCCAAAATTCATGTCTTTAGGACCAGCGGTTTAGGCTGTGCGTTGATATGTCAGTCAGGTCATTGAATTTTATATAATATAGATTACATAAATAAAAACAACATTTTATCCCCCTTTTCACCCCCTTAAGGGTTGAAATTCTAACAACACCGTTACGTTACCTTCCAACCATAAGCCTAGATAATAAATTTTGTGATTTTTACTTCGAACATTAAGGACTCTCCATACACAAATTCATCCCCCTTTTTAACCCTTCGGGGGTAAAATTGTCATAAACGCTGAGTTACGTGTAAATTAATTTTCAATCCTCACCCTAAACACAAAATTTGAAGATCCTTACTTCAAAACTGACGGACTTTCATATAAACTTCCATCCTCTATTTCACCCCTATAGTCGTAGAATTCCCAAAAATCCTTTCTTAGTGGATACTTACTCTATACAAAGAATACACCCTCCAAGTTTCATGCCTCTAGGACCAGCGGTTTGGGCTGTGTGTTGATATATCAACAATCAGTCAGCCAGTTTACCATTTTATATATGTATATAGACTACTCGCACACGAAAGTTGGGGCCCACAAGGCACAAAGCGCCGAAAAAACACGTCTCTTATAATTATGTCTCAAATTAAAACCTTTAATTTTTTACTTAATTTTATTTCACATGACATTTCCCTCATCTGTCCGCATCACATGCCACGTAGGTACAACCGATTTCGACACAATTATTCAAAAACCGGTGTCACTTTTAGAATTCCTCATAATTATATACTCATTTCTTATTCTATCCATTCCTTACAGCTTAATCTAAACTTATTAAAAAAATCCAACCAGAAGTTTACAAGTTCCGAAATAAATCAAAATATCTACTGATGCAAATAATCCTGTTACTGCGAGAGTTTTAAACGGTATTTGGGTTGGCCGGCCTTTAGGGGTGAAGCTTAAACCCGGGAGGGCGGTAATGGCCTCATACTGACCTAAACACGTCAGTGTTGATATTGTAATTAATTTTAAAATTTAAAAAGGTTTGGTTCCGCACGATTAATATGTCAATTATGGTGCGTGGTAAGGTTGAGATTAGATTAGTATGTAACCTAACCAGTGTGTCTGTATTTATAACCGAACGAAAGATTTCTTTATTATACGACTTTAATGATAAATTATTTTATTTCTATAAGTAGGTTTACACGAACACTGTAAAAGTGTTTGTACAAACCTCAACGTCAATCATATTTTTAAAATCAGATGAGCTCGGTGTTTCCTATCTGACTACTCGAGAAGAAAGGCCGAAACAAACTTAAAGGTCACAGTTTCTTTTAAAGTCCAGACATAATCTTGGTCACATCATGTGAAGACCATGTAGATCGATGTCTGAGATGGTCTTTTGAGGAAAGAACCATACAGATTGAATGGACCTGTCCAGTCAATGCACGCATTTGTTAGAAGTCGTGCAGCTCAACTCAAAACTTAAAGAGCTCAAACATTGAGACTAGGTTACTATTGCGATAGTGTACATACCTCACTCTTATCCTAACTTATTAAATTGTTATTGCCTCCATCTCAAAATGTCATTAGAAACAATAAAAATCGTCACTAGGTGTACCTACCTACCTAGATTAGTAGGTTTGGAAAAAATATCGTCATGAATGAACGGATGATCGCAATTTTGCCTACGTATTCCCTGTAGACATAATACGTAAACTATTTTCTATTAAAATGCGGAGGACATTTAAAAATAGTCTACGAATCGTCTCTACTGACACAAAATACCCACGGAAAACAAAAATAACCAATATTTACTTCAGTAAATATCCAATTTACGCTGTTGAATAGCAATATAACGAATTCGCTGTCAAAAGCAGAAAAGTCCCTTTACGGACATATAAATCTAATTCCACATCCAAAAATACATGACACGACACAAGCTCTGAAAACATCTTTGTAATTTTAATATAACATAAATAAAATCCTAAGAATTCCGTAACAAATACTGCGTAAGGAATTTACGTAGATTCCTTAGCGACAAACGTGGAAAAAAATGGGATTCATGAGTGAGAGGCTGACGTTTTGATAAATTTGATTAGACGTGAGATGAAGCGGAAATCGCTTCAGAAAAAATGTATCGCTATCCAAATATATTTATTGGTAAATATGTTATGCTCTGTCCCTCGTGTCAGCTGTATTAAGATGATAGATATTTTATATGGATGACGGAAATATTAAATTAATGCGACCTTTACACGTGGGCAGGCTAAGGCTAAGTGGAAATGATACGTTATGTATGATGTGTACCTTATATAATGTATCATTATACAGCTAAGCTCTACAGCTTAGCTACCTAACAGGTATTAGTTAATAGGTACCAGTTAGCTACAGCTTAGAAATAAAGGGGTTTGAAATAGAAAATTAAACACATTATTTAAATACAAACGAGTAGGTGAAGAACAAAACCTCACGATTCCATTAAAAAAAAAAAATTGTCTATGTGCAAAAAAATATTAAATTGATTAAGGGCTGATTTTTCCATCGCTGGATAACTTTTATTCGAGGAATAAAATTGACGTTTGACAGTTTTTGTATGAAATAACTGTCAAAATTTCAAAATTATTCCTGGAATAAAGTTATCAGATGATTGAAAAATCAGCCCTAAAGCAAATAATTAAAACTTACAAGAAACTCCTCTTTTCGTATATACATTTTTCCAAAAGCACACTTTTCCAAAAATGTTTAAACAAAACCTCACATTTCTAAATTTCATTTCAAAATATTAGCTAAGATTCTTATCATTTTTAACCGACTTCAAAAAAGGTGTCCAATTGTGGACGGATTTTCAAAATTCTTTTTTTTATCAGCCATTTGGTACATCAGATTGACTGAAACAAAAACAAAATGCATCTGTTGTAGTCAGTTATTTACATTTACCTGTTTCCTCCAAAATTAGAAAAAGTGGAAAAGTGAGGATTTGTTCTTCACCTCCTCATTAAAATAATATTTATTTTATTTTGATGGATGGAGAGGGAGAGGAAGGCCGAAGAGATGGATGGGTTATGTGAGGAATGATATTAAAGAGAAGGGAGTGAATGATAGCGTGACGGTTTACAGGGAGAATAGAAGTAGAAAACATGTTGCACCGACCCTAAGTAACATGGGATAAGGGCAGGAAGATGATGATAATATTTATTCCATTTTCCAAAATATTTGTAAAAACACTAAAATATCACCAAAATAATAAGTCCAGTACATACTTGCTAAGACTTAGATTGCAACAATTTGTTACGCTAATACTGAAATGTTGTGAACATGTTCACTGTTCGGCGTCTCGAACAAGATGGCCGGCTGTCTGTTGTGTCCCATTGAGAATGACAGCGAATGTCATGATGAACGAATAATAGATTTAGAGACATTCGAGTATTCGTCGATTTAATAAGTAGGGTTACCAGATACAAGCTAACATATTAAACCTACATAATAAAAATAAGGAAAGGTATTGAAATTGTCATAGACACGAAAGTTATAAAGTTAACACCTTCCGGCGCAGTAACGGCTGTAACCGTATTTTAAAAGTTCATGCAATGACAGTACGGCGACAGCCGTATAATTTGGTGCTTTCTTTATGTCAATCACGGCTACCGCAATGTAAAATGTATTAGCTTATTGTATAGACTTTATGCTTAAAGCAATAAGGTTGAGATCACGTTAATTTACTGTAAAAAACAAGTGGTGTACGAGCTCTCAATGTGTGCCGCCATACCCACACTTAAACAAATTTCATCCACAACGTTTTATTCGGATACGGTTGTAGCCGTCTACCGCCCTAGGTAAATGATTTAATTTTCAGTGATATTGTTGGAACAGTTGCGACAGTATTGTGGTTTTGTTTGAAAAAATCTTCTGTCTTTCCCTAATAAAGGAATTGCGCTAGAAAGTGTTAACTTCTAAGGACCTGGTCGTATATTTTCCATAGATCAAAGGTCCAATTTCCTGATCTTAGCATAAATCTGTTATTAATAGGTTCGATAGGCCCCGTGTTTTGGAAAAAAGATAAATTAAAATGAAAAACGCTTTGCATGTTATTAAATCAGTGTTCGCTAGACCATTGAAAATATCACTTTGGTTTAGATTAACGCGAAGCAGAATGTTTTTGGGAAAAAAATACCATAAAAATTTACTTCGCGTTTAGCAAAAAAACGTAGGTATATCATAGGTATTCTTTAGAATTTCAAGTAATGTTGTAACTTACAATAAAGTACAATACTTTTTCCGAATGGCAACATTATTGCTTTCATTAAAAGCATTATTGTCACCAGAAGCTTTTAGCCCCATAAAAATATAAAAGAATCACACTCAGTTTTATATTTCAAATAAAAAACATTATGACTTTGTCCTCTGTTTAACACGTTTTTTTTTCATAAATCCTGCAAACGAGGCTAGTTAAAATTTATTACTGCCAAGATATCAGTGCCAGCCACAAAATTTATAAGATGGCGCCTTTTTATTAGATACCTGCGATTCAATAAAAATAGGTAAGTACAATAAATGATTGGGTATAATTTCAAAACAGTGCTTGATATAAAGTGCTATGAAATATTATCAACCGAAACCTTCCCGGGAACTATGTTTTTCTTTGTTTCTAAGTAGATAATCAATTGTTTTGGGGGCATTTCAGACATTCATTGATCAAAAGATCATTAATCAAAAGAGTGCGACTTTGTACAGTATCAGTATGGGACTCATTTTGAGTATTTGTCAAATTTATTAATTTTGTATTAAAAATGTTAAAATTCATGGTCTTCCTTTTATTTCTGACACTATGTTATTTACCAAAAAATAATCCTTATGATGAAGCCTTTCGATCGGTATGATAAAGCTACAGGGCAATTTTTTTAGTGATTGATTGCAACAAACATTACTTATTCTTAACATTAAGGTGAGGTTCTATCAATAATCTATGGATACTTCACCTGAAGTCGCCGCCCAAGCTGTGGCACTTATTCAGGCCTGACACAGCCAAAGAAACGTGAGTGCTCAACTTAATTTAAGTCGATCTGCGGTCCGAAATGTTTATCGGAGGTACCTAGAGACTGGCGGCTTTGTTCGTCGCCAAGGAAGGCCACGATCTCGGGTCACAACTGAAAGGCAGGATCGATTCATCGTGACGACCAGCTTGAGAAATCTTCACCTTACCTCCATTGAGATACAAAACCAACTTCGCGACTTCCACGGAGTATCTGTGAGCGCTCGAACTGTTCGGAGAAGGTTAAAAGAACGCGATATGGTACCACACAAGCCAGCTAATGGGCCCAAACTAACGCGAGCCCACCGAACAGCGCGCCTTCATTTCGCACGCAGTCATTTAAATTGGACACAGCAAGATTGGAGCCGTGTACTCTTTTCTGATGAGTCTAAAATTGTGTTACATAGCAATGATGGAAGGAAGAAGGTCTACCGACGTAAGGGAGAGCGTTTCGCACAATGCTGCTTTGAAGAGAGGGTTGCTTATGGCGGTGGCTCATGGACTGTCTGGGGCGGTATATCCGCGAGCGGCAAAACTCAACTTGAGGTTGTTACAGGACCACGGCTGCCAACATTAAATGCTGAAAGGTACATTCGTGAGTGCTTAGAACCTCACGTGATACCATACGCGGACTATGTGGGCCCAAATTTCCTTTTTATGCATGATAATGCAAGAGCCCATGCGGCCGGCATCGTCAGGGAATATCTTCGGGATGTGAACATCACAGTTATGGACTGGCCAGCCAGAAGCCCAGACATGAACCCCATTGAGCACATGTGGGACGAGCTAAAAAGACGTGTTAGGGCTCGTCAGCCAGTTGCCCAGACGATGCAGGAGTTGAAAACTGCCATAGAAGAGGAATGGGAGATGATCCCTCAAAATTTCATAGAGCGGTTGATAAACTCTATGTCTAATCGTATGAGAGCTGTGGTAGATGCCCATGGAGGCAACACGCGTTATTAAATTAAACCTTTATTTAATAAAACATGTTTTTTATTCAAAAATCATTTGCCTTTAACAAGGCGCATATCCGACTTGTTAGGCGTAGCTCCATGTCGTATGGTATTCTGAATTCAAATTTAAAACAATACGATCGAAAAAGATGGTAAAATGTATCAGGTTTAAAACTGCATCAACAGTTTTTGTTCAATCTAGCAATCATATTTCGGTAGGGGCCATCGAAACCTAAACTCTAAGGTGGGCCAATAGATGTGTCCAGAAGTTTAAATTACTAGCTGCGCCCCGCGGTTGCACCCGCATAAGTGTCGATCCCGTGGGAATATCGGGACAAAAAGTAGCCTAGAAGTTAATCCGGGGTGTCAGCTACCTCCATACAAAATTTAATCAAAATTAATCCAACCGTTTGAGCGTGAAGAAGTAACAAACATATAAACACACACACACACACACAAACTTTCGCCTTTATAATATTAGTGTGATAGATTATAATTAACGGAGATCTGAGGTAACAAAAAAAAAAATTCAACCGAATTGAGAACATCTGCCTAGCCTTTTCCCAACTATGTTGGGGTCGGCTTCCAGTCTAACCGGATGCAGCTGAATACCAGTATTTTACATGGAGCGACTGCCTATCTGACCTCCACAACCCAGTTACTGGGTAATACGATACCCCTTGGTAAGACTGGTTGTCAGACTTTCGGGCTTCTGACTACCCGTAACGACTGTCAAAGATCCACGAATTTTTTGATACCCTTTGATTCTTTCCCCTCCCTTGTTTGTATATTTGTACATATTATAATTTTAAGACTCATCATCTGCCTGGCCTTTTCCCAACTATGTTGGGGTCGGCTTCCAGTCTAACCGGATGCAGCTGAATACCAGTATTTTACATGGAGCGACTGCCTATCTGACCTCCACAACCCAGTTACTGGGTAATACGATACCCCTTGGTAAGACTGGTTGTCAGACTTTCGGGCTTCTGACTACCCGTAACGACTGTCAAAGATCCACGAATGACAGCCGGGACCAACGGCTTAACGTGCTTTCCGAGGCACGGAGGGGTCACGGTATGTAAAGATGGTCACCCATCCACAGACCAACCGCGGCAAGCGTAGCTTAACCTGATCGATCAACCTGTGCGGCTGTTATTATTTAGCCACGGGCCCCTCAACCTCCTCCTTTTTTGAAGTCGGTTAAAAATAAAAATAAAGTCGTCCAGACCGTATTTCGGAGATATTATAATGCCCAAGTGTGCGCGCAGACACAGAACACATAGAACGACGGAACGCACGAACGATATTATAGAACGTTTTAGAAGGACCAACTTGGTTATTGCCTCTTGGGCAAATTGTGTACTTGCGCATACCTTTGGGAGTAGTTACGAATAGTCAGAAGCCTGAAAGTCTGAGACCGGTCTATTTATTTGTTGTTTAGTTTTTCCGAAACATCTTTTATATGGAAACGCAATATCACGACTAAGAGCAGTGGTGGCCAAGTCGTAACGGCCGCGACTTACGAGTTTGTAGGTCGTAGGTTCGAACCCAGACAGGCGCTTTACTTTGTGTAAATTATTCAATCACCACTGCTCTCAAAACGGTGACGAAAGTTTCCTGAGGAAACCGGCATATCCTAGAACCATAAATTCGAAGACATGTGACATCTGCCAATCCGCACTGGGCCCGCGTGGTGATTACGGCCCACTCCCTCTCACCGAGAGGAGGCCTGTGTCCCAGCAGTGGGAACGACTGTATTCCCGAAGGCGTAGGCAGTATAGCAGTGTGTTAGAACTATTACTGAAAAATCCTGATGGAAACACCCAATAAAACTTCACCGACCCGGGAATCGTACCCAGGACCCGACGTTCAGCAGTAGTACTTGCGACTGTTAGACCAGCTAGCAGACAGTCAGCTATTCTATGTAATACCTATGTCATTACCAATCTCAGCCTGACTCCACCGCTGCTAAGCACAGGGCTCTCTTGCTTGTGCCAAGGGGTCCTGTGCCAGCCTCATCCAGGTGTCACCTGCAGTGTCAACAACGCTTGCCAGCCACCCTGCGCTTGCCGCTTGCTAGAATAACGGCACAGATCAAAAATATTGTCCCATCTTATCAAAATATTGGTCACTAGCTCCGCCGCCCGGTTTCAGTCGCGAAAGTCTCGAACCCATGAGAATATCGGGATAAATGTATCCTATCTCCTAATGCAAGTCATGGTCTACCCATGTACCAAAATCGTTTAGCCGTTCTAGCGTAAAATCGTAACAAACAACGCAAAAAAAATATAATTTCTTTTTAAAAATTAGTTTAGTTAACATTCCTCATCTGTAGATTAACTCGCTTGGATCGATAAGGAGCAAATAAACTTATTGTTCTGTTTTCATTCTACCATGAAACATTATTTCGTTCTCTAATGATAAAGAGGTAACTCGTGCGGAATGAACGGATTAGGTATACCGCATGTTTTCCTTATTGAAAAGATTTATTCTGATCTAGTAATAATAGAGGGAGGGTTACGACTTCATTTACTTGTATATAGTGGATTTTTTCTGTGCTGTTTCAGTCGCTTTCAAAACATGCTTACTGGATAATGGGGGAATTACACTATAACCGAATAGCTTTAGCGTGGCAATAGCTGTCATTGCCCTTTCTCTAATATCTCTCCATAGGAACCCAAACAATAAACTATGTATGATTTGTCGTTATTGGAACATGTTGAAGATCACGATAGATATTGATTCAGGACGTTATCGGACCGTATTTCAGTTTTCAGGGTTCTGTAGTTCCTACAAGGAACCCTTATAGTTTCGTCATGTCCGTCTGTCTGTCTGTCGTTCTGTCCGAGGTTTTGCTAAGAGACCGTTAGTACTAGAAAACTGTAATTTTGTAGGAGTGCGTATATTAATTACGCCGACATTTTGGTAAAATAAAATTTTGGAAAATATTTTTTTTTGGGGTAGCTCCCCTACATGTGAAGTGGGGATGAATATTATTTTTGTCGTCTACCCCAACGTGTGGGGTATCGTTGAATGGATTGCTAAAGTTATTTTTCGATTTAATGCTCCATTTACGAAATATTAAACTTCAAAGTGCAAATTTTTGTTTCAGTAGGGCGTCCCGCCCCCCCCACTAAAACCTAAACTGCGGGCTTGAAAAATCTGGAAAAATTCACAATGATAGTGCATTTTGTGAACTTTAAAGGAAAACTATAGCGGTTCAGATAACTTTATTAGTTTAGCAGTAATAGTCGTTGAACTTGGGTGTTGGATAATTTTGTACCAAATACAAAATCCTTAGCATTAATCCTTTAAAGTGACTAAGATGAAGTAGTGGCTTGTTTATAACGGGTAAAGACTTGCATTGAATAACAAAATATGATTTAAAAAAAAAAAAATATATTCAGAATAAAGAACAACAGAATCCTACTACATTGTGATAACAGGCTACTACGGAACCCTATACTGTGCGTGGCCCGACACGCACTTGGCCGGTTTTTTGAAATAAAGAATGCTAGAAAATGTATGCGGGTCAATGCCCGCTTTTGCCACGCTAAAGCGATTCGAGTATAGGTTGATTTTCGCCGTGCGGCTGGTCGCTTACCAAATCGCGTCACAAGCCTAATTGCCACTCCATTTACACCATACCATAACCATAATTACCCTATAATGTTCCCACTGCTGGGACACGGCCTCCTCTCTTCTAGAAGGAGTGGGCTATAATCCACCACGCGGGCCCAGTGCGGCTTGGTAGATGTCACATGTCTTCGAATGTTTGGTTCTATGACATGCCGGTTTCCTCACGATGTTTTCCTTCACCGTTTTCAGAGCAGAGGTGATGAAAATAATTTACTCAAAGTAAAGCGCCTGTCTGGGTTTGAACCTACGACCTACAACTCGTGACCACAGAGCCACCACTGCTCTCTCTGCTTGTGCGATATAGACGGTTGAAATCTTCTAAATACAGTTGCCTGTTGCCAGTTAGAACTGCCTAACTGACAGACATTGCTACAGATAGCCTATTACGCAATTACCCTGTCTGGGTTCGAACCTACGAACTACAACTCGTAAATCGCGGCCGTTACCACTGGGCCACCACTGCTCTCCTCCATTTACACCAGTCAATAACGGTCGCAGGTGACCAGTTCATTTTGCATCAAAATGTCGACCTTCATGCGGCGGGCGATCGCCTGCGACTGAGCATTTTCACGGTCGATTTTAGGGTTTATTCCGGTCTGACCACCTGAACCCCCCTCCACTTCGATCCCCTGCTAGTTCGTCTTCTGTTATAATCTCTGTCTTATCCACATTGTCTAGGTTTACTCTTTTTAACAGGTAAGTACAGTCAAGAGAAAATAAAAGTTTCATGATTTACAAGTTACCCGCCGCATGCGAACTGTCGCCGCACAACTAAAGTCGAAACCTGCTCTACTTTGGAACTTGCAATTTTAGTCACCTGCGGCCTAGCCGAATTGCCATTTAGACAGTCGATTTTCACCACGTGGCAAAAATCGTGCGGGTACTTATAGTCACCTGTGTAAAGCCCGCATAGCAAACAATCTGCCTAGCCTTTACCCAACTATGTTGAGGTCAGCTTCCAGTCTAACCTGATGCAACTGAATACCTGTATTTTACATGGAGCGACTGCGTATTTGACCTCATCATCCCACTTACTGGATAACACGATATCCCTTGGTTGTCAGACTTTCGGGCTTCTGTCGACCTATAAGAACTTTCAAAGATCTACGAATAACCACCGGGACCAACAGCTTAACGTGCTTTCCGAGGCACAGAGAGGTTTAGGCACGTAAAGAAGGTCACCCATCCACGGACCAACCTTGTCAAGCGTAGTTTTACTTGATCAATCGACCCTTGCGGCTGTTATTACTCAGCCACAAGCCGGATCGTAGCCGAAGCTGAAAAATTACACAAAACTCCACAAAAAAATCTCAATTCAACTCCAAGTATTTCACAGAACAAACCTTTTTCTACAATGTCTCATGACCAGCACGTTTTCAGGCCTGAAAAAGCGCCTAAAATACTTCACGGTGATGATCAAACAACACTTCAGTAAGCAACATTACTTCCTTCCATTTTTATCAATAGAGATCGTTGTCTTCCAACCGTCAGCGGATTGAGCGCTGGAGCCCGCTGAAACTGGGTCAAGGTAGGCCACAGACTATACAATGTACTTGTTATACTGAACATCTGTAACTGTGTGGCTTTGATCTACTTTTGTGTTAGGATGAGCTTTATGTTGTGTATATTGTGTGATAGCGTATTGCTTTCGTTTTATACGCCTACGCTGGTTTATTGCGCATGAAACTTATTTTTGGAAACGTTTTTCCAGGAACATGAATGAAAATCACAGTTTCAAAAGGAGACATGGACGATAGGGGTAGAAATTTATTTGAAAGCGGCTTTACCTTTTGTTCCGGAGCGTGAACGATTTCTATTGGTAAAATAGTTTATATGGGTAAGGGCAGGTAAGCTACAGAAATGCTTTGCGATAAAGTTAAACTCTGAATGGTATTTATCGGGGCTTTACCGTTTTGAATGAGTGCACGCACAATATGAAACGAAAAGAAATTGTTTATTTTGTAAAAGGGATATCGGGAACACTTTTACACGTCATATGTAAAAAAAACCGGTCAAGAGCGATTCGGACTCGCGCACCGACGGTTTCGTACCACATAATAAAACGTTTTTAAATGTTCATCGGCGAGGCGTATATTCGTCAGACAATTTTAACACTGCGAACTGCGGTGTAGAATATTGCAGTTTTAGGTCAGCGCCATCTTTTGACCGATAGTGGAACTAATGTAACTTTTGTTGATGACTTCTGAAAAAGTGTACTATTTACAGACATCGTTTTATTTTTCCTGTAATCTTTACATAAACTTCTATCACAGAATTATTTCAATTTTTTCTCTTTGCAAACTTTAGAGGTAAAGGGGGTAAACGGTATTTATTTTACATTTTTCATCAAAAGGCGAAAACTTTGCGGCCTAATAAAACAAGAAACAATGTTTGAGAATGTGCAAACTGCGCTCTTTCATATATATGATAGGGGAATACCCTAGTAGCCCCATTTCGAATTTTTCAGACTCCCTTTCAGTCCCTGTTGCAAAAAAATATATATGTCGGACACTTGACTTGACAACCGGAATCTGAACGCTAGCGCCATCTGGTGGCGCTTGACAGAGTCTGGCCTGAGTTCGTGGGGGGTCGGCGCTGGAGGACAGCGCGACAGGAGCGATGTGGTGCTCTCTTGGACATTGGACATCGTACGAACAACATGTGCTCAGAAACTGTCGTATCTGGTTGTGTCGTGTACCTACCTAGTGTGTAATTTGCTAGCGTGATTAAATTGTTTGTGAAATTATAATCTCATTTGAACTGAAAACCGTTTTTCTATTGCGCATTATCCAACACACAACCCACTGTAGCCCACTCTAATTCAAATATGGCTGATAATAACGAGACACACTATACTTTCCCCGTTATATACATATTTTTATTTCTGTCTTATTTGCAAAATAGTTGGGCAAACGTCAATAACTATTCCAAATTTCAAGTTGCTAACGTTAGTAGTTCTTAAGATATCCAGCTGTGACAGACGGACAAACGGACAGACAGACTAAGTCTCACCATAAGGGTTCCGTTTTACCATTTTGGTACGGAACCCTAATAAGCTAGATGGAGCACACATTTCCTATCTGACAACCCTTGAGACTATCTCTCTCGGGTCGTGTAGGAATGCAGGTCGCCCCATCGGACTATGAGAGTGAGAGAAGAGAGAGTGCACCGAGAGTGAGTGAGTGAGTGTCCGCACACACACTTGTGCACTATAATATCTCCCGACCCGATGGCTACGCACCGTTAAGATTAGTCGCAATGGCCAAAATACGGTCTGAAGGACAGGTATTATCTTTTCTGTCTAAACAACATTATTTTTAGTATAATAATATGCGAATCCCGAAACACGTGTCTAGTATTTTTAAGTAAAGAATCTATGCTAAGAGGTCCCCCGACTGCCATATGAATTTATTCGTCGTGTGTCGGGGGTTTTTTAAATTTTAAATTTAATTTTTTTTTATTATTTCCACACCAACACTTTTGCTACCGATTGTACCTTTTCTCACCCCGACGCAAAAACGACGGGGTGTCATAAGTTTGACGTGTCTGTGTGTGTGTGGGTGTGTGTGTGTGTGTGTGGGTGTGTGTGTGTGTCTGTCTGTGGCTCCCGAACGGATGAACCGATTTTGATTTTGTTTTTTTTGTTTGAAAGGTGAATTAGTCGGGAGTGTTCTTAGCTATGTTTGATGAAAATCGGTCCAAGATGGCCGCCGCCACAATATGGCGGATTACATATTTTTCACAACTCCCTCAATATGGGTATCAAATGAAAGGTCTTCAATAGTAGAATACTGTTCACTACGATAAATTTCAAATCCAAGATGGCTGCCACCACAAAGTGGAATTACAGTTTTTTTTTTCACAACTCCCTCATTATTGGTATCAAATGCAAGAGCTTTTCAAGTAGAATAATGTGCACTATATTGAAAGGGAATGAGAAATATTAACTAACGAAATGAAAACTAAAAACTTGAAAATTATTTTTTGTCTGATCAATGCCCTAGATTGATGAGGAAAGTAGAGCGATGACTGGTACATACCTACGACCACTGAGTTTAACCATTTTTACGAATGGACGTATTTCCAATGGGACGCAGTCCCATTTTATAAACTAGGTCTGAAATACCTAAGATCGCAATAGCAATGAAATACTTGTACGAAAGTTAAATAACTAAAGGAAGAACTAGGAAAAGGATATATACCTACAGCATTACGTAAAACAAAAAAATCTGTTTAGTCTTAAAAAATATTCTTCAACTATAAATTAATAATAATTTTTTGACGGATAAAAAACCTGTTAAACACCAAATTACCGGAATCTTAAAACGGAAGAAAATAAAAGAAATAGAATACAAAAATTAAGGAGTCCCTACAAAAAGCATGAAATAAAAAATAAATAAAAATAATAAAAAAAACCCCGACGCAAAATAATAATAAAATTAAACGTAATTAAAAATAATTAAATTAGTAACAGATAAATTCATAATTATGGAAGTCGGGGGACCGTTCTGTGGACCACCTTCAATTCTAAGAGGTCCCCCGACTTCCATATGAATTTTAGTCTCGTTACATAAATTCTTTAACTCGGGGGCTTTTAAATTATTTTATCCTTTTCCAATTACATTTAATTTTATTATTATTTTGTGTCGGGGGCTTATTAAATTTTTAATTTTATAGTAACTTGCAGAACAACTTGCAGAATAAAAATATAATTTATTTTCATTTTCTACAAGTCGTCCTAAATGCGCCGTAGGCATGTAGGACAAGTTGATAAATTACTCAGTTTAGAGTCGCCTTCAATTCCAGCCATCTGCAAAATATCAGCATTTACAAATATATCTAGAACGAAATCTAATTTGTCACGGTTTTTAGCCTGGACAGCGTCCCGTGCCACAATGTCACCGGTTAGGTTGTTGCTCTCATGTCTACAGACATTGAAGACGTTGAGTGGTGTCTGATTGATTCGGCGCTTTATTTGCTATCGATACTTAATACGTTTAATATGCGTTCATCTTCTTCTATGATTTTATAAATAAATATCCTTTGTCTTCTTATTTGTGGAACGAAATTTGAATATTATTTACTGTGTGAGTGATCGCTTACCCATCGGGTTTTTATCTTAGTTTTCATATTACTTTAGAATAGCTAACTAGGGCATTCATAAAGTTAAGATCATTTTTAACCAGCTTCAAAAAAAGGAGGAGGTTCTCAATTCGGTTGTTTTTTTTATGTTTCTTACCTCAGTACGTCGTCATTTATAAGCCGATTTGGAAAATTCTTTTTTTATTCAATAGGATATCCTATTGGTCTTGGACTTCCAGATTGGTCCCATTTTTTTCAAAATCCAGTTCTGATGATGGGATCCATGAGGATCATTATATGATGGTATTTTTTATATATTTATATATATTTTTTATTAAAAAGTTTTTTTATTTACGTCAGTTAAGGACCAGGGTTGTCAGTTATCTCTGTGACAAAAATTGCGAGTATTGGGCATAACGCAAATGAATCAGAATTTGTAGAGGACTGAGATGGGTTGAGTTGTTAAGAGCTTATCAACTACCGGTCCTGTAGCTTCGGACTCGACCCTTACATCCTTCTGCAAGATTAAGATTCTGCCCATCAAAAGCAAATCATCAAATTCAGCACCCGCACAAAATATGTGTCCTTCTATGACTGCCAACTTAAACCAAACATCATCATCAGTCCACTGCTCGACATAAGTATCTCAAATCTCATGCCTTTCATATTGAATCTTGGCAATTCTCTTCCGGCTGCACGTTGAAATCCTGTCATTTGTCAAATAGAATAGACAAAAAATATTCAACTCTATAATATTATCTATAGTGCTAATCTCACACCATCTAATACAATATACATATAAATAGTATTCCTCCGCATCCCAACACTATTCTATTCTCATGGGCAGGACTAGCTCTCAATTATCACGAACAAACACTCAGGCTGGGAACCAACAGCTGTTCGCGTATAATGTTTGTCTCATGCAGAATGTATGTGCACTAACCTTAGCACACACAGACTCTCTTGTGTTCTGAATTACACTTCACTGTTTTGAGAGCAGTGGTGATGCTATCTATATATATAATAGGAGAAACTGACTGATGATGGGTGACTGAGACTGTAGATGGGTGACCATCTTTACATACCGAGACCACTCCGTGCCTCGGAAGCCGTTGGTCTCGGCTGTCATTCGTGGATCTTTGACAGTCGTTACGGGTAGTCAGAAGCCCGAAAGTCTGACAACCAGTTGTACCAAGGGATATCGTATTACCCAGTAACAGGGTTGTGGAGGTCAAATAGGCAGTCGCTCCATGTAAAAAAACTGGTATTCAGCTGCATCCGGTTAGACTGGAAGCCGACCCCAACATAGTTGGGAAAAGGCTAGGCAGATGATGATATGGAACAGTGGACTCCTTTGCATACTTTCTCTCACAGAACACCAGATATACACATAATTTTACTCCGTACATCCGCAAACATTATGTGAAAAAACAAACTACCTTCTCTACTATGGTGTTGGTCAGGGAGCGAAAATTATAAGCAAGTTTTGAACAAATTCCTTTTTAACCGACTCCAAAAAAGGAGGAGGTTTCTCAATTCGACCGTATATATATATTTTTTTTGTATGTGTGTTCGTGGATAACTTCGTCGTTTATGAACCGATTTTGATTATTCTTTTTTTCTTGGAAAGGAGATATGCCAAGGGTGGTCCCATGATAAGGAAAAAAGGATCTGATGATGGCATCCCAGTGAAATCGAGAGGAACATTCGAAAATCGTAGGGGCGACTAGTGCGTTTGTTAATTTTTTCATTAAGTATTTTAAAGCACTATAATTTAATGAAGGCCTGGAGTCGATCTGATGATGGAGCCGAAAGACAGTCGAGGGGACCTTGTGTTTGGGCTTGATTAATTTTTATTGATGTGAACTTTACACCTAGATGGGTTGTGACTGTCATTAGGGGTCTGATTATGAAGACGAAGGACAGTAGCTACCTTGTTCTTAGAGCGGGCGAGGAAATAACAGTTCAAGAGGTGTATTCGAAATGTCATTTTCATTCAAAAAGTTGTCATACGTAGTTGAAAAAAATAATGAGGTACAAGGCAAAATCAACCCTATGGTGTTTAACATTCTAATTCCTTGACTGTTGAACCTTCAAGTCAAAAACCCTTGAAAATCTTCAAGCACACGTTTCACTCTCGTTTCGTTTTGACTTGGCAAACACTCCTTTGCCAAGGTGACTTGAAGATTTCCAAATTGTAACATTTAGAAATTTTACGAATATTGTCAAAATAACCAAGGTTGGCAAACTTGAAATTGATTAGTGTTGGTGTTGTAGTTGGTTGTAGGTTGTATTGGTATTACAAGGCAATGCTGCTTATCCTCATGTCATAATGATGGTTTTTTATTCCTCAATGTTCTTGATTGCACCTACCACTGTTTGTCTCTGCATCACCCAAAGGTTTACTGGTAGAAAATGTGTATGTGATGCAATAGGCATTAAGTTCGCCTCTGTACATTTAACTATGTGCTTGAAGTATTAAATAATAATAATAATCATAAAAGGATGACATTATGAATCATAATGGACAGTTAACAGTTAAGTTAATCGTATCAAATCCCATTGGTGAAGGATTTTTCAGTTATTTTTTTTTTGTCTGTGCTTAAAATATCAATCAATCCAATCCAAAACCAATCCCAATTTCTTTTATTGTACCTACGTAGTGCAGCGAAAAAAAGAAAAACACGGACTGTCTTCGCCATATTATGATTCATAATTTATCCTGTTATGATTCTGCCAAAGTGGCATTTTTAGGCCCCCTGGAGATGACACTAATGCCGCCATTCTTTGCAAATCACGCGGTATTAGCATAGCTATGGAAATCTATACTAATAACAAAGCTGAAGAGTTTGTTTGTTTGAGCGCGCTAATCTCTGGAACTGCCAGTCGGATTAGAAAAAATATTTTTGCATTCGATAGCGCAATTCTCGAGGAAGGCAATAAGCTATTTAACATCACGCTATGACTCTTGGGAGCTGAGCAAAAAGAAAAAAGTCGGAAAAAACGCGCGAAAACGAAGTGATTGCGTGGGCAGGTGATGCGATGCGACGGGGTAGGTACAAGGAACAAGGAAGTACAAGGAACAAGGAATAAAAGGAACAAAGAAGTACAAGGAACAAGGAATACAAGGAACAAGCAATTTCAAACAAACAGAGAAAGTCGCGGGCAGAAGCGAGTCGTTAGATGAACTATCAAAAAACAGCAATAACTTGTTGATTATTGAGGTCATTCTTCTGTTATCTGTATTCACTTAACTTTTGACAATAATTTCCCGCAAATGAAATCTTCATTAAGGTTCAAAATTTATAACTGTTACATAAATAAATATACCTTGTGGTTTTATGAAGTGCGAGTAACATTCGACCTTATGGTAAAGCCACCACTAGGTCGATTATTTATTTATTTATTTATCCATTTATTTCAGGCATCAAGGCCCATATAAACCCATACAATACAATATTAATATAACTTAAAAATACTATAAATAGGTAAATACAACATTATACACAAATACATTTAGGAATATTTCACGATTACAATTTTGAATAGAAAATTGCTTATTTTTGCTATCGAATAAATTGTATTTGGAATTATTATCACCTCATCTTATTTCATTCTGTTACCATAGTTACCATAGACACCGTCTTTGCTAACAAAGTAACCACCAATTAGCTTTATTTTTCGTTGCCACTATCAACTAACAAAAGTCCTGCTCTTCTTCCCCTCAAATCAGTAGATATCACAAGCAGTTTACCGAAGAAATAACAATGGCCCTATAACTTCCTAAATAGTAGTTAAACAGTTCTGTGCGAGTCTATGAAAGCGAGAAAATCCCTGAGTTTGACTCCCAGCCACATTTTCCCGCGTACTTACGTCAATCGTTTAAGTGTGTGAGCGAGCGAGACAGACATACAAAATTGTTTATGCCAGAGCGAGGAGGAAGGTCAAAGCCTTTTCATAGAGTATACAATGTCCATGTTCGTTTTGTAGGTAAAAGTATCTTGCCTCTGTGAGGAAACGTAATTTATACTTACGTGTGTTTTTTTTCTGTTACAGATACTACGAGGTTGTGGTTCAAAGATGACAATGTAAGTATAAATTAATAATCTAACAGACAAGCCATTGTCTTGTTACTAAATGATGTACATTGAGTTGTCATTGTAGAAGCAATAAATTCTTTCTTTATTAAGTGAGGCTAATATACTTGAAGATGAATTAAAAGAACATCAGGGGCCTAAAAAGGCCACTTTGGAGAATCATAAAAGGATAATATTATGAATTATAATATGGCGAAGACAGTCCGTGTTTTTCTTTTTTTGCTGAACTACGCAGGTACAATCAAAGAGATTGGGATTGGATTTGGATTGGATTGATTGGTATTTTAGCACAGACAAAAAAAAAATAACTGAAAAATTCTTCACCAATGGGATTTGATACGATTAACTTAACAGTTAACTGTCCATTATGATTCATAATGATATCCTTTTATGATTCTGCCAAAGTGGCCTTTTTAGGCCCCCAGTTCTGTCAGCTAAAACATCAACGCTTGTAGTAAATAGATTAGAAACAAATAGAAAAAAAGCAATTATTAACAACCAACTACATTACTTTGTGTTGTAAAACAATGTAAGGAAAACCACAGATTTATGAATGTAATATTACGTCAAGATGGACATGAATTACAAGACAAGTCGAAACTCAAACTACGATTCCAATGCCACGACAATAAAATACAACTCTAAACAAATCATTACCCGCCACAAATAACCATTGAATTTTATCGTTTAACCTATAAATCAAACAAATATGTTTCAAGTTATAAACAGGAAAAAAACTGACAAGCTAATTAATAAGATGTTATTTTCAAAAGCCCTGGCACGGGTGAATAACGACTTAATGATCGCTCGTAAAAATAATTTATAATCTATTGTTTAGGTGATAGGCAAGAAAATGTTGTAAGGAAATAATTTGTTTAAACGGGTTTATCGACTTACGCCTTTTTATGTGGAGTCGTAAACGTTGTATGAAATTGTTTTAATTAATGTTTGACGATATGTGATTGTTTGTGCAGCTAATTACATTGAGTTTTATTATGGCAGCACATACTTATGTTTATGCACCACAAATTGGATCACGCGTATTCCTATGATTAAATTACTTTTATTCAAACCTATTATGCACAAAAAAAAACATGGCGAATCTTTTTATTTTTTCGTGTCTCGTCTAATATTTTCTGACAGTCAACTAGTAATTTATAATAATTATAAATTATTATTAGACATTGTCCTGTTTCCTAGAACTCGTTCGCAGCGCCACCTACCGGGTCCAATTGTGAATCTAAACCATCCAGGGACCCACTGAAATACGTACAAAAAAAATATCAAAATCGGTGCAGCCATAAATATGAGAAGTTCAGTGATATACTTACGTACAGAAGAATTACTTATGTATAAAGATTTATTTCCTACTTAGTGTTGCAACAAAAACTAAGTCGACGTCTACATATTCTGCTAGACATGAATATATTATACACGAGCTAATTACGGGACATAAAAAAAAATCCTGCCAATAGATTCAATAACTCCAACACTCTAATTCAAAAACATAGGCACAATTTGATTATTTTCTACGGAGTCGAGTCTGCGAGTCGCCCCTTGATCTATGGTTATCAGTCTGTAGGACCAGTCTGTGCCGACGCGCCTCCGAGGACGCATTCAATCGCTGAAAATCTGAAAACGCGATGAAAATACGTTATAAATCATTGTTCTTTTTGTGGTAAAGTGCTGTGTTTTGCTCTGGATATTTTTTTCTATTGGTAAGTTTTCCTAAAGATTTTTCTAATCAATATTTAGTCAAGGAGTATGTGTTTATGAAGGCATTATTATATTTATCTGTGAGACTGAAATAAGACGAAAAGACGTGAAAGAAATAATTGTGAATGGAAATCCGTTGAGATGAAAAATCTAGGTAATTAAAACAACTTTAATTCTTAGAAACTAATAAAATCACGACCTTTAAAGCCTCGCGCTGAGATATAAAACAAACAATTTTATTTTTCACAACTTTGTGACGTCACGTGAATGTAAAATGCTCCTTAATTATTCAGCATTTAACAAGCTCACGTATTTATGAAGACGAATCACAGGACTTAGTCACGGATTTTGCTAACTTTTTGTATAGAAGCTCGCACAAATCCTTGAAACAGTTTTTGTCACATTAGGCACTGTAGACTCTATACATTTTACTTTTTTATTCGTCCATAAATTGTACTGAATATTTCTTTGATAAGCCACATTGTTGTCTAGATGCCTAGATTGCTAGGTCATCAATATTGTACCTATAAAATATTATTGATTGAACTATTGTTCGATCGTCATAAAAGAGTGAATAGAGAGATATAAATAAGCGTGACAGATAGGTGGGTAATAATGTAATCAAATTGCAAGATATCGATTTTACATACTTCTTAAATTCTTAACAAACTTTCATTCCATTCCATTCTTAAATTTTTAATTTTTTTTAAATTAAAAATTTAAGAATGGAATGGAATAGAAATGGAATAGTTAGTTAGTTGGAGTTTGGACATATCTCTTAAAATATGTCCAAACTCCAACTAACTAACTTTCATTCCATTCCATTCTTAAATTTTTGTTGGTGGACTGGTGTTGTGCCTAAAATTTTGTAAGTGATATGTTTTCTACGTTAACCTAACTCAGCTATCACTGACTTACAGTGGCGAAAGAAATCGTGCGGTCATTGTGATGAAATCACCAATACTTAAAGAGCAATCGTGATCAATGTTCGTTCCCTTTTAGTACATGTACGTAATATGTGATGGATGAAGATTACTTGTGCTCATTTATGTGAGCACAAGACATCTAGAGACCCAAAACCGTACCTACATTGTGAAAATTAATATGTGTTTGTCCAGACCCGCTCAGAGATAAGGAAAATTGACATGCTTGCTTGAACTGCGAGTAGAATTCATTTAGATTCATCTTCCACCATTTTTATGGACCTCTCGTACCTGATATGAAGTTGATGCATACGGAAATAATCAACGCTTTTATGACAGTCTTCGTTGTATTATGTTACCAGTTTCTCACCATCTGACATCGTCCTGAGGGAAATTAATTTTTTATAGCATTATGCTGTACTTATTGCTTGATGTTATGACTTGGATTCTTACGATACCCTAGTAACCAGGGGCGGCTCATTTGCAATCAGTCTCTCGATCAATCAACTCAAATTCAGGTTGCCTAAAAAGGCCACTTTGGCAGAGTCATAAAATTATGACATTATGAATCATATTATGGCGAAGACAGTCTGTGTTTTTCGCTGCACTACGTAGGTCGTTATCAAAGAGATTGAGATTGGATTTGGATTGGATTGATTGGTATTTTAGCACAAACAAAAAAAAAATAATGAAAAATCCTTCACCAATGGGATTTGATACGATTAACTTAACAATTAACTGTCCATTATGATTCATAATGTTATATTTTTATGAGTCTGCCAAAGTGGCCCTTTTAGGCCCCCTGTTCTCTTCTTGGTCGCGTACTTCATTATTAATGGTCGTGTCTCTGAAATTCCTTCGTGGCTTTTGGTACGACGTTCTTCCACTTCGTTCGGTTCAGTTATCTAGTCTAACCTAATCTAACTAGCCTGTACTGTCCCACTGCAGGACAGAAGCCTTCCTCTCCCTTTTCCACACAATTCTGTCTTTTGCTAGTGCCGGCCAGTCCTTACGGTATTAGGAGTCAAGCTCGTCCCGCCATTTTCGTCTTGACCTGCCGCGAGTGCGTCGTGCGTTTAGTGGGACCCAATCGGTGGTTCTCTTGGCCCAATTGTCATCTGACATGCGGCATACATGTCCGGCCCAGTTATATAGTGTATAACAATAATAGCCTTTGTTGCTGACAACACTGTTATAAAAAGACAAGTTTAGTTGTTGTCTGTTCGTCGAGTGACCATGGCCTCCTCTAGCTCCCTCCATTTTATCATATCCTATGTCGTTCTTTTCCACATTATTCCCGCTATCGCCACGACCTCTTCTTCCCCTCGTCTATATAAGCATCCTTGTTTCGTTTTTCTATCTCTCGGGTACCACATCATCATGGTTTTCGTAGATTTATCACCGCTTATACTGCCAAATAATGAGAAGAAGAATTCCTTTCAAGAATTCAAGACACTGAGTATACAAGAAAATATATCAGTGCGATCTTTCCCTCACCGGGTCTGACTAAGCCAAATGTCCACTCCAACTAAAATGGTCAGAATCGCTTCCTTGTTAAAAGACAGCAAACTTTTATTGACCACAATTTTTGGTTATAATATTATTTTATCTAAAGCTGTGGAGAGTAGTTTAATGAGATACCTAAAGCTTTTTGAAACGGGTATTTTGTCACTTAGCAGGATAGCTGTTTCGGTTTCAAGTATATTTTTCGGGGTATTACCTAAAACATAACATAGATAATCAGCTAATAATGTTCCCACTGTTGATACCCAGGTCTCCTCTCTTTGAGAGAGAGTGGGCTAATAATCTACCACGCTGGCCCAGTGTGGGTTGGTAGATGTCACATGTCTTCGAATTAATAGGAACTTTAATTATTTATAGGAATCTTACACTGTATGTTGAAGTCACAGAGCGCAATGAATTACTCGTACTTATATGCATAACGGTTCTAGACATAGTTTACCGCTGCAAATCAGATTGGCCATCTACCAGTTACGTCACTTATTGAAATAACATAAACCAGACAGGTAGGCAACCTTTTAGTATTACTAAGTAAATTCTTAAAATTAAGTGTCCGGGTCGAGTTATCTTCATGGTCAAACTAACGTGGATACATTCTAAAGATGGCAAGCTTTCAAATTTTATTATAATGCTGCTGTTAATATGACGTCGTGAATTCGACAAAATTATGTGTGATATTCCACGTTGCAAACTGCAGAGCAATTGAGGTTTTATAGTGTATGTTATGTGCCTGTGATAAAACCGGCTTTGAATTTGAAATATTAAAATAAACTGTGTGAAACGTATCGTTCGTCGTTGTCATATATTATAAATGTTTATGATGATAATCTTTTTACGCTTTTTTCGTACACGTTAAAATTATATTAAAAACATTAAAATTTTAGACATTATTATCAACATTACAGCCGTAAATGCAAAAATAAATGTGTCCAAAAATGCATAGTTTCAAAGATATCATGTATCTAAGTTTCATTGAAAAATACGACTAATTCATTTTAATTCAAACCAATTATTCATATTTAAAGCTAAGAAAATGTGACGTTGTTATATTTCAGGGTGTTTTGAATTAACGATCGTGACTTAGTCGAATTATTTTGTAAGAAAAACAAATGAAAACAAAAAAAAAAAAGATAACTGAAAAATAATTCATATGCCAGTTGATTGTTTGATATGGTCTTATTTATACCTTAGAGTTATGGGATGTAAAAAAACACCTTGTCTATAATAAGCTAGCGTTAATATTCGTCATAAAATGAAAAGAGTAAATAACTGTTAGAACTTTTCTACTACTTACGTGTGTGGGTGGGTGGTAGGTCATTTTGTTATCATGCCACGAACATCTGCCACCTAACAAATAGCGCGTAGTTTTGTCCTTGATCTCAATATGGTAACAGCTACACCCCGCTGCAAAAAGTTTACAAAAGAGTTTATATCTTTTTTACACACAACCCACAGAATAGGTGTCATTTTCTCCAGATTCTACTTTTCCTTACCTACGAATATTTTACGTGTGAACGAAGTTAAAAGTAGATACAACAAACGAAAATGTTTGTAACGTTATACATAACTAGATACGATTTAGATACGATTTCGCTGAAAGGTAGTTTGGTACCAAGAAAAGGATATAGGATACTTTTGATACTTTATACTCTTGGTACAGTAGGGCTGCAAAAGTGCATGGATAGTTCAGAAATATAATCGTGAGAAGCGAGAATTTTTTTTTCATGTGCTAGCAAATGTAATGTAATAGTTAGATAGATATATTAGCTGTGTAACTCCTTTCTCAATACATTTCTTCCCAACTGCTTACTTACGTTTCGTAAATTAGTCACAGTTGTGAAGAAACCAACGCCATCTAATTTATTTTAGAAAACTTGAACTCAAACGTTCACAGGAAAATAGCCATTAGGGTATCCATGCACTTTTGCAGGTGACCGTACAGTGTGTATATCTAGTAAATTATAAGTCTGTTACTAAATGTAAAAAACGTGTAGGGACTACCAAGCACCCTTCTCAGGCCCTTTTTAGCAATATTCGACGTAATAGATACTTTAGTGAGAAAATTCAATTTTCTTCGCCACACCGTGAACATTTTTGATGAATCGACTTCAAGTTTTTTTTTTGGTTGAGTTCTTATAGGATATTGGAATCAATTCTGGGAAATTATTTTATTCAGATTTATGGCATACTAAGGGGACTAATTTGATGTTAATATATTTTAGGGTAGGAATTAGAACGTAGATTTTTTATCGGGACATTTGGTAAAGATTATGTCCATTCTAAGTGATAAGACCTAAGATAACATCTGTCTTCAGTTTTTTTCTCAATATAAGTGTTTATTAAAGAATATTCGATTATGTGTCATTTCTTAATATTGATTATCATAATAAAACAGTTATTGTTTTCAGAAATTGACTTGCGATTTAAAAGTTTTTATAAAAATGTAGTTAAGATATATGGGTGTCTGACATCGGAGACGTGATCAGATTGATCAGAATTAAGTGAGCAAGTGACTGAACAGAAGTCTATCACGAGATAATATTATCATCATCATTCTCTTTCTCTCTTTATGTTTTTGGTTCCCGTCTTCTTTCAGAGAAATGACAATCAATATTACCTATTATATTTCCTCTCATAATATCGACGATATAAAAGCCCATATTTCTATTTCTGACCGTATTTATATAACCAACATGATATTTCCATTCCCAATAAATACTCGTAAATACAAGGGCTTCGAGCATTTGAATGACAATTACACAAAGTACCTACCTACTTGGAAACCAATCCTTTGACAAACAAACGATACGGACGTTATTAGAGAACCAACAGGGTCCTCTAATAACGTCCGTATCGTAAAGACCGCGATGTTTTTGCTGTCATTTGTTTTCTTGATGAATGCGCAGTTGTAGCCCGAGAAATACAATTTTTCTTACGTTTTTTGCAATTTTCAGGTCAGTGTCAGGTTGTATCTTGATCAAAATATGATTCGCGACTATAACATCTTTCTAAGTTAGATTTTTTCCTGAACAAATCTCTCTTATGGAAAAGTGCTTATGGAACAAATCTAACTGAAAGAGATGATCTAACTTAATAATTCTAATGACTATAATTCTGAAAATACATATTTATTATAGTTGCGAAATCGCGAATCATATTTTGATCAAGATACAACCTGACACTGACCTGAAAATTGCAAAAAACATAAGAAAAATTGAATTTCGCGGTCTACCACTGCGTATTTACCTTAAGCTAATTATAGATAGGGGTGGCTGTCGTATTGATCTTGGGTTGAAAAGAAGTGGATAATTGGATTACCTATATATTATATCCTAAGGGGATGGAAAACTGTCCTCTTTTTAATTAAAAGATAATGCTGCCTCCTACTTTAAGATACAGGGTTTATATTTTTTGTTTATATAGGTTTTTGCAGCCTTAACTATTGCTACACTATGCTCAACCTGTGACTATGTAGTACTTTGGGTAAAAAAAAATATTTATTATATTTAAAAGCACAGCAACTAACTGTAATCAAAATTATTTCTCTAAAAGGCGCCCTAGCGGCTAGAAAGCTGTGGTGATACATGCAAAAACAGTAAAAAAAATCAAAAGTCATTTATTCAAATAAGGGTGAGAATTTGACCTTTTTGAACGTCAAATTTACCTGATACAGTCCCCTATAACGCCCGCCCTTCACCAATTCCTAGTGCTTTAGAAGAAGAAGAACAGCACAGGTATCTGTTAAGGCACACACAACAACAATACAGCATACACGCATATACACACGTAATAACACACACACACACACTGCAACTCTCCACGCGACGGGGCGCAGATAATGCGCCCCCGCGCGTAATTTTTTACATAGAAATTTAATGAAAAATCACCGCGGAAATTGGCTCTGTTTTCCACGCCCCGTCGCGTGACGCGTTGTAGTGTGTGATCCGCCTAAGTTAGAAGTGAGAGCGGTAGTGTTGTCGCGATAATATTTATACAATTTCAATTCTGGTGCAAGACTTCTTCTCGACTCGGCCCAAAATTCGGCTACTTGTTTGGCGCCATCACCAGCGTGGTGAAAGACTGTAATACATATATTCAGCTTGCAATCTAAGCACATATTGTTTTGCTTGATACACCTTTAAAAACCACTTACCTACCTTTTATAAAATAACCGAAATCTCTGCAGAACTAGAGTTGCCACGCTCCAAACTTTGCTATTTCTGCACAGTTCCGATTTAAACCTCTTCGTCTCAAGTTACCAGTTTCAGATTGTTTTATTGGATTACGCCGACAAACTTAGTTTTGTACCGATTTCCAGGCGAAATACTTAAGATGCTGTACTTTTTATTATTGGTTTCATATCTTCTTCTACGTGCTTATTTGTGTGAGTTGGGGTTTACAATTGTGAGTTTGTTTCATTTTCATAGACATTTTCGACTGCATAGCAAAGAAAGAGAAGCGCGATGACACAACGCTGGTAATTTATTGCAAAATATGAAGCAATTATCTAATTACAAAAATCTATTGTTTGGACTAAAAAATTAAAACACTAGTGCTTTACTATGTTGCTTGTAGAATAATCTGACAAAAAACCAGAATGATTGTTTGTCATATTAGTATGATTTTTATTGTAAAAATAAACTTTAAGAGGTATCTTTATGATTTGTTATCTATCGTATCAAATTAGTTGTATCATGTTTTCAACACACTATCTAACTAGCATATAATCCTGAAGAAAATCATATTTTTTTCTGATTTTGTTTATTGTAATGTAATGTACCTACTTTTAAGCATTATAAAACTTGCGTATTTTACGTTTAGATCCTGTAGTCTCCTTATTTGGAAAATAAATAGATATATTTTTATTTCAAATTCCGTAAATATTCCATAAGGAATTTTTGAGATTTTCCCTGATTGGTAACATAATATTGCCTTCACTCTATATGTACTCGATATGTATAAAGCTCATGCCTATATATCTCAGATTATCTCATACAAATTCTGTTCCAAAAGTGGTTTTTTTCTGCTGTTCCTATAGGGACTATCCAGATTCTGGACACTATGAATTAGGGCTTTCATATAGCAAACTTTAGATACATGACTTGTTCTGCCTTTTTGAACCGTTGAAAACCATTTTCTTCAACGCTACTCGTCCTGCAACAACAACCACTTTAACCAACCAATCATCTCACAGATAATAAAAAAGCTAGCAAAAGAACACATGTGTATATTTATTTACCCAACTTTAACGACACGGCAACCCTGCGCAAATGAAAGCATTATGTAAATCTACGGAGCGTTGTTGTCCTTATGACTCGTTTTATTGTGTCTCGGTAGCGGTTACTGGCGGATAATTTGGAGTTTAGAATATGTACTGTTATTGTAATGTTCGCTGGGTTAATAAAACACACTTTGACAGATCACTGAGGTGACATAGTCTATCCGAAACCCAGAGAACGTCTGCATTCGCCTACGGCCGGTAAGCGACTGCCACGCCAATGCCTGCGCATACACTACAGTTATCTGTATGATAGTTTTTTGGCTAGTGGAAAGATGTAAATTGTAAAAGGAAAAATAATATGAGGTTTTGGAACGACGTCCTTTAATGCGGCTTACGTTAGGGGTAGACTGGTAGCGTTATGGTTTTTGAGGGTGCTGAAGCCGATGGGAGTTCAAAATGAAAATCCAAGATGGTGTCTGCAATTTTTTTTTAATTTATCGTCACGTGTGGCGTTTTCGAAAATCCCAGATGGCGACAACTAAAATTCACATTTTCTCTCTCTCTCAAAACACTAAACTCAAAAATACAAAACAAATTAAAGCAGTTTGCTCTCACACAAATAAATAAAAAAATGTGTGCGGTCAGGGGACTGCCGTCAGGAATGAAGTTCCTTACCCGATACTCGCACGCACACACACTCGTATAAAGAGAGCACACTTTTAGCTTTAGCACTCTCGTAAACCCCGAAAATTGTCTAACTAATTTATATTATATAATATAAGTATATAAAGAGACAGAGAGAGAGAGAGAGAAAGTCGCATTGAAGGACATATCACTTTTTCGTTACGAGTCCTACCAGTTTATTTCTACCGCAAGCCGCGTCAAAGAGCTTCTTTCCAAAAACCGTACAACAAGCTAAAGCTTAACCGATTATCTCTTACAAACTAATCGATATTAATTCACGAGCATCGATAAGGTCTCTACAAAATCGATTCCTCTCGGAATGGCTGTCACTTATCGGAAAACGTGTCGATGCAACCGGCCCTCCAGTCCACTCCACGCCACATCTGACGTTTAATCAAGACTAACTGCGTAACGACCCACCTACGCTAAAACGTTCGCCAATTAGGGGACCTAATTTTTTCCAGTGATTGGACTACATTAACGAGTTTCAGACAAAAATGATAACTTTTTTTACTTAGCTAAGTTTTGTGATTGAATTAGGTAATGAAATGAAATGATGTGTCATCATCATCATTTCAGCCGAAAGACGTCCACTGCTGGACATGGCCTCCCTCAAGGGGGGGGGTTGCCATAATCGCCACGCTTGGCAGGCGATTTGGCGATCGCAGTATGGTATGCTGGTGGAATGCATAGAGAACGCTGCTGCCCATTCAAATGATGTGTATTTCTATTTTAATATGTTTTTTTTTTCTGGCATTTCTTGGCTGACTGATCCCTCAGAAGAAATGTCAAAACAAACTGATAGGCTTTAATTTTTAATTGTGAGGTTACTTACTGCGTGTAAATTTAAGGTTATTTTTTCAACGACTACGTAGTAACATAAAATTGCATAATTATAACGTATTCGATATCAGAGACTTCAAAGACAAACTTTTATCATGATGAATTCCAACTTAATCCTGAATTGTGTCAGCGGGATTGTCCGAAAGGGTTACCGCTGGCCCGGAACATAAAGGGCTAAGGAAGGCACATGGGTGGGTTTTAGTCAGTAAGAGACTGACACTCCCTTCCGCTCCGCCCAGAGCGGGAGGAGTCAATTGATGATATCCCATCCAAAAAAAAAACCTGAATTGTCTTATCTACAGTTTCGTAAAATAAAACTCTTTCAGAGCGTGTTTAAAATAGCACAATTGCACAAGTTTAATAAGTAAAGCTTATGTACCTATCTAAATAAAAAAGACTGATGTCATCTCTGTTCTAGTTTCAATTTACTCCTGAAAATAAAAGCCTCAACAAACATTCCATGTTGAAGCCCATTAAACCAGCCATGCTACAGATTTAAAAAAAACATGTGATGTTTTCATTTGGAACAAACATAAAAAGTATTTCACAATTCCACGTTAATTCTATTCGGGTAAAATCCGCAGCAAATATTAGCACATGTAGGCATTTGCAAAAAAAAAATCGCACGTGTGGACTATGCAAATTATTGTGCAAATACAGTGTTGTGTTTTGTATTTCTATTGTCGTGGCCGGATTTTTATCAGAATAACTAACTTTTTGGCGTGGAAAACTCAGTGTTTTGAACAAAGTGGATTTTTTAAACGTCAGCGTAACAGCTAAAATACAAAGGCTCGTTGTTTTTTTCTTTTTTATACGTTTTCCTTTTAGTGTACGCGAAATATAAAAGGATTAAACTGCATTTGCATTTGAATTGTAGCTATTAAGAGTTTTTGGGCACGTTCACTGAGAAATCTGGCGCAAAAAAAATGTTTGAGGTGAAAATATTAAGCTGACAAATAATAATTGAAAATGATTGGTTATAATGCTACAGAACCATATTTTAAGTTACGAATAACAATTATTGAATTATCTTTTTAGTCATAGCCACTTTTACGTTCTTTACTTAGTAACCACAGATGTATTTAGACTAATTTGAATTTCTTTCTGTATATAACTTGCGTGTGTGAGTATGTAAGGATTGTTACAGATGGCGTTCAGCAGTATTTTGTAGTTTTTGCCTACCCCATGGGAACATGAAGTGAGTTTACGCATGTCCGTACGATTTTTTTTTTAACCGAATTTAACCCAAAGTTTACCTAATCGCTAAAACCCGCGATATATTTAGCCTCAATCATAACATATATTGACTGAAGAAATCATGGCGAACCATCTATATAGCACGCGGTACACTAACGCAATATAATAAACAAAACAAATGATTGAAACTTAACACGCCAGCAACGAAATATTGAGAAAAACATTACATTTTAATACCTTGCGAAAGAAGCATGGACCAACCAAAATATCCTGACATTTTAAGGTGGCGCTAGTATCGAGCACAAAGTAACGATACGTCAAATCCAGTATATTTAAACTTTAGTTCTATAAATTCACCACGGTCCAAGTTCTACTGGGCGCACTGTGGAGAAATAGCTGTTAGGAAAACCTTGAAGCAATTCTCATGTAAATGGAAATTCGTCGGCTATCCGATTTCAAAGAATGAAGTGAATTTATTAGCATAAGGTTGCTGGTTTTATGGTGAGAGGAAGCGGGTGCAGAAGCCATTTACATTTAAGGTAGGTATTACTACGTTAGGATGTCATCATCATCATCATTTCAGCCGAAAGACGTCCACTGCTGGACATAGGCCTCCCAAAGCACCTCCACTTCGACCGGCTCTGTGCTTCTCGCATCCAACGGGTTCCTGCGGCCTTCACAAGGTCTTCGGTCCACCTTGTGGGAGGCCTTCCAACGCTACGTCTTCTGGTACGCGGTCGCCACTTCAGAACCTTTCGGCCCCATCGGCCATCAGTTCTACGAGCAATGTGCCCTACCCACTGCCACTTAAGTTTGGAAAATGTCTGATTCGATCACGCAGGGATTCGGACAATCCCGCTGGCTCGGCAGGCTTCGGCCCTAAGGAGCCCCTCCTCGATGCTGACATCTCTTTGAGGCGCGCATGGAACGCGCCGTCCGGCACGGGCCTGGTCCTGATCAGACGGTGAGCTACCCATTACTCTCCGCCCGCAGGCCCGCGCCTACGGTGGCCGGGAGTCGTCACGCGGCTCCCGACGCCGGGGGCGTCCCCCGCGGTGGCTGAGACGGGAGGTTCTTTACCTGAACCATCCCGCCACCTCCTTCGCTAGCATGACTGTTTCGCAGAAGGAGGTGACTGCCTCCCACTCCCTCTCGCCCCGGACCATGGCTTGCACCAGGGCCGGACGCGAGAGGTCGCCGCCGCTGCCGATCGCCTCTACGAGGACACGGCGGTGCTCCGCCCAAGCGAGGCAGACCTCCACCGTGTGCTCCACCGTGTCCTCTGGGCGATCCTGGCAATAGTGACACCAGGGCGTTTCCTCCCGCCTGATGATGTGCAGGAACCTCCCGAAACTTCCGTGTCCGGTGAGGACCTGCGTCAGGCGGTAGGTGAGGGCGCCATGGCGCCTCTCTAGCCACTCTTCAAAGAGGGGTCTTATCGTCGCAATCTCGGCGTGCCCTGCGCTGGGTTGCGACAGTCGCTCTTTCCATGCCGCCATGAGATCGCGCCGGAGATCCGTCCGCTCAGCAGCGATTTGCCGCGGAAGCGGATCCTCCCCCCGGCGTAGTGCCTCCGCGCGCCACTCATACAGGCGCGCGAGGACTATCGCCTCCAGATCCCATGGCGGCAGTCCGGCAAGGAGGCTTGCCGCCTCGCCAGAGATCGTGCGGTAGCCTCGGATAAGCCTTACGGCTACCACCTTCTGGGGCGCGTTCAGGTAGTGGGCGGCTCGCCGCCGCAGTGAACGCGCCCACACCGGGGCCCCATATAGGGCCATGGACCGCACGACCCCTGTGTAAAGCCTCCGGCAGGAGGCGTTTGGCCCCCTCAGGTTGGGCAAGAGCCACTTGAAGGCGGCCCCGGCCCGTTCCAGTTTGGGGGCCAAACGTCGGAAATGCTCGACGAAGTTCCACCGGATGTCGATGACGAGACCCAGGTATTTCATCGTCATCTCGACGCCGATGTGAACCCAGGAGGGGTTCGGATCCCGATGGTAGCGCGTTCCGCGGCCCATGAAATGACATGGCCTCGGACTTGTGCAATGCCACCTCTGGACCCAACTGCCGGATCCTCTCCACAAATATCGCAACCCCGCGTGTCATCGCGTCGGCCGCCGCCTGATGCGACCTCCCCTGCGCCAGGACCAGCGTGTCGTCAGCGTAGCAAACCACGCTGACGCCATCAGGGAGGCCGGCCCGCAGCACCCAGTCGTAGCCGATGTCCCACAGGAGCGGCCCAACGACCGATCCCTGCGGGACACCGCACGACGTCTCTCGCCGGTTCCACTCCCCATCGCGACCGGGTTAGATGACGGCTCTGTCCGTCAGGTACGCCTCGACTATTCGACGGAGGTAGGGCGGCACCCGGTGATACCGGAGTGCCTCCACAATGCAGCTCCAGGGCAGGGTGTTGAACGCGTTGGCGCTGTCGAGTGACACCGCCACGACAACCCCACCCCGGGACACCGCGTCCCCCGTCGTGAGGGTTCTCACGCGCATGATGGCGTCCACCGTCGAGCGCCCCTTGCGGAAGCCAAACTGGCTGTCCGCAAGATCCGGCCCCGTCCTCACCAGGTGCCCGACGAGGCGGCCCGCAATCACTCTCTCAAAGAGCTTGCCGACCTCGTCGAGCAGCACGATTGGCTGGTATGCGGACGGAGAGTCCGCAGGACGCCCTGGCTTCCGAATGAGGACCAGCTTCCCTGTCTTCCAACGGAGTGGAAACTGGCCTCTTTCGAAACATGCGCTTAAGCTCCTTTGCCCTTTGGGTGACTTTTAGCCTAGAAGGCTGTAAGTATTAGTTAGGATGTATAAATTTGTGTGCATTTCGAGGGCATGGTCACGGCGATAATAAAAAAAAATTATGCCCAGATTTTGTAAAAATTTGTAAAAGTTGATTCCCAAAAACATACATTTGTCAAAGGTATGATCAAAAAGTTAGAAGGCTTTGAACGTGACCGCGCTATTGAAACGCGTAGAACCGCGCGGCCACGGAGATCTTTAAAACTAAGCGATGCAGAGACCTGAAATTTTGGTAAATAACAGATAGAATTTGTAAAAAAAAAATCAAAAAATCCGAATTTATTTCGCTACCGAAACGTTATTAGTAGAGAAGAAAACTATAGATTTTTTAAACTTTATTCTACGGAACCTGGATGTCGAGGGTTGAAGAAAAAACTCCCAAAACAAAAAGATTTCTAAAAATTATAGAATTTTTAGATAAATACATAAACTCACGTATTCTTCGCATGCGCGCAGGCAGAAACTACAGACCACCACCTGCTACGATAATTATATTTACTTTAATTTCATCATATAATTTTTCTTCTTAGTATATTATTTTTACACATTTAGAAGTTCGTAGAAAAACAGGAAACTTCGTTAGCAAGTTAGAGTTAATTTTAATCTTGAAACTTGCACTGGATCATAACTTCATAAGCAGGCACGCATAGCATGTTTACTTTTAGTTTCAATATTTGCAGGGGAATGGAAATCCAATGAATGTTTGCTTCCGTTTCACAGTTAGTTTTTTTAAATTACTTAACTACGGCCTTTTTAGGGTTCCGTTGCCAAATGGCAAAAAACGGAACCCTTATAGATTCGTCATGTCTGTCTGTCTGTCTGTCCGTCTGTCCGTCTGTCTGTCTGTCTGTCCGTCCGTATGTCACAGCCACTTTTCTCCGAAACTATAAGTATACTGTTGAAACTTGGTAAGTAGATGTATTCTGTGAACCGCACTAAGACTTTCACACAAAAATAGAAAAAAAACAATAAATTTTGGGGTTCCCCATACTTAGAACTGAAACTAAAAATTTTTTTTTTCGTCAGACCCATACGTGTGGGGTATCTATGGATAGGTCTTCAAAAATGATATTGAGGTTTCTAATATCATTTTTTTCTAAACTGAATAGTTTGCGCGAGAGACACTTCCAAAGTGGTAAAATGTGTGTCCCCCCCCCCTGTAACTTCTAAAATAAGAGAACGATAAAACTAAAAAATATATATGATGTACATTACCATGCAAACTACCACCGAAAATTGGTTTGAACGAGATCTAGTAAGCAGTTTTTTTTTAATACGTCATAAATCGTAAACAGCAATTTACCATTCATTCAATCAACTCAAAAAAAAAAAAAAAACATTTAATTTCATAAACATAAACCTTATGCATAAACCCGGAGGTTACGGAACCCTCGGTGCGCGAGTCCGACTCGCTCTTGCCCGGTTTTTTATAAACTGAAGGAGTCAACAGAATTTTCGGCATATTAAGGCTTTTTTGTAAAATGTTTTAAAACCACCCCATTTTGATAAAACGTGAAGTTAGTTTTGTACGTGTCAAATCAAAAGTCATTTATTCAAACTAGGCTCGAGATTCGGCACTTTTTGAAGGGCAACGTTACATAAGACAGTCCCCAAAAACGCCCACCCTTCACCACATCCTAGTGCTTTAGCAGGAAGAAGAAATGGCTGACTTCCCAGCAGCACAGCTGTCTGTACAGTAGTCAGTACAGTACAGGACTAGTTTCTATACAAGTTTCTATAAAACAATAAGTAATTAACATTACGAAACTCAATATGTCAGGTTCAATTAATTATTTGTGATACGAGTAAGTCGGCTAGCACACGCCAATAAACAACAATATGTTTCCTAGCTATATTCCCAGCGATTTAAAAACACTATATGGCTTTAAAAATACTTCATCATCTGCCTAGCCTTTTCCCAACTATGTTGGGGTCGGCTTTCAGTCTAACAGGATGTCAAAGTCAAAGTCAAAGCATTTATTTCAAATAGGCACATAAAAGGCACTTTTGAACGTCAAAAATTACTAAAATAGAACTGATTCTAGTCGCCCATTCCAAAAGGTAGTTTTCGTATGGAGAAGAATGAACAAGAAACTCCACCGTTACTCTTTTAAAATGTTTTACAATATTTTGCATGTACAGTGGATGAATGCATGAAGATGCAGCTAGATACCAGTATTTTACATGGAGCGACTGCCATTCTGACCTCCACAACCCCTACTGGGTAATGCGATACCCCTTGGTACAACTGGTTGTCAGACTTTCAGGATACTGACGACCTGTAACGACTTTCAAACATCCACACACGACAGCCGGGAGCAACAGCTTAACGTGCTTTCCGAGGCACGGAGGGGTCTTGGTATGTGAAGATGGTCACCCATCCACGGACCAACCGCGGCAAACGTAGCTAAACCTGATCGATCGACCCGTGCGGCTGTTATTATTTAGTCACAAGCCTCATGGCTTTAAGGTGCCACTAGTCGATATTTTTTCCATACAAACTTCGGGAGAGTATCACTCCACTGTTTGACATTATGCATCCAAAGTTTAACATAATATCGTTTTGACTTACTTATTATTAATTTTGTCTATACGAAAACAGAATAGTAAAATAAAAAGCTATTAAAAAGTTATGAGCCAACAAAGATTCGTTTTTCTTACTATTTTTAACGTAACTTTGGGTGTAAATAAGTAGGTAATAAAAGAACTGTGAAATCTTCAAAGCAAAGTTTGTACCTACCGACAAAGCTCAGTTATTGAAGAGTTCACTGATACTATAACCAATCACTGTCGGACACGAAACCAGGTGAGACAGCGTGCTTATATCATATAATTGTTTTTTATTATTTTTTTAAATTCTATTAACCTCTTAAATAAATTGCAAACTATAGTTTTGTATAATTTAGAAGCATTTTTTAATTTTGTAAATGTAAGAACCATGTTTCCGTTTATTATGTTTTTTTTTTTTGATGTTGACTTGAAAGAGCATGGCAGTTGAGAACTTGTCACGCGCCACCATCGGTGAGACATGTAAGTCATGTCTCACCGATGGTGGCGCGTGTGTTGGATCATTCAGTTCCCTACAAACTGGTTGAGCTGGATGGTGCTGATCCACGCGTCATGTTCGTGAACGGGCGCCGTCAGTTGAGACTGGTCATCTCTTAACTGCCAATGCTTATTTTTAATCTTATATTTTGAATTGTTTCTTCTTTGTCTTTTTTTTTACATTGTTCTCACATATAGAAGCAACAAGAATAATGTACCCAGGATTTTGTAATATCTTGATTTAAAAGAGTGTCCATGGAGTTTCTTGCCCGTTCTTCTCCATAGAGATCTACGTTTTGGAATGGGCAACTAGCTTCAACTTTCGGACTAACTGACAGACTATTTAATTTTGACAATTCAAAAGTGCCTGTACAAGGTCTAATTGAAATAAATGCTTTGAATTTGAATTGAATTTGTGCTTTTTGGCCATGACCACCAGTGAGTTCGAGCTCGCGACTAGTTTACTCCTAAATACTTATACCTACTATACAAATGCGTCACAACCATGTAGGTGTCTATTGTTTAGGCTATGAACTATAACTACCTACCCTACTTTCATTCCCACATATCCAATCACGTAAGTACCAGCACCCCATTTAACCTTATACCAAGCCAAGTCCCAGCAGGATCGATACTTCTACCCCTCATTTGACCGAAACCCCAAGCCATATAATTTGGAAGTAGGCCACGGAAAAACCGGTCCCTAATCCCGATGATAATTACCGGTAATAACCAGGGGTTTCGTGATAATCATGACGGTATTAGCATAATGTTTTCGTTGACATTCGTAACCTGAATTCTCTTCTGAGATTCATTTTCGATGTTCATTTGTTTAGGCTTGGGTGACGTAGTGAGGTTCAAGATTTGATTGCTAATGCGGGTTTGACAAATGGCAATTCGGCTAGGCTATAGGTGACTAAAATCGCAAGTTCCAAAGTACAGTAGGTCGCATGTGGTGGATGACTAAAATCGACCATGAAAATGTTCAGTCGCAGTCGATCGCCCGCCGCATGACGGTTGACATTTTGATGAAAAATGAACTAGTTACTTGCGATTTTCATCGACCTGTGTAAATGAGGTGGCGATTCGGCTTGTGAGGCGTTTGGTAAGTGAACAGCCGCACGGTGAAAATCAACCTAGAGTAAATCTCTTGCGTTTGATTTGATTTTTCTTACGTTTCGACATGCAGAATGTTTTATCTTGTAGTTCAGCATCTAACCACAATACTCAAGCAAATTGAATTAATTTAAACTATACTCTACTAGGTAAGTAGGTAACAAATCATTGCTAGCCAAAATTGACAGAAATCTCGGTAGAATTATGTGTGTTTTTATTTACCAGTCTGCAATAAGATGCAGAATTGAAAAAATTTAGAGAATTTCTTCTCCTTAGGCCTTAGATTATCATGCGAGCATGTCCATGATACGCTTCTGTTGCCACCATGGTCATAGCCTTAGTATTTTTTCTTTGCAAATCTACACTGAAAAATAAAATTTATTGTTTAAGTCTATTCTTTTTTACCATACTAGCTTTTACTTGCGACTTCGTCCGCGTAAAGATATAATATTATGTAATTTGATATTTGTAAAATTTGCAGTGTCCTTATAGGGTACATGTCTTAATACTGTGTCATGAAATTTGAAGCCATGCCAACTAACTAGTGTTTTACATGTTAGCAAATAAATACGTAACAAATACGTTCTTCTCCATAGGTACCTACGGTTTGGAATGGTCAACTAGCTTCATCTTTCTGACTGACCGACCCCTTTTTTTTTTGTGGACGGGAAATCATCAAATGACTCCTCCCGCTCTGGGTGGAGCAGAAGGGAGTGTCAGACTCTTACTGACTAAAACCCACCCGTGTTCCTTTCTTAGCCCTTTATGTTCCGGGCCAGCGGTAACCCTTTCGGACAATCCCGCTGACCCGGCAGGCTTCGGCCCTAAGGCCCCTCCTCGATGCTGACATCTCTTTGAGGCGCGCGTGGAACACGTACGCGCCGACCGGCAAGGATCTGGTCCTGATCGGACGGTGTGTTACCCATTACTCTCCGTCCGCAGGCTGACCGACCCCTTGACAATTCAAAAGTGCCTGTAATACGTTTAATTGAAATAAATGGTTTGAGTTTGAATAAATAAAATGCCTTGTTCCACCGAGCCACCCCGTTGCATCGTATCGCCTGCTCGCGGTATTACTTCGTTTTCGCTCAACGTTCTTTCCGACTTGTTTTGCTCGGTTGCTACCGTGGTAAAGAGCCTACAGCCTTTCTCAAGAATTGGTTAATCAAATGCAAAAGGATTTTTTTAAATCTGCCTAGTAGTTTCCGAGATTAGCGTGTTCAAACAAACAAACAAAAGAACAAACAAACTCTTCAGATTTATTATTAGTATAGATGATAATAGGTTGGTAAAGTATTTCGTTCTGGTTATTTATTTACGGTTTGAAAAACATAGTAAGTACCAAAATTAAAGAAAAAAAATTCTCAGTGTCCTTCTCTACGCTGTCTAAAACTGTATTCCTAGTGTCTGTTTCAAAACTATCTGAAGAAAATATAAACGAATGGATCAGAAAACGAACCTTTGGACTCCAATCTGTAGTGCCATTTACAGAGAGAGGTTTTAATTTGATTATTCAAGCACTGAAACCCGAAAATCTAATTTTAAGTCACCTTAAAAACCTTTTTAATTTGACCACTGCGGTGAATACTAATATAACGTCAATTTTCGTCGATGATTTTTTTTTAATTACAATAATAATAAAAAAAGTAAAGTGAGTAAGTGTAGTTTTAATAGTTTTTATTTTTATTTTTATCATTGTTCCTCTCAACCAAAGCACCTGCCATCCAATCTCTTCACCACCCTTGGTTGACTGTTAGAGAATGCCTAAGGCATTAAGTCCGCCTTTGTAACTTGTGCGTAAAGTTTAAATAAATAAAACAATTTAATAATGTTATTCAAACCTGTTGTTTGAATAACATTATTAAATTAACATACACCTAACTATATATTTCTTTCTTTGTTGTTGTTGTTTTGTAATAATTAAATAATTAATTTTTGATAATTTTTGATATAATTTATAATTTCTATTTTTCATGTGATTTTTAATTTATTAATTATTATTATTATTTATTTTTTTTTTTTTTTTTGAAATTATTAATTAAATTATTAAATATAATTATTAAATAATTAATTAATTAATTATTGTCATTTGTAATTAAATTTTATATGGGTATATGCCTGAAATAAATGATTTGATTTGATTTGGTTTGAAATTGTTTTATTGACCGGCCAGGGTGTTGTGGAAAAGCCTGGGAGAGGCCTACGTCCAGCAGTGGACTGCGATTACCTGAGTTGATTGATTCAATCTACAATTATTGGAAAACTTTGTGCGATATCATTATCAGCCTATAATGTTCCCACTGCTGGGACACAGGCCTCCTCTCAGTGAGAGAGAGTGGGCCGTACTCCACCACGCGGGCCCAATGCGGGTTGCTAGATGTCACATGTTTTCGAATTCTTGGTGGACATGCCGGTTTCCTCACGACGTTTTCCTTCACCGTTTTGAGAGCATTGGCGATGAAATAATTTACACAAAGTAAAGCGCCTGTCTGGCTTCGAACCTACGACCTACAACTCGTGACCACAGGGCCACCACTGCTCTCTCCGCTTGTGCGATATAGAGAGTTGAAATCTTCTAAATACGGATGAATGTGTTATTAATTCCCTCATCATCATTTTCATTCATCTCAATCTGAATCATATTGAAGGATGTTGCTAAACCATTGCTTCATACTTATGTTCGAAAAGTCTACTCAACAACGTAAATAACGCAGTCAATTTTGTAGAACTGCCTAACTGACAGACATTGCTACTGATAGCCTATTACGCAATTACCCTTCTGAACAGCGTTTGTTTACATTTTCATCTGATACTTTTAGAACAGACTATACATATAGTAACTGTATACCAAGCGCTATATTCGTATGGTTCTTAAAAGCTCGTTTCGCCTGTCCATTTACACCGTCTGATCATAAGCACAACCACTTCTGCTCAACATCATTTTCCTGCTCCATACCTACTGCCATCATTACATCCTACTTTACTATGTACTCTACCAGGAAAATCACCTATATTGCCACATAATACACACACACAATAGTACATACATAACATGTACATTGTCACAGAATAGTATATACTACAGAAGGTCAGCTCCATACAACGATCACAAACAGTGGGGTAGTTGCGTAACACACTAACAGTAGCATTCGCTTTTAATTTTGACAGTTCGACACCATTCATTGCGTTATTTTACGTTGTTTCGAGTAGACAATTTTTTCGAACATATGAAGCAATGGATTACCTTCAAAATGATTCAGATGGTGATTGAAAGTGTACTGCGCAATTAGGGTGTTGGCGCATGTGCACATAGACGCGTACTTACGGCGATCTCAAACGAAACAGTTCAATTCAAAATACTTTCCTTCACATAAACCATGGGCACTTATAAATTCTCAGAAGCTTGGTTACAATTGTTCATTTCTTATGGTGAAGAGCCGTCAAAAAACTCAAAAATACAGACAGACGTTGATTTTCTGTAAATTATTTCAACACATTTGCTCTGAAAATGTATTAGAACCAAGAAAAAAAAATTGGCACTCCAGAAGTGCAAACAAAACAAACAGAATACTTTGCCATCATTCACTGGCATATCGGATACAGATACATTAAAACCGAGTACATCCCGAGGACAGCCGAACAAATCCGAAGCGGTGTCGGTTACGGTAACAGTGGCGCGAGTTCAATAGTTTTTTCCCATAAAAAAAAAATGCCCAATGCGCCTGAAGAAGTTTTCACTTCAAAAACGAAGACATGTGACATTTAGTTAAACGTACTGGGATTTCGTGGTGGATTACAACCCACTCCCTCTCACCGAGGACTGTATCCCAGCAGTGGGAACATTATAGGCTAATGATGCTAAGTTCATTCCATTCCATTCCGCCAGTCGCGAGTGCGCATGCACTCGCTGTACGTGAAGCGTGCCTCGAATCTTGCGGGCAGCGAGGCGGCGGCGGCGGCGGCGGCGGCGCGAGAGCGGCGCGGGCAACGCAGACCCGTTCTCGAAACCAGCGGGCAGATCGCGCGGCACTCTATCGGCGTAGTGTTGTGTCGTCGAGATATTTGTTTTTATTCGCGAACGAAATGTCTGAACAACGGCGACAACATCTTTTTGATTCAAATTTATTCCTAACGCTCGATTTGTTGTGGGCAAAAGAAGAAGTGAATCCCTAATGCAGACGCGCGGGCGGTCACCGCTTGACTGGAGTGCACCGCTCGTTGCCCGCGCCCGCGCCGCTGCCGCGCGGCTGTTTTCGAGAGCCGTTCCATTTGATTTTATGCATTAGATCCTGCCGCTCCCGCGCCGCCGCCGCCGCCGACCCGCTGCCCGCAACATTCGAGGCAGAGGCTTTAGTGTCCGTGCGTTTTCGCTCGATGTATGCAGCCAACCTTCTGAACCTACCTACTCTATGGTCTTGCGATCTCTACGTCGTAATCTTTGTAGAGCAACGTCGTCTCCACGGCGAGTAATCAAATAGAGCATCTCTACATACTTTGTGTTGTGGGGACTCCTACGTCTTAAAATAGAGTTGGTCACCCGAGGATGAGGCTCTTTAATAATGGACCGGAGGCTATTTCTTAGAGTTCTTAGGCTTCGTTTGGGGTGGGGAGGACGTAGAGACGCATTACTTATTATTGGTTTAGATAGGTCATGTTACGGTGAATTGGAGCCAATTTTTACAATGTAATTTACGAAAGAAAGAAGATACTCAACTTCTGGAAAAGGAAAAAAAAACCAATCCGTTATTCCATTTATTTGTCTTGAATCTGTGAAGTTTTCCTTGAAATTTTCCAAGTTTACCTCCGAAATTTCTTCAATCATATTTAATTTTAAGAACGATCACCTTTTACATAAATAAATGTCGACAAAATTCATGGTTGTCCGTAGAAACTCTCTCTCACTGATTTATCGCTTTTCTCCAGAAGGTAAGGGATAGAATAGTAGTAATCTTAATACGATAGTGATTACTTTAATTCTCCAATCTTTTAGACATTTAATTGAAACAAAGAAACCAAGTTTGGTAAATAACAAACACTCGCTTTTTCAATAAATATGCCTTACTTTCAATGCAGCTTTTATCATCAATAAGTAGGCGAATACAATGAATAATGAGCTCATAACATGCTGATCAAATATCAACCGTCTAACGAACGTGTGAAGATTTAAATTCACATGCAGAAAAATCCAAGAGCGATCCCAGTATTGAACAATAACCCTGACATTGCAAAAGGTCAATCGAATTCCAACCATATAACAATGAATTCAAACTTCAAACTCAGATACACACAAATTTGTCTAAGATCGATCCCGGTTCTAAACATTACGTCTTAGCTCACCTAAGACTTTTGCAATTTCAACCATTTGCCGCACCTTTTAAGGTTCAATTTTGAAGGGACATAGACTTAAGGACCATTCCTAAAAGCCTGGTTGAGTTTTCTTTTTAAAATGAGAATAATAACATGACGTCAAAATAGTAGAACAGAGGCAGATTAAACTTCAGACGTTAATAACGTTTAAATGTTATTAATTTTGGTAATTTAAATAATGAACAGAATAAAATGCGCATTTAAAAAAGAACGCGAAAGGCTTTCGGTTAAAAAAGGTCTATTTTTGGAGTCGTAATAATGATTTTATTACATTGAATTGTGTCGACGTTTGCCAGAAAAAGGAATGTTAATTGGATGAAAGATAAATATTAAGTCGTCAGTGATCTCTGAAAGGAGGGGGAGCAGATGGCCCAGTGGGAACGGTCGCGACTTACGAATTTCACGTCATAGGTTCGAACCCAGACAGGCGCTTTACTTTGTGTAAATTATTTCATCACCGCTGCTCTCAAAACGGTGAAGGAAAACATCGTGAGGAAACCGGCATGTCCTAAGATCTAAAATTCGAAGACATGTGACATCTACCAACCCGCACTGACGTAAATTGACCTAATTTTAGTAGGCAAGTTCTTAATCTCGTCTACACTTGTATGAGTAGTGTCAGGCGCTGATTAATTTGACAGGACTAAACTAAAATCTATCTTCTATCCTTTTCTTAATTAAATAGAAAGAAAAAGATGCATGATTTTTAATTCAGTATAGTTTGTGAACAAGGGAATCGACACCAATACAGACAGACACACACACATCACGGCAGACACATCCATCTAAATCCACAATACGATACGATATAATGTAATGTACATTATATCGTCGATTTTAGGCGTGATCTCACGTTATGTTACATCTAAAACCCGAAACCTACTTCATTAATCTTATTCATCTTAAAAGCGGTGTTCCTTTCCATACTATAAATATAAAACTTTCACGTTTTAACTTTAACGAGGCAAAATTTACCGTCATGACAGTAAACTTTAACGTTTTTTTTCAGTAAATGGTATGTTCAATCATTAAACTTTACTGTTTTGTCTTTTATTGCTTTACAAACATTTCTTCTTACTGCATAAAGTCAGTAAATCTTAATGAAATAGTAAGTAAAATAGTAAGAAAGTAAAGTAAAATAGTAAGAAATTATTTTTTTCAGTGTAAAACTGAATATATATAGCTTGATTCTACCCATCAAGCTAAGCTATCCATTTCCAGTTTGTACCACCCAACCCTAACAGTTTTAGGCGATTAATTACATCACAAACCTCCAGGCGATCGAACCAAAACTCCTAATAAACAATTTGACATTTATTTCCAAGTCGATACCTTTTCTTACATTTATGAGAATCGTTGACAAAAGCATTGTCGTATTGTTAAGAACCGGGTGTAACCCCACATTAAGGCAATATGACACCGAACCGTAAAATTGTAAGAAGCCATATTTTTTTATTGTGTAAATATGGCAAGGTGACACCAGTAAGGTCTCGTAAATGGTGGGAAATAATTTGATTGTATGCAATTATAGGCATTGTTGAATGGACATTATCAGGTTCGTAATCACTCAAAATAGGTACTCGTAGTTAATTTAATTTTTTGAGTGGCTTGTGAAATAACAGATGCACGAGTCGATCGATCAGGTTAAGCTACGCTTGCTTGGTTGGTTCCTCCGTGCCTCGTAAAGCACGTTAAGCTGTTGGTCCTGGCTGTCATTCATGGATCTTTGACAGTCGTTACGGGTCGTCAGAAGCCCGAAAGACTGACAACCAGTCTTACCAAGCGGTATCGTATTACCCAGTAACTGGGTTGTGGAGGTCAGATAGGCAGTCGCTCCATGTAAAAAACTGGTATTCAGCTGCACCCGGATTCAATTATCTCTAGAATATCCCTCTATGTGGATTGGCCAACCCACACTGGGTCTGCGTGGTAGATTATAGCCCACTCCTTCTCGAAGACAGGAGGCCTGGGAACATTATAGGCTGACTAGCTTCTGCCCGCGACTTCGTCCGCGTGAAATTTCACCCTCCCCCCATTCACCCTCTTAGGGGTGGAATTTCAAAAAACCTTTTCTTAGTGGATGACTCTTAGTGAGTGACTCTTCACAAAGAACACATCCTCCAAATTTAATGTCTCTAGGACCAGCGGTTTAAAAATTATAATAATACCTTTATTTTCAGGCTACTTTGGCCCATAGAGATAAATACCTTACAGACTAACATATATAATTATTATAATAATACAATGTGTGTTAGTGTATAAACTTAAAACTATGTTAGTAAACCACTTCACTCGAAGCTTTGCTTTGCTTTAGCTTTGTTTAGGCTGTGCGTTGATATATCTGCTACATGCATTGGTACATGGCCTGTAGAAGGTAGTGGAGAGAGACTGGATCTGAAACGAAAACAGGATCGTTGTTTTGTTGCGAACCAAGCGGTCTTAATTGGTGCAACTATAAAGGTGCCTATATCCTGCAATGCCCCGCCACAGGCTCAGTTAATTGGTTATTTTCGACGATTTGGCATTACATCACTAGGTACTGAGCGTGATTATAGAAAAAGAAAGAAAGAAAAAGAAAAATAGGTTTATTTGTTACAGTAACACGTGCATACAAAAAGATAATTAATTCTAATAATAAGGAAAAATAAAAACAAAATATCTATAATTACGAGCACAAAGCAGAGATAGTCGACAACAACACGTCATGACTATGACAAGAAGGCTTCCACTCATGATGCTGTGCTATAGGAGGGGGGGGGGGGAGACCCACAGCACAGCGCTGATTTTCAGTGGTTACCCGAAAAGGACGTACGGAAACCAAGTCAGACCAATGATAAAACCAATAGGTTAGATTAGGTAAAACCAATATTCCAGTACACGTCGTGTTAGTAATGACAAAAGCAGTCGTGTCTGAAACTTTTTGATAAGGGGCGACCTTTGCCTGAAAAGGGCTCAAATTAGTTTCAAGGGAATTACCCGAGGGAAGGGACTTTATTGGCATGTTTTGATAAAACAATCATGTTTGGTAACATACATAAATAAATTCACGTCTTCTTTGCAAGGGAGAAGGCAGAACCTACAGAACGTCATCTGCTACGATCCTTACTTCAGACTTATGCATGCTTAGTTTATAGACTATAATAGATTACTTATTAAACAATATGACCTTGTGAAGGCCGCAGGAACCCGTTGGATGCTGGAAGCACAGGACCGGTCGAAGTGGACGTGCTTGGGGGAGGCCTATGTCCAGAAGTGGACGTCTTTCGGCTGAAATGATGATGATGATGATGATTAAACAATATTACATTTTCCGACTTTCAAAATGTCAAGTTTTTTTTATGAATAACACCCTGTTTTAGAATTGAGAATTTGAAAATGAGAACTTGTCAAACTATACTTTAGCATTGCATAAGGTGACTTTCTTTTACTTTTATTGCTGAATGGGTCCGCTCTGGACCTCGATCACGCCTGATGGAAAGCGATGGATGAGGTCTATGATGCCTAAGGCACTGGAACTCTCACGTATCCACGAAATATAGCAGGCTGCTTGACGGACTCCAGTGGGAGGGTGGTCGGAAACCAGGCGGGCGTTAGCCCTACCACCGCAAGGGAAGAATTGGCCAGTCAAAATAGGCCGTGGGTGTGACTATCCAGGATGCGCCGAGCGCTCGGTTCAATTGATTAACTGGCGAAACAAACTGCGCTTCACGAGGAGGCTTCTTCTTTGTAGCCAGCGAAACTCAATGAATTGTTGCTATGTAACTGTTACTGTTAGCGTTCATCATCCCACTGCTGAGCTCTCCCCAAAACTTCAGGCTCTTGCAATCCAAGGCATAAGTCGACCACTGGTCGTATGTTTTCTCCAGCTCGTCCCGTGTTTAAAAATTTATTGGTATTTTATCAAATAATAAATAAATACTGGTCCCTTTCCAGCATTGAAAAATTATACCGACGCTATTAACCGATATAATAATAATAAAATTCTTTATTTTCGGACAACAATGATCCAGCGTGTTAGTAAACAATATTATAACTTATTACTAGTGTTAGTAGTTAAAATACAGTAGAGAAGAAGACAGAATAAATAGTATTGTGAAAGGGACAACCCCAAATTAATGTTTAGTGAATGTCCTTCTCACAAAAAAGTCGATACTCTCCGCCACAGTTTTTAGAATGCTGTTGCCACTCGCCCGCTACCTTGTCAACAGTGACGCGGTTTTCTTGCGAATGACGGCATGGAAGCCGTCAGTTGTACCATCGTGGCAGTCCCAACAGCATCCTAAAAATATTAATCGCGAAAAAATGATCAGCTATCCCATACTTCACTTCAATACCTATTCGACCCAAATGTATGGGACAGCTGATTATATTTTAGTGTTTCTTACGATCTTGGTCCCATGAAGAAAGTTGTTCAGTATGATGGTCTGTGTAGCGTTTTTACCTTTTTAGTTACTTTACTATATCAAATGGACACGGTCGGGGCGAAGGGTGCGTTTTCCTGACTACTATCGCCCTTGACGGTCTCAAGAGGGGGTGGTGTAGCGTTTGTACCTTTTTAGTTACTTTACTTTATGGTGGATGCTCTGTGGCCTGTCAAGTGAGTTGGGTTTGTTATACGTCATTGGAAAATATATTATAAAATAAATCCCACAAAAACATTTCATGTTAAATGTTGCCAAGACGAGACCATGTAGCTCGCACTGTCAAAAAGTAATCAGATCTCATGTAGAGCCAAGCTTCTAACTCTACACGCCCTAACTCTACAAGGCCTAACTTCGCAAACTACACCTTAGACAAAATGTATGGCTTGGCCGTTTCGTTACTACAAGAACCATTAACAGTATGAGAGTTTTTCACCTTACGCTCATGTGAATGTAGCGAAATGGCCAAGCCATATATTTTGACTCCTTAGTCAAAATATATGGCTTGGCCATTTCGCTACATTCGCATGGTGCTGTAGTTTGCGAAGTTAGGCCTTGTAGAGTTAGGGCGTGTAGAGTTAGAAGCTTGGCTCTACATGAGATCTGATTACTTTTTGACAGTGCGAGCTACATGGTCTCGTCTTGGCAACATTTAACATGAAATGTTTTTGTGGGATTTCATTTCTTTTTGTAAGTTGCTTATGATATTTATACGAGTATTTTTTCTGTTGTTCATTTTATTTCTTTTTTTGGGGTTTATTTATTACAAGGACCCCCTATATAAATTTTCAGACCTCTAGCATCAAAATTTACGGAAGTCTCATACAAACTTTCACCCCCTAGTTAAAGGGGTTGGGGGGGTAAAAGTTTCAAGTTTTAAGATTTTTTTGTTGTTTGTGTACTATTACTAGCTTACATACCAAATTTCAGCTTTCTAGGACTTCAGGAAGAACCTTAAGAATATTGATGATCATCAGTCAGTGAGTCAGTGACGAAATCGGGGTATTTTAGATATCAATACAATCTAAAGTATAAGAGCTATGCAATTGAAACTTTATAGGTTTAATAAGTCAACCACTGACATCATATCCCGAAAATTTTGATTATCTGGTATAATCCAAAGTCAAGTTAAGAGGGTTCAAAAATACGACGAAGTGCTTCGAGAAAAGGTAGGTAGTGTCCATGCGCTTCGCTTGGCTCGTCTTGGCGGGGGCACTCCCGTGCCCCCAGATATATTCAGTCTGTATCCATAAGTTTGTTTTAGGGAAAATAAACCAAATATTGTCAACCAAAAAGCAAGATCCTCTAGTGTTTATAAAATAAATAGTTAAAATATATGAGTAGATTTAAGATTCTACTGAGTAAGTAACACCACCTTATTTAAATTCAGGCTGCGCTTCATAGAACAAAGAAGAATTTTCCTTAAGCTTTGTAAAAGAAAAATAAATGAGAACAGATAGCTATAATAACGCTCGCTGGTCGCGACGTGAAAGTAAATAATTTTGACTCGCTTCACATAATCTGGGAACACGAGATAGATATTGGGGCCGATTCTGTTGTTCACAAACTAAACTAAATTTAAGTTCAGTGCATCTTTTTCTTTCTATTATATTTAGAAAAGGACAGAAGATAAATTTTAGTTTAGTCCTGTCAAATTAATCAGCGCCTGACACTACTCCATACAAGTTTTGACGTGATTAAAAACTTGCCTGCTAAAATTACATCAATTTATGACAGGCGTTGATTTATTTGATATAAAATCGAACTGTTGAAAACACGCCGAAGTTTTCGCCGTGTGTCACGAAAAGTTAACGATTTCAACAAATATGGTTATGCAGTTCAATTTTCCGAGTGAATCAGTAGGCCTGCTGTATTATTTCAGGCATTATTGGCTGAAATCCAATCATGGTTCATTGTAGTGAAAAGTACAGCTTCAATTTTGGCTTATTAAATTGAGACCATTGGCTTTATCTGGTTTGTTTGCGAACTGTTTCTGTTTTTTCTCGAAAACTTTATTTTTTTTTAATTATTATTATTATTTTATAATTTCTTGATTCTCAGAGTGTGTCACTCATAAATTGTGTTAAGTTGTTATTTTTAGTTAAGTTTTTTATTTAGATTACTTTTAATGTGGCCAAGTATTGTGCATTTACTACGTAGTATTCATGTTAAACCCTACGAATAAATATTTGTGAATCGTACTTCCGATCTCCCAATCGCCAGCTTTTGCTTTTATACTTGGCCTATTGTCACTTATCACATACATAAAACATAAACTCACAGCTTCTTTCCATGGGGGTACGCAGTATCTACAGAACGCCACCTGCTACGATACTAAAATACTGTATTTGTTTCATTTTCGTTCATAAATGGGGTCCGTGGCTAAATAATAACAGCCGCACAGGTCGATCGATCAGGTTAAGCTACGCATGCCACGGTTGGTCTGTGGATGGGTGACCATCTTTACATACCGAGACCCCTCCGTGCCTCGGAAAGCACGTTAAGCTGTTAGTCCCGGCTGTCATTCGTGGACCTTTGACAGTCGTTAAGGGTAGTCAGAAACCCGAAAGTCTGACAACCAGACTTACCAAGGGGTATCGTATTAGCCAGTAACTGGGTTGTGGAGGTCAGATAGGCAGTCGCTCCATGTAAAATACTGGTATTAAGCTGCATCCGGTTAGACTGGAAGCCGACCCCAGCATAGGGAAAAGGCTAGGCAGATGATGATGTTCATAAATCTGGTCATACACGCACGCCACTCTTATTGTTCTTCTTATATGCCTCTCCAACCATTGAAAGTTTACAGTTGGCTTCGTACAGTGCCTTCGGTCAATAGCGAGGTGAAAAAGTAAGACTGGACTTACGACTTTCAGAACCTTTCATCGTTTGCTATTGCAAACGATGAAATGTTCTTCATACTTGAATTATTTTGTGGTAACGTGATTATTATAAGCTGTGTATGAAGGATTATTTAATAAAAAAATATATACGCGTCGACTTGAGAACCTACTGCGTTTTTTCGTCGGTTAAAAAAATAAACAAATATTATGTTTCACATAAATCTACAGAAGACGGGCAAGAACGCCACGGTACAGTCACGAGCACTAAAATGTCAACATTTGGCGACTTTCAATTGCGATATTTGCGCGAAATAACGAATGCAACGTTGAAATACGACACTTGACATAAACCTTTTGGTTCGAAAATACTACGTTTCTAATAATATAAAATTTCACTCAAAAATAAAGGAGAAAATCGCCTTTGAATAAAGCCAAGTGTATACATACTTTTGCTCGTGACTGTACACGGTGACTCTTTTCAAAATAACTGTCTTTTACAAAGTTTTTAAATTACATTCTTATAGGACAGTGTAGGCCTGTCAACAAGTGGGTACCTACCAATTACTAGTAAATAATAGAAAATGGTCAGCAAACCGACACATCTACTAGTCTACAAGGCCTACGGCGTTCTCACAAACACAAAAATAGTAATAAAAATCAATGAGCTAACTAGACTAATGGTATGCAATAAAGATTTGAATATGAATGGACCAGAATATAATCTATTCAAATTCTAATCTAATCTCTCTAGAATAATAATAAGTTATTTTACCTCACAATAGTATTGCAGCACTTAGCAGTTTTGAACTACATATTATATAAAAGGGAAAATATATTATTTGAATTTTAAATTCACATTGTGAGAGCTGGTACCTGATGTAAGTTTCGGAAAAACTTGTGTGACATGTATATTTAATCCATCTAAATATATCTAGGTATATGTTAATGGCAGGGTTGATCGACGGAAGTACGGGTGATCGTTACATTATCCCCATGAATCTTGTCACTCCATATTATAGTTGCACTTACAATATTTATTCCCACGTTACTCTCACCGTGCATTTCCCTCATAAATGTCCTCATCTATTTATACCCGCACGTCCGCCCAGGCTCCTGCCGTGGGCGGGTTATTGTCCACAAAACATCGCCCACCCTGACCTTTCCCTGTACCATTATATTGTTTACTTACAGCAATATCTTTTGGAGACATGAAAGTCATTGTTTTCTTGTGCGATACTAATTAAAGTACGAGGTCGTTGTTTTGGTACAATTTTTTTTGAGATAGATCGGCTGTGTACATTTTAATCTGTGTCACTTTTTACCGTGAAATAGTCTCTTTCTCAAATTGGGAATAGAATAGAATATTCATTTATTTGCTCAGAATGTAGGTATTTATAATAAGGTGGTTACAATAATATTAGAGAATCCTTGTACATTCATTGGCATGCAAAAATTGATGCAGTTCAACATCAAACATACAAACATTGATACACAACTAAAATTTATCAGCTAGAAAATCCGATACGGAGTAGTAACATTTGTTTAATAGAAGTAGTACAGTTAGTTTCTTTTTGAAAGTTGTTACTGGGTCCTCTTTTATGGAATTAGGAATGTGGTTAAAAATAGCCGGTGCCATACCATACCATGAGCAAGCTTTTCTAACGCCTGCGTACTTGGTCCCACCCAATATCAGTAAACAATATGGAAAGATAACAGGTCCTAACGCCCATAATCAGCCTATAATGTTCCCACGTTGGGACACAGGCCTCGACGTCTCTGTGAGAGAGAGTGGGCCACAAACTTTGTGGTTTATGGCCCATCTCTCACAGAGAGGCCCGCCAGGCCGGGCGGGTGCCGGCGTGTCCCGTGCGGGTTGGTAGATGTCACATGTCTTCGAATTTTTGGTTCTAGGACATGCCGGCTTCCTCACGATGTTTTCCTTCACCGTTTTGATAGCACTAGTAATGAAATAATTTACACAAAGTAAAGCGCCCGTCTGGGCTCGAACCTATGACCTCCAACTCGTAAGTCGCCAGCATTTTGGTCTTCAGGGCCAGCATTAGTCACAGGAATTAGATACTTGTACATATTACGCTTAAGTGCAATTTAAAAGGTTGCCTTTGAATTCGTACTTAGCTAAAATACTCTGGCGAATCGTTTTAATCAGAATAGGCACTTAAATTTGATGGCCAATTTGGGTCTAAACCTACAACTCGTAAGTCACGACCGATGCCACTGGCTCACCACTAACTTGCTGGCCACGGGACATGGAGTCACGACCGCGGTGCGTCTGGCGGCGCGGAAATTTACGCGGCGCAGTTTGGACGACCACGGGCTAAAAGTTTCGGTGTTGTTTATTTCGCGGCGAATACAAATAAACTTGTTTGGCTTCCTGCACTATTCGCCGCGTCTATCGCGCGAGTCCATGGCATGCGCCGTAACGAACATAGCATTCGTTTCTATCGCCCATTGCGCCGACAGTCGCTCGTGCGATTCGCTCGGCAAACTTCGCTGGTCGCGCCGCCCGCCGATCGCCGCTACGCATGGCATGGCTATATAGTACATTTGTATAAATTTGTTTTAGTCGCAAGACGCTTCGCCGTTTGCACATGCCGTGTGGCCAGGCCCTAACCCTGCATATAGTGTAGCAAATCAGAAAATGTTATTATAAGAGCCATTACTCATTGTTTCACAATAACAAGTCATCAACCGCCCGTTGTACCACTAAGTGGCTACAAATGGAAGCCATTTGCTTAATGTTTGAACGCAGCACGCAAACAACATGGTGTTTATAAATGATTGCTAGTTTAACTCTTTATTACAGTGCTGTGCGATACAGTAGTAGCAATCCTGGAGAATTGGCTAGGTAAACAGTTGTTGTGTTAGATAAAACAATTACATGTAACTAGCGAGCATTAGAAAGAAAGACAAAACGTATATTTGCGGTAAATATGACGCAAAGAAATAACACATTCACGCAAAACAGCCATCGCTCAGCATAATGCTGTGAGCCTTTGCGAGATTGAGCCGCAGTGCTGGTTCACAAAACAATTGCACAAATGTCTGTAACAAATATTTATTAACAGCGTCCCCCAGTAAATGTCATTAGAGAAAGAAAGAAAAAGTATTTATTTTGACTCTTAAAGGAAGATCTTAAACTAAACTACACACAGTCTAAAATAAAAAATAAACTTTTAAAGTAACAAAAAAAATGTAATTTAAAAAATAAAAAACCCGACTGCAAAACTGAAAAGCTAAAAACTAGCCCATTTTTTTTAGCTTTTCAGTTTTCAATTTCAAATGGGTCCCGCCTGGGACCCATTTGAAATTGAAAATACAATAAAATGGTATGGGTCCCGCCTGCTTACAACTTTTATTTAATTTAAAATGGGCTTGTTTATAGCTTTTCAGTTTTGCAGTCGGGTTTTTTATTTTTTAAATTACATTTTTTATTTCCAGCTTTTTAGTTTACAAAATGTGAAATATTTCGCAAACGATTTAGTTCTTGGGTGTTTTTTACGATTTGTCACTTCAGATTACTTTTAACCATATAAGTTATATATATTTTTGAAAACCGCTTAAAACCCTTTATTTTGATATCCCACTCGATAAGTTTTGAGAAAAAAAAAATTTTTTGAAGACATATTGCGCCAAAAATCGGCAATTTTAATTTATCTTCAATTTTGAAGTGAGAATGAGAGTGACACTGGGTATATACCCAGTGTCACTCTTACAATTAAGACGAATCTAACGGCACCTCTCAAGCTGAAATCGATCAAGCCGTTTAGGCTACAGAGCGTGCCAAAGAAATATACATACATTCATACATACATACACTCGAAAAACATAACCCTCCTTCTGATGCAGTCGGGTAAAAAGAAAAATGAAACAGAAAGTCCTATACGAGGCCAAAAGACTCCTATCTCAGTATGATACTGTGAAATTTAAAAAATAAATGTCGCAGCGTTGGTATTCTGATACGGCCCAGTTCATGCATTTGAAGATGTTTGCAATAGTTTGACTACTGGTACTAGCGACTGCACCTGTTTCGCACGGGTGCAGTGGCGACATATCAAAACATCAAGAGTTCTGTGCTATATCTAAGTTAAATAGCCAGTATTGACTTAATGGGTGACTGTGATTCACATGTTTGAGGATGTGTTTCCGTAGTCCCATTAGCCTTGGTTTAGTTTTTGCTCGCAGGGGCTGCCGTGGTTCAAAGCATTAGGGAAAATAGACAAAAAACGGTTGTAAGTAGCTAAATCTCCACGCTGGAAATAGTATCCGTGATTAGTGGCACATTCAATGAGAAGAAATATTAGGAAATCGCGGGGCCCTACCCGTTTCACATACATATGTTACTGTAAAAGCCCGTATAGGTACATAAATAATAATGGAACCATCGAACAGTTTGGGGAAGTACAGACGCCAGCACATCAATGCTTGGCCAGGACATCAATCAATCGATTTAAAACAGCGTTATTCAAATGGCTTATAGAAAAATCATTCTATTCTGTGAAGGAGTATTTAGACTTTAAAGATTCACACTGACATGTTACTATTACAATTTGACAAATCCTTGACATTTAAATCTAATAACAATGATCTATGTACAAATTTTAATAGCTTCATTTATTAATATAATGTAATCAATAATTTTGCATGCTAGCTTTAGCGAATTGTTTTAGAAACTTAAAACAAAAACCCGACCATCTGTAATGTACTACAATTCTAGCCAATAAATTTAATTTAATTTCAAGCTACTACGATCTGTCAAATGTCTTTAATAGATTTTCAACTTTATCGCTAAAGCATAAGGTTCAAAGTTGAATGGGAAAATTTGACAGTTTCGGGTAGCTTGATGTCCTGGCGTCTGTACTACTGAACAGCAGGCGATAATCCCAAAGTACATAACCTACACAAGACTATCTGTGCGCTTTTATAATTTGTAACGCGACGATGTTATGGACGTCCACGTCCACGTTACGGTATCACCATAACACAGGAAAGTAAAATACATACATATATGGAAATATAAGAAGACACTTTTACCAAGCACGATGACGTTATAAGTACAACGTGCACGAATTTCCAAACATTTTCATTCACATTGGTGTCGATTCTGTCGTTCACAAACTATACTAAATTTAAGTTTAGTGCATCTTTTGCTTTCTATTTCTTTAAGAAAAGGACATAAAATAAATTTTAGTTTAGTCCTGTCAAATTCATCAGCGCCTGACGTTAATTGTTAACCACGTCTAAAATTGTATGGAGTAGTGTCAGGCGCTGATTATTTTGACAGGACTAAACTAAAATTTATCTTCTGTCCTTTTCTTAATGAAATGGAAAGAAAAAGATGCACTGAACTCAAATTTAGTTCAGTTTGTGAACAAGGGAATAGGCACCAGTGTCCACGATAATATTGTCATGTTAGAAATTATGAAAGTGCACATTGAAGCACCCTTGTTTAGTTGACATCACAGTATTCACGCAACATAACTCATTCCACAAGCCAAATCTAGCGAGTACCTGAGTACCTAAAAATAACTATAAGTACGTTTTTATGTTATTCGACGCAAAAAATTCAAAATGTATGCCTTTGTGGAGGACTGCTTTACTGAATAATTCATGTACTGGAATATTTTTATGAAGCGGGTTACAGGGAATCTCTTATATGCCAGTTAATGGATCATTGTGAGGCGTTTTATGATTTTGAAGGTATTGTAGTATTTTAGAATTTCTCAGTAGCAGATTCTGGATGTATACCCGGTTGATAGCTATAGGCTCACCCCTATTAAATGGGTCTTAAATATATCTGGTGAAATGTAGATGTACCTCTTCCAAACTCTTCGGGTGGTTATGTGTATTTGGTTTCAAAATTTTCGGAGATTGATCCTCTATTGTTTTGATTTTTCTTTTAGGTTATTTGTAGGTAATTAGATTATTATTGTATCATCATCATAATCATTTTAGCCTAAAGACGTCCACTACTGGACATAGGCCTCCCCCAAGCACCTCCACTTCGACCGGTTCTGTGCTTCTCGCATCTAACGTGTTCCTGCGGCCTTCACAAGGTCGTCAATTATTGTATAATCAGCCGATAATGTTCCCATTACTGGGATACAGGCCTCGTCTCTGTGAGAAGGAGTGGGCCGTAATCGACCAAGCGGGCTCAGTGCGGGCTGATGACACATGAATTCGAATTTTTTGTTCTAGGATATGCCGGTTTCTTCACGATGTTTTCCTTCACAGTTTTAAGAGCGGTCGTGATCAAACAATTTATACAAAGAAAAGTGCCTGTCTGGACTCGAACCTACAACCTAAAACTCGTAAGTCGCGACCGTTTCTTCTAGGCCAGCATTGGTCACGGTAATTAGAAACTTGTACATATTACGCTTAAGTGTAATTTAAAAGGTTGCCTTTGAATTCGTACTTAGTTGAAAGACTCTGGCGAATGTTTTAATCAGCAGTAGGCACTTAACTTTGATGTTCGATTTGGGCCTACACCTGTAATTTATTTAAACTGTAAATCTACATGTTCTAAGCTTTATACACGAGTTTTAATTTTAGGAAGATAAAACAATTATTTAATCTGATATTGGTGCCGGTTCCCTTGTTCACAAACTAAACTAAATTTAAGTTCAGGGCATCTTTTTCTTTCTATATTTCATTAAGAAAAGGACAGAAGATAAATTTTAGTTTAGTCCTGCCAAATTAATCAGCGCCTGACACTACTCCATACAAGTTTAGACGAGATTAAAAACATGCCTACTAAAAATGACCTGCAAAACTTTTAAATACCCCAATAAAACCGAAATATCCTTACACAGAAAACAGCTTTATCGCAATATATAATTCAGGAAGGTATAATTTGAATCCCCGACAAGTCAACGCCCTTACATCAGCTATTTTTGCTCGATTATTTTATTTATTCGTTTCCGTGGCTCATAGGAATGCTTGAACTTACTCATAACTAGAAAATGTATGAAAATATGATTAAAACATGGTTTTATTTTGAGTTCGCTTTATAGTGTGGTATCACGAATTTGAATTGAATTAATTGACATAATTTACCTTGACGTGCTCGATTCGTGTAGCTAACCTACTGATATTGGTTAAAATTTACATTCTCGTAATCTTGAGGAATATCGAAAATTCTTCATAGCTTCGCACAGAAGTTTCAAGCTGTATTAACAGTACACATGACTCCAGGTGCCCAAGTCTGCGATTTTTATAAATTCGTCATTCCACCACCATCCCATTGTCATTTTGTTAAAAGTTCGTAATCTGCTAAATTAATAATGGTTGATCATTGGTCAGTCAATGGCACAGAAATTATACGATACTCGTAACGAATTAAAAGCAATGACTGCACAATGACGCTCTAATGGTAGGTCACTGATCAAAGGAACTGTAAAAATTTTAGCAGATTACCGCCTAAGTCGGTAATTCATTTTTCATTATGTACGAGATTACCATTCTATGCTATTTCTTTCAATGGAATGTCAGTGGTTGATGGAAAGTCATAAGGACGCCATTGTATTAGTAGATTACCAAACTTGTCAAAATCAACAATTATGAAAGCAATGATAGGCCATACTGACACTATTGTAATAGCAGACTTGAGGCCCAGTAATGTAGATCTATTCTGTAAATATATCACCGTGAAAGCTTAGGGTAATTAGGTACATACGCCAGCACTTCAAGCTACTAAAATCTGTCAAGTTTCTTTAATCGATTTTCAAGTTTATCGCTAAGGCATAAGGTTCAAAGTTGATTGGGAATTTTCGACAGTTTCGGGTAGCTTGGTGTGCTGGCGTGTGTACATGCCGAAGATGCCTCACTGAGACACCCCGCGGTCGCGGTTTAGCTCGCTACCTCAATGTCACCTCCATGTAAAACAAATGTATGCTAATAGACACATACAGGTCTTCCAAAGTGATAATGCGCGTAGAAATCTTAGTCACTGTTCGGCAACGGTCGGATTCCCCGAGCGTCGGAAGACGATATTTTATGTATATAGAGTGGTTAAGTGCATTTTCTTCATGCAAGTTTAGGGCTCTTACGGTTCAATGATTCGGGTGTTTCCAGGAATACGACAATTAGCAAAGGTCTGCATGCGCATTATTAATTTGGGAATACTGTACGCACATGCCAGGCAGCGAGGTAAGCCCCCAAGCAGCCCGCGATGTATCGTAGAGAAGTACCCTTACGTGAAGTCAGCTTAAAGTGAACTGTCAACAGTCTCAATTTCTAGCGTCACGTAAAATTTAAATTTATTTGGGTGACATTTTTAAAGAATCGATCGACTAGTCTGGTCTTGTCAGAGACTCTTTTGTAGTTTTGGCAATACCTATACCTAGGGCTGCTATCCGTCCGGGTTTCCCCGGATTTGTCCTAGTTTGGTGGGCGTCCGGGGAGCGTCCGGGCGGGGTCCTGAAAAGTGTCCGGGTCAAACCCGGACACTTTCTGTGTTAGGGGAAATCCGACTTTGAATGATTTGCAATAAATTAAAGCATAAATCATAGTTAAAAATTAGCCGCGCGGCAAATGTGTGCGCTCGTGACAATTCATAATTTGCTTTTGATTTACTTTATTTTTTTAAATTTTCATTGATCCCAAAAAGAAGAGTGTTCCTAATTATTTTTGTTACCAGAGTACCATCACATCACATAGAGAAGAGTGTATAATTGATTAATAAATGAAGCGTTTCATTTGTATTGTTGAGGTTTAAATTGATATTCTATAAATAAGACAAAAAATATGATACTCTACGATGTTTTTATTTTATTGTAATTTTTTTTTTCGAGGGAGTCCGAGGTTTTTGAAGTTTTTATCCGGGGTCACTAATTTAGGTGATGGCAGCCCTACCTATACCTATATTTTCTGACTATAATCTTCCTCTATTCAGTTTCACTGAGGATTCAAGAACTTTCTCTAATTGGATTGTAGTCTGATGTACAGTCACGAGCACTAATATGTCAACACTTGGCAACTTTCAATTGCGATTTTTTCACGAAATAACGAATGCAAAGTTGAAATACGACACTTTACATAAGCCTATAGGTTCGAAAATACTATGTTCGTAATAACATACAATTTCATTTTAAAATAAAGGAGAAAATCGCCTTTGAATAAAACCAAGTGTAGACATACTTATGCGCGTGACTGTACACTCCTCCGGTTTCTCCTTAGGAACAATTTCTATAGGAAAATATTGATATTTGCTCGCCGTGATAAAGTTATGTTCCGCCCAGCGAAATGAACTGAAATTGTTTGTTCTGTAAATAGGATATCGAAATCACACAATAACACGTCATTTTTTTTTCTACAGTGATCGCACTGTATCGATAATTTCTTTAATTTGTCACTACCACCTGTTAAAGCCGCATTTATTGTGCGCCGTAACGCCCACACCGCGTAAGCTGCACTGCAAATTATACGATTTACTTCATACATTTTTGACGTATCTACGATTTTGCATCGCAGTGATCTTCATTGTCGCTCGGAGAGGAAGGATATATATATGTCGGAAATACGTCATCCATTTGACTATTCGGAACGTCAGCGCCATCTGGTGGCGCTGGACAGAGTCTAGCCTGAGTCCGTGGAGGGGTCGAGGAGAGCGAGCTTCGAGGTGGAGCGGCGCACTTGACCATTGGACATCGGCCGGACATCATGTGCTCAGAAACTGTCGCGCGTTCCGTATCGTTGAGTGTGTACCTACAGTGTGTGATTTGCTAGTGTAATTAAACTGTTCGTGAAATTATAATCTGATTTGAACTGCAAACTGTTTTTCTATTGCGCAATAACCAGCACTACCCATAGTACGCCTACACTACTTAAAATATGCCTGATGATAACGAGACACACTATACCTTCTCCGACATGTATATAGCTAACTGACGGGTGTCACAAACGCATCAAATGATTATAGTGTACGCCCTAACTAATGTAATCTACGAAGGAAAGAAGCACCTTTAAATATAAGTCATACTTAAATATTTTCCAACCACCAAGGCACAGATTCCTACAACCCAAATTATCATTCAGAAGATTCGGAGCTAGTTAAACAAGGAAATGCCACCATTACATATCGAGGGGAGGAATAAATGAACTGGAATTATCGCAACATTAAAAATGTTAAACATAGTCCTACTTTCTAATGGATGTTGCTGAAATCGTAAATATTCAAATGATATTTCTCATAATGATAGGGAAAACGGCAACGGTGTAAGGAAAAAAGTTTATTTTCGGTAAATAGGTCGACATTTTGGAACATTTAGGGCAGATTTTTCCATTGGCTTTTACTTTAATTTGAGTTTTTTTTTTTATGTGTAATATATTTTATAAAACACAGTTTCATTCTTCGTGTAAAAGATTAAGTATTCCTACTATTTTGCAAAGTTTTCAATCAATCAGCCTCATGTCATGCTAGACATAGGCCACACTGTCCTCCGCCTAAGTCCGCCTTCCGTATCTACTCTATCCCAGCCATGTTTGCAAAGTTTTGAGGCAGTTGAATTTGTCTCATTTCAGTTTTGTTCCTCTCTTGAGTAGGTGGCTTTCTGTTTAATATTGAGATCTTAATGTGCTATCTGTCTGTGTGGTGCCAGACGTCTGTGTGGTGCCGGACTTAAAGAATAGCACCACCCCATACTTCCCGTGGGTGTCGTAAAAGGCAACTAAGGGAGACCGGAGAATAAGCAGCAGCGTTCTCTATGCATTACACCATCATACCATACTGCGATCGCGAACCCGCCTGCCAAGCGTGGCGATTATGGCAAACCCCCCCAAAATTGGGGGAGGCCTATGTCCAGCAGTGGACGTCTTTCGGCTGAAATGATGATGATGATGAATGTGCCATATACCCTGATTTTTTTACATAGCTCAGTCCATACACTGAAACACACCCATCAATGCAATAAAACTGCCACTGCCACTGGTCAAAGCCGCATTCGTGTTGCGCCGTAACACCCACACCCCGGGGTGTGGGTGTTACGGCGCACCACGAATGCGGAATTTACGCTACAAATTATACGATTTACTTCAACAATTATTCATTTTTGACGTACACACAAAAAATACATAAGCTCACACCTTCCCATGGGGGTAGACAAAAACTACATAACGCCACCTGCTACGAACCTTAAATGCTCCTTTCGCTTCGTTTACGTTCAAACATCTGCGAGCCTAAAAAGGCCATTTTGGAGAATCATAAAATTATAACATTATGAATCGTAATATGGCGAAGACAGTTCGTGTTTTTCTTTTTTATAATCTAAGAGATTGGGATTGGATTTCGATCGGATTGATTGGTATTTTAGCACAGACGAAAAAAAAACTGAAAAATGCTTCACCAATGGGATTTATACGATTAACTTAACGGTTAACTGTCCATTATGTTATCCTTTTATGATTCTGCCAAAGTGGCCTTTTTAGACCCCCTTGTCACCGGTTGCGAGCACTACGCACCTGACCTTTACAAAAAGGTCACTATATGTTCTTTCAAAGCGTTCCCATCTGCCTTGTGAATACCTTTTGTTAGTTGCCATTCAATCATCAACATGACCAAACCCCAAATACCCGAAACCAAACACTGGAAGTTGAGGTTGGAGGAGTTAGTGGTTGTAATGGGAATCATATCACTTTGTTTTAGTAGGTCTATATATATTTTTTTTTATATAGCCTTTTGATAGATTCTTATTTTGTAAATGTAAGGACTTTGTAGGCCTTGTAGATTTTAGATCTGTAGACCATTTTTTTATTTGATCAAGTACCTGGTACTTGTTGACAGGCCTACGTCCTCCCATACCTACCATCATTCCTCATCTTCTCATCTTATCTCATACCTACTGTAATTTGAAAACATTGTCAAAGTCAAAGTCAAAGCATTTATTTCAAACTAGCTTCCGCCCGCGACTCCGTCCGCGCGGATGTCGGACTTCGCGTGGATGGTTTATTTCTCCATTTTGAGTAACTCTGACAATGACATCTTATAAATATCTATTGGACCCAAATACGGCTAAGCCTATAATAATTAAGGAGATCCCTCTATTGAGCTACTGCTGTTGAGCTCGCGTTCTGTAGTAAATATTTTTTTCATAGTAATTCCGACCTTGATAAGTAGCATGTAGCAGTAAATTACTGACAGTGACGAAAAGTTTGCAATAATAAAAAAGTGATCGTGACAATGCGACAGAAAGTTAATTGAGAGCTTCAGCATACACAACATTGTTAGTGAGCTCGTCCGGAATATAAACATGAAGATTTCTTGGACTGCTCACACGGGAAAAAGCTACGTAAAGTTGCCCGTGTGAAAAACAACTCGCGGTAAGATCTACGCCAGCAACTCCTAGGGTCTGACCTTGAGCCTTATTTATTGTCATAGCGTAACACAAAGCTACAGGAAACTGTATTCTCTTAAATTGAAATGGAAAATTATCCACTGCGGGTAATGCAACGTGTGTTCGCGGTTCTACAGAACAACGTCTATGAATAAAACTGAAAAATAAGATTTTTTTTCTTCGTATTTTTCCAGGATAAAAAGTATCCCATTTTATGCCGAGGATAATAAGGTTTAATTATACCAAGTTTCATCGAAATCGAACCGTTAGTTTTCACGTGATGCCTGCATATACAGACAGACAGACAGACAGACAGACAAAAATATTTTTAATCACATATTTGGGTTTGGTATCGATCCAGCAACACCCCCCGCTATTTATTTTTTCAATATTTTCAATGTACAGAATTGACCCTTCTACAGATTTATTATATGTATAGATCAAATAGGCACATAAAAGGCACTTTTGAATGTCAAAGTAAAAGTAAAAGTTGTTGTAGTGTATGCGCAGGCATTGGCGTGGCAGTCGCTTACCAGCCGTAGGCGAGTGCAGATGTTCTCTGGGTTTCGTATAGACTATGTCACCTCAGTAATCTGTCAAAGTGTGTTTTATTAACCCAGCGAACATTACAGCTGTAAAAGAAAATTATTTTAAAAAAAAAACCGGGCAAGAGCGAGTCGGACTCGCTCACCGAGGGTTCTGTAACATCCGGGTTTATCCATAAGGTTTATGTTTATGAAAGTAAATGTTTTTTTATATTTTTTTATATTTGAGTTGGTTGAATAAAAGGTAAATTGCGGTTTACGATTTATGACGTATTAAAAAAAAACTACTTACTAGATCTCGTTCAAACCAATTTTCGGTGGAAGTTTACATGGTATTGTACATCATATATTTTTTTTAGTTTTATCATTCTCTTATTTTAGAAGTTACAGGGGGGGGGGGGGACACACATTTTACGACTTTCGAAGTGTCTCTCGCGCAAACTATTTAGTTTAGAAAAAAATGATATAAGAAACCTCAATATCATTTTGGAAGACCTATCCATAGATACCTCACACGAATGGGTTTGACGAAAAAAAAATTTTTAATTTCAGTTCTAAGTATGGGGAACCCCAAAATTTATTGTTTTTTTTCTATTTTTGTGTGAAAATCTTAATGCGGTTCACAGAATACATCTACTTACCAAATTTCAACAGTATAGTTCTTATAGTTTAGGAGAAAAGTGGCTGTGACATACGGACGGACAGACAGACAGACGGACAGACAGACAGACAGACAGACAGACAGACAGACAGACATGACGAATCTATAAGGGTTCCGTTTTTTGCCATTTGGCAACGGAACCCTAAAAAGAGTAACCGTGGAGTTTCTTGCCGGTTCTTCTCCATAGGAAACGACCAATTGGAACCGTGCACCTAGCTTCTGACGTTTCATAAGTGCCCATGTAGGTTTATGTGAAATAAAATATTTTGATTTTGAGGGTTCAAAACGTAGCAATTCAATTACCTATGCACTTTCTTAGTTGGCCTAAAACCCCAAAATAGGTAATTATGAAATGGTTATGGTCAAAATGCCATAATTAAGAGTGGGGAATCGGTTATGAATGGTCGTTCCCTGTATGAAAAGCGGTTTTGTCGTGCAATTGTTAAATTAATTACTCGGGTGTCGATAATTACAGGGTGGCAGAGCATCGACGTGCAAACTAACGAGGTCGAGGTCACTGTCACCTTGTATTTTAAACAGTAAATATGCCTATATTTTGTCATCGCCCGTCTTCTTTCGTTATACACAACAAAACAATAACAACACCTGACCCATCTCATGCTAACGAAATATAGTTGTGGAAGGTAACAAAGTGAATTATATCGTCTCATACATTATGGATGCGGCACAATCCGATTGAATTGCTATTTTACGAGACAAACAACACGTTTCGTGATCGGAGATTTTCGGGAATTCAGGAACGGTATTGTTGTTGTTAAGAGCATTTTTATAGTTGATTGGTTTAGTTTGAAGTAAGTGGGTTACCGATTATAAACACAACAAAGTAGGTCACGCGGTGAACAAATTCTGTCTACACATGTAATAGGTGCCAGTGGAGTAATTCCGTAAGATATTATTTATTTAATATGTTTAGTATCTATTAATTTATGTCGTGTGGTAATGGGTGTTCTTTAAATGTGTGTGAATAAATACTTTTTTTTTTTTATTCATTTGAGCGGTTATTCCTGTGGCCACGAGCGCCAAGCGACGCTCGTCGGGCGACAGTGACTGCGGCGAAAACAAATAAATGAGAGAAGTCGTTTAGTGCATTCGACGAGTCACTGTGACGCGACTTGTGTGGCAACGGACAGAAGGAGGCAGGTGACGCGCGCGCTAATGGGGGATTTAAGGCCTACGCAGACCGGGACGGCATGGCAAGGGATTTTGCCGTCAGTCAACGCACACTAGCCGCTTAGATACCGCGGCCTTCCAGCGGCTTACCAGCTTCTCTACCCTCGCAGCCTCACCCCGCGGTATATCACAACGAGCGCCGGAGTCCTTGGCATGCCGTTGCCTACCGCAGGGCGCCAAGGCATCCCACCGCGGGAGCCCGTGGCGCGACTTTCAATGCCGTGCAATGAAATCCCTTTCGATGCCACGGCATTATTTTAAAGCATAGGAATTTATGTCGTATTTCTATGTCTATACGTTTGAATGTCCATTAGTAAAAATTTAAATCCCTTGCCATGCCGTCCCGGTCTGCGTAGGCCTTTACACTAGGCCGATTTGGACCGTGCGGCTGGTCGCGCCAAATCGCCTCACATGCCGAATTACCACCCCATTTACACAGGGCCATAAAAACCCCAGGTAAACTAGTTCATGTGCCTGAAAATGTCGACCTTCGCGCGACGGGCGATCGCCTGTGGCTAAGCATTTTCACGGTCGATTTAAATCGTCGCCGCATACTTGCCGAAAACTACTCTACTTTGCAACTTGCTATTTTATTCAACTGCGGCTAAGGGCTGATTTTTCCATCGCCAGATAACTTTTAGTCCAGGAATAAAATTGACGTTTGACAGTTCTTCCATACAAAATCTGTCAGACGTCAATTTTAATCCACGAATAAAAATGATCTGACTACTGAAAAATCAGCCCTTAGCGGAATAGCCATTTGGACAGTCGATTTTCGCCGTGCGAAATAAAATAATGCGGCTATAGTCACCATCGACACGCATACGATAGCTGCAATTTCCTCTGCGTAAATTATAGAGTACATTATACAGGGTTACCTTTCAAAGACCATCCAAATTTTTACATGGTGTTCTACCCATGAATATAAACAACTTTCACTATGGGACCAACATTGAAATCACGAAAAAAAAAATCAGCTGTTTCATATATTTTGGTCAAGTAGGTATTGAAGTTTTGTATGAAACAGCAGATTTTTTTTTTCGTGATTTCAGAGTTGGTCCCATAGTGAAAGTTGCTTATATTCATGGGTATGTGTAAAAATTTGGATGGTCTTTGAAAAGTAACCCTGTATATTATAGGGCTCTGTCGTTTACGCGCCGCTCGTGTATATAAGTACTTCGTTTGTTTTCTCCGCATTTGCCGACGTAAGACGCGTGTGGCTCGTGGCCACGGGGTAATGGCAAGAGGTCGCCTCAAAGGCGCCATAGGGTGCAGTTACTAAACACCCCTCCTTACCTATTCAGGTATGAAGTTATATAAGGGGCTTCCCATGCGGATCATTAAAGACTTGCAGTAGTCCGTTCCTTGCCTTCATACAAGGCCCATACATCTTCAGAGTTAAACGTGATTTAGGATAGGTAGTATTTTATAGAAGTTCCCTATTAGGTTAATTTAATATTGTAAGTATATAAATACCACACCATCGCATTAGGTTAATCATGTTATGATAGTTGTAAAGGTAATTATAAATAAATAAATAAATAATTACTAAAAACAACCTAAGGTCGTTAATAGGACGTTAACTTATTCATCAACACTGGCCACAAACTAAGTGCTGCTAACTACGCTAAGTTATAGTTAAGTTACGAATAAGATTTAGTTACACTTTGAAATGTTTACTCATTGGAAATTAAACATATTAGTAAACGTCTGGAAAGTTTTGTAAAGATAAAAAAATATATACAATCTAACACTAAAATATATAATATATTACCTATATACAAGTATATATAATCACATCACACTAATATTATAAAGGCGAAAGTTTGTGAGTGTGTGTGTGTTTATATGTTTGTTACTTCTTCACGCTGAAACGGCAAAATTTTGAATGGAAGTAGCTGACACCCTGGAACAACATTAGGCTACTTTTTATCCCGATATTCTCACGGGATCGATATTTACGCGGGTGAAACCGCGGGGCGCATCTAGTAAAAGATAAAAGAAAAAGGGAGGGCTCATTGGGCATCAAAACTCGTCCGCATCGCTGTCAAAGGGATAAGTGCCCAAAAGGCTGGCAGCATTACCACGTTGGATGGCAATGCTGATTCGTTGGGCTAAAAATAGGCCAGCCCTCTCGTCACACGAACAGTCAACCAACCGCTTGGTAATGTCCCGAAGGCCCTAATGTTTCAACCCCAAACGACTCAAACATATAGCTCCAATAAGGTTGTTATATTTGCGCCGTTTGAGGTTTTCTACTCCTGAAAAAAAAATATATTGATTTCATATAATTTTCTATTAAAATTACTACAAACCCGCCCATACTTCACATAGTTGCAATGGCAACACGTAGAAACATCGATATTTCCATATACTAATGTATTTTTTCGGAACAAGCCAAATGATGTAGATGGTCCTTGTCAGTATATCTATCCTCAATATACACTCTATCATGATTTATTTAACCCATATCTATCTATATTAATGTTGTGCTAGTCAGCAAAAAGATGAAATATCCAAGTCATTACATATAAATCGGTTTGGACGCAAAAATAATCGCGATGTGACACATCAATAGATACTTTGGGGCAAAAAATCGGGAATCTGTAATAGAGTGATGTGTCGTCAATTATTTAACCGTCTGCCTACGGGCAGGGATATAGATTTATGATTTTGTGATAAGCTGTTGGGCAGTGGCCTAAGTTTTTCAATCTATACATATAATAAATCTGTAGAAGGGTCAATTCTGTACATTGAAAATATTGAAAAAATAAATAGCGGGGTGTGTTGCTGGATCGATACCAAACCCAAATATGTGATTAAAAAAATTTTTGTCTGTCTGTCTGTCTGTCTGTCTGTATGTGCAGGCATCACGTGAAAACTAACGGTTCGATTTCGATGAAACTTGGTATAATTATACCTTATTATCCTGGGCATAAAATAGGATACTTTTTATCCTGGAAAAATACGTAGAAAAAAAAATCTTATTTTTCGGTTTTATTCATAGACGTTGTTCTGTAGAACCGCGAACACACGTTGCATTACCCGTAGTGGATAATTTTCTATTTCAATTTAAGAGAATACAGTTTCCTGTAGCTTTGTGTTACGCCATGACAATAAATAAGGCTCAAGGTCAGACCCTAGGAGTTGCTGGCGTAGATCTTACCGCGAGTTGTTTTTCACACGGGCAACTTTACGTAGCTCTTTCCCATGTGAGCAGTCCAAGAAATCTTCATGTTCATATTCCGGACGAGCTCACTAACAATGTTGTGTATGCTGAAGCTCTCAATTAACTTTCTGTCGCATTGTCACGATCACTTTTTTATTATTGCAAACTTTTCGTCATTGTCAGTAATTTACTGCTACATGCACTTACTACAGAACGCGAGCTCAACAGCAGTAGCTCAATAGAGGGATCTCCTTAATTATTATAGGCTTAGCCGTATTTGGGTCCAATAGATATTTATAAGATGTCATTGTCAGAGTTACTCAAAATGGAGAAATAAACCATCCACGCGAAGACCGACATCCGCGCGGACGGAGTCGCGGGCGGAAGCTAGTGTGATAATAAAATGTAATATTTGGTTGATAAAAACGACATTTTAGCTGCATTCAGTTGCAACACAAGGAACTACTTTTTGGAAGGGGCAATAATCAATTCTATTTTTTTAAATTTGATTTTGACTTTCAAAAGTGCCTTTTATATGCTTGTTTGAAAAAATGATTTGACTTTGGCATATTTAAATATAAATATACATAGTATATGACACATTGGATTTTGATGCGGTTTGCCCTATCATTTGTAGAATTTATTCCGGTGTATATCATAACGATGAGGTGTACGAGGGCGACACTGAAAGTTTTTAGAACTGGCCACTTGTAAACGATAGAATAAAAAAATAAGTTCAAATTTTGAAAATGGAACTCTTTGCCAATATTATTGTGTATTGTATTTTATTCATTAATTGTCAGTTGTTTATGATTTGGCGGCAAATAAAAAAATTGTCTGTGTCACGTCAGCGTGAATTTAACGCAAGAACATTTTCGTACAATGAGTTTTAATGACTTTAGATGTCATTTAAGTCAACAAGAAAGTTATGATAGACTTCGATTGGCCTTTCACGATGAAGCCCCATCTCGTGCCACTGTTTACAACTGGTTTAATGAGTTAAAACGTGGTCGCACTAATCTCACCGATGAACTGCGTGAGGGACGGCCTTCTACGGCGACGACTGAAGATAACATCAGTGTTGTGCGGCGTGTGATAGAGACTGACAGAAGAGTGACTTATCAGCAGATTCGGACAAGCTTAGGCATCGGTATGAGTCAAGTGCACAAAATTCTCCGTGAACATTTAGCGGTCAGGAAGCTTTGTGCCCGGTGGATACCTCATAATTTGACAGAGGCCCAAAAACTCCGTCGTATTGATTGGTGTCGTGAAATGCTTCAAAGATTTAATGGAGGTGACTTTTAATGCTGTGTTCGACGTACTTACGGGTGACGAAAGCTGGATTTATTGTTATGATCCTGAAACTAAGAGACAATCTGCTGTCTGGGTGTTTCCTTCCGAGGGAAAAAAGATGGTGGCCTCGTTCTTCGGAAGGACAGGTCATTACGCAACAATTGTTTTAGGAGGATCGAAAACCACTTACTGCAGAGTGGTACACTAACAATTGTTTGCCTCTTGTCTTGTGAAAAGTTCGGGAGAACAAATGCATATACTTGCTATGTACATATCAGTGACATGAAGTTATCAAAATATCATTAATATAAACTAAGTTTATTATTGAAGCTAACTCAAAAACTACCCAAGCACAGTTAATTAAATTGATATGGGACCACCCCTGAGGTATACCTTATCCATTTAAAAAAAGCAGAATTTTGCAAATCTGTCTATAAGAAAATTCATAAAAAATATATATATATACCTATATATTTAAACATCCAAATTGAATCCATCCTCCTCCTTTTTTCAAGTCGGTTAAAAAAAAACACTAACGTAACAACTCCAATAACTAAACACTATTAAGTTTAAAATAGATTTAAACCCATAAAAAGCCATGGACGTCAGCCATTGACGCGTGTAGCTGATAAGACACTCCACAATTACCAGTCAAGGGTGCCAAGGACTACTCATAAATTTATAACACCATAAATAGACATAATATTATATTACGAACACCATAATAATAGAGATAAGTCCATAATAAATGGATTAGGGAGATTAGAGCGATTAGAAGTTATTTGTTGCAAATATTAAACATGACACACTCGTCTAAAGTGGACAATGGATATTTTATGATGGTAATGTGTTAAGATCACTCCATGCTAAATATTTCTGGTCTCGAAACACGAACCTAACCTTCACAAACCCCAAGATTCCATTTTAAGCAAGTTATTTCTCTCGACAACAAACAAACTACGTAGAATCCTAGTTTCAAAACAAAAGGCGAGTGCACAAAATGGCGGACGTGACGCTGACACTCACAAAACGCGTCAGTTTCGCGTCAAAGTGAACATGATCAAAGAGACTGACGAACAAGGAATGACTGACATTCTTGGGATGTCAATAGTGATGTGACAACAATAGTATTGCTTGGTATTGTGTAGTTTTCAGTTTTGAGGCTGATTTTGGCTTAGCTTTATGTAATTAGATAAACTTAACATACGAATAGCTTAAACATAGGTACTTATATAGGTACTGCTTTTTTCAATAGGTAAAAATTATTTAAAGGGCTCCATGAATTGAAGATTGCATTTGACATAGAATAAAATACTCTTTATTACTTACTAGCTGTGCCCCGCGGTTTCACCCGCATAAGTGTCGATCCCGTGGGAATATTGGGATAAAAAATATCCTATGTCCTTCACCGAGATGCAATTTATCTCTCTGCAAAATTTTATCGAAATCCGCTCAGTGGTTTAGGCGTGAAAAGGTAACATACAGACAGATAGACAGACAGAGTTACTTTCGAAATTATAATATTAAGTATGGATATCATAAATATTACAGCTATAAATGTAGAAATTTTACAAAAGATGACACAATGAGTAGTCTTATCACTAAAAGCGATCCTTTAAAGATAACCTTTGGATGGATTTATAGAGAAAGAGGAGAGACAATACTGCATGATATAATTATTATTTATTTATTTATTTATTTATTTATTTATAATAAGCACACCAACAGCACAGTCACTTACAATTCAAATAAAAAATCATCTAAAATTAGCATTTCAGTAACCATGCAAATAACAGGTATGCATAACATATAAAATTTAAAAAGTATATGAGACAAAGGAGAACAATAAAAAGTGTATCTAGAACACTACAAAAACAAACCGATTAGAGCTGCATAGACATGCACTCTACACTCTGTCTAAATAGGGAACGTCTGTATGAAGCAAAACTCATGGAGAAAATATCAATCGGAAAATCTGTCAAGTTGGACCTTTCATTATATTGCCTTGCCATACGTGTTAGTGGGCTATTAAATGTAGTATTTAAGGTGGATGTAGGCAATTCAAAAATACGATGATGACGCTTACTACGTTGGCTAGACCTAAAGTTAAAATAGTTTACCAATTGTGCATCAATGGAACCGTTTATAATTTTATGGAGTATTAGTAAGTCAGAATGGCTACGTCTTTCTTTTAAGCTAATCATTTTAAAGTGCCTTAACCTGTCATTGTAATCAGGTATAGCTTTACGGATCCCATTCTTCACACATAAATACCTAACAAAACGGGCCTGAACAGATTCAACACTATTAGAATAAGTTGAGTAATAGGGAGACCAAATAGTGGAACAATATTCCAAGGAGCTCCTTACTAGTGCGTTGAAAAGTAAAATAATGCTACTATAATTACGAAAAGGTTTCGCCGTACGGATTATGAAGCCAAGCATTCTTTTAGCCTTAGTCACTATACCGTCAATATCATTATCATTATCATGAGCACTGTGTTGTGAACGCGTTAAAATTCAAATGCGAACCTTTTTTAAACTCTCATAATTCGAGCATAGGTAAGTCGTACCTAAATGGGAAACCAGACAGAGTAAAACAAAAATTCTAGATATATAATTATGTTACCGTAAGTGTGATTTATTGAAAATTATTAATAATTGTCTATCATTATTAATAATTACCGAAAGTCGAGGTAAAAGTAAGAAATTAATCACATTTATCGGTGATTATTAATAATGTAACCTTAGTATCGATAAATGTAATAAATTTTCTTATTTTATTACTCATAATATCGACGAGAGTAGTGAATTATTAATAACATCTGCTATAAGAATCACACTAATATTAAAAGACGAAAGTTTGTGAGTGTGTGTGTTTATATGTTTCTTACTTCTTCACGCTCAAACGGCTGGACCAATTTTGATAGAATTGTGTATGGAGGTAGCTGGCACCCTGGATTAACATATAGGCTACTTTTTATCCCGATATTCCCCCGGATGGACATACCTATACGCTAAGTTATTAATACTTTTCAATTAATCACACTTACCGTAACTTATACATAAACTTGCGCCTTCTTCCCAAGGCCGCTGCCTGACCGGCAGTGACTACAGAACCCCACCTATTACGACCTTTACATACCTCCTTTAGAAAATTCTAGATACGTACAAAAAATATTGGAAACTTTAATATGGCGGAAAGTTATCACAACTCAATTGACTCGCGCCCTTTCTGCAGAAGCTCTGATACAAAGTGTTGAATAGCAATGGTGCCAAAAACGGCAGTTTCAATCAATAACTCAACAATGGTACCACAGTTTTACAATAACCTTTAGAAACACGCTTTGATATTGCCATCATGAATGGCACGACACTAACTACGTGCTGCCAACTAGACACGCGTTCCATTGACAATCGCGTGACAACGTCAGAACACGCATTTCATAAAAAATTACGTAGGAAGTAGTTAGTGTGTGGACAAACAGTGGATACGTTCAGAAGTTCCATCATATTGTACGGTGAGCTGCATCAATTGGGTACCCCGTTGTATTAAAATTTTCATACAACTGGGGTACCCAATTGATGCAACCCACTGTACCTATCTGTAATTGCATGACACCATTTAAGTCGAAATAAAGGTGTATTGTCTGTGTGGTGCCGGACTTAAAGAATTGCACCACCCCTTACTTCCCGTGGGTGTCGTAAAAGGCGACTAAGGGTCTTACCGGAGAATGGGCAGCAGCGTTCTCTATTTATTCCACCATCATACCATACTGCGATCGCCAACCCGCCTGCCAAGCGTGGCGATTATGGCAAACCCCCCCCCAAAGTTGGGGAAGGCCTATGTCCAGCAGTGGACGTCTATCGGCTGAAACGACGAAAGGTGTATGGTACATTAACGCGCAAACTGTTACTATGAATTCAGTACCTGATTCTACACCGTTAAGCCTTCCGGGCCGTATGTTGATCGACAAAATGTATTATTTTTAAGAGCGTTTACGCCGTACGGCATTTCATACAAACTTTCAAGTCCTTGTTTTTCGAAATGAATAAACCGATTTTAATTAAACTTCATACGCATAAGCAGGATACAAAGGTCTAAAAAGTTACTTAAAAACATTTTCGAAATGTCTTATTTAAAAAAAGATAACTGGAAATCTCAGAAAAATCGGTCTAATTTGGCTGTACCTACTCGTAACACTATTTTTCGAAAATGTTCTTAAGTAACTTTTTAGACCTTTGTATCCTGCTTATGCGTATGCAGTTTCATTAAAATCGGTTCATTCATTTCAAAAACAAGGGCTTGAAAGTTTGTATACTAAAATGCCGTAGGTACGGCGTAAACGCTTGTAAGGTAACTTCTCGCCGACTGGTCAGCTGGTTCGTTCTTTGGCCAAAGAATAATCAATTTAATTTGCTCTGCCAACAACCCACACATAGTAACGCATTCTGGAAATTAATTGCTGACTGCATTGACTGGCTTAAACAAACAGGTTTATTCCGCGTAATTATTGAATTGTTGCTATTTCGAATCTAGATCAGTTAAATTCGTGTTTATCCAAACGTTGACAGCTGTTAGTATTCGAGAAACATTGTTTATTTTATTAATATCTCCCAGTTTAATAATAACTCCCGGATTCTACCAGTATCTTTGTAAGATAAGGTAGGATCATCATCTGCCTAGGTTTTTCCTAACTATGTTGGGGTCAGCTTCCAGTTTAACCGAATGAGCTGAATACCAGTATTTTACATGGAGCGACTGCCTATATGTACTCCACAACCCAGTCATTGGGTAATACGATGCCCCTTGGTAAGACTGGTTGTCAGACTTTCGGGCTTCTGACTTTGAGTATTATACTCAAAGGGCTTCTGACGACCCGTAACGACTGTCAAAGATCCACAAATGACAGTCGGGACCAACGGCTTAACGTGCTTTCCAAGGCATGGCGGGGTCTTGGTACGTAAAGATGGTCGCCCATCCACCGACCAACCGCGGCAAGCGTAGCTTAACCTGATCGATCGAACCGTGCGGCTGTTATTATTTAGCAACAAGCCCATTATTCTATCTATTTGAGCTATAGTGCTTTCGAAAATCGGAGACATAAGTCGATAATGAAACGGACGTATTAGAATTTTTAAATAGTCAGGTCAGGTTAGTTCAGAGTTTCTTACACTGATGAAGTCCGTGTCCTAAAGCTAATCGGAAAGCGACTACAGAAAATGTTTCAAAAAAGAAAGGAATTCAAAGAAAACTTTTGGTAGGTACTTGAAGTGAAAAATAACTTTAGTTTCGGAAATCGAAGTCGGAAGTCTTTAGTTTTGTTTCATTTTTTGCCACTGACTTTCGAAACTAAAGTACTTTTTCACTTTGAAGTGTTATTTTAACGCGTTTTTTTTTTTTTGTTATTTTTTTTTTTTTAATTTTTATTTATACTCTAGTCTTTTTTTTGAAGTCGGTTAAAAATACTTGGCTGTGTACTTCTAGAATGCCAGATAAAAGGATTTGACCCTGCAGAAGACCTAAGTTCACCACTAGAATTCCCAAACGGATATGAAAACACGTAAAAGCTGGTACATAATTAGAACTATCGAAACGTACCAGCTGGCTGAATTCCAGTGATCAATCGGTTTACGTATATCAGGTGCACGCGGTAGACTACACGAATAAATTGTTGTAGTAATGGAGACCTAAGCCGGAGTGTGTGAGTTAGCGAATTAACCTGGGGATTTTATTTTTGTTGTATGTACCTATGTTAAAAATACTCTGCTGCTGAATCATTTCATTATTTTTAGGATATTGTTTGGGAAATTAACAGCCTGCCCACTACCTGGGGCCTATTCAATAAAACTGATAGCGCGACAGTTCAACAAATCTACTTAAGAGAAAATGCGGTTGATGAGACTTTTTGAGAAAGCATAAGTAAAAAGTCATAATACGAGGTTTGGCTGTCGCCTATTTTCTCCTTCAATATTGAGACCCATTTAAAAGATATTTCGTAAACAGACTAAGAAGGATATATAATGTGTCCCTATATTTTCCTTTTTGATGATACATTATTTTTATAAGCACTAGAACCCTAAAACATGCTCAAAATTGCCGCTATCAAGCGTAGTGTACAAATTTGACAACTATTAATGAGCGATTGAATCGATGAATGATTTTTACTTAGGCTTTTTCAAAAAGTCTCTCCGACAGCATTTCCTCTTCAGTAGGAAAATGTGACTATTTTATACAAATACGTCGCATTATCAGTTATATTAAATAGGGCACTGTTGGTAAGTAGTCACCGCTGAATATGGATATTTGCAATATCAGAAACATTGAAGGTGCATGCATCTCAGAGATAAAGTTAGAATGTCACAAATGCCAGTATTTACGCCGGTTCGGATACCCTCATCTGGAATACAGTAACGTTGCTTCATTACTTGGTGGCAAAATTTTTTATGATGGTAGTGCTTCTTTGGGCGAGATCCACAGAAAAATGTCGACAACTAATAAATCTTCTTATAACCACCGTTGGTGTGACTTCGGCGTTTCGATTAAACCTTTCGTCAACATATAGTGGGCTATCTAGATGATACGGAAACAGCGCCTTAATTACGTAACATTTTTTAAACAATCTGATTTATTTTGAAGAATATTGTTAACCCATAGAAAGGAAAGAAAGAATAAGTATTTATTGCGACTCGTACAGGAAGATCACAATAAACTAAACTAAACGTAGTCATAAATAAAAAAACCAAATGATATTGTTAAAAAAGTAACAAAAAAAAATGAAACAGAAAGTCTTATACGAGGGCCAAAGGCTCATATCTCAGCATGATGCTGCAACATTAAAAAAATAATGCTTCTTTTGATCGAAACAGGAACGTAAATAACACGTAATGACAGTTGTTGAACTGTCAAAATGAAAGCCATTGCTACTGTTAGTGCAAGTATAGACGCCAGCACATCAAGCTACCCGAAACTGTAACATTTTCCCAATCAACTTTGAACCTCATGCTTTAGCGATAAAGTTGAAAATCTATTAAAGAAATTTGACAGATTGTAGTAGCTTGATGTGCTGGCGTCTACCCCGCAGAGTGTGGATGTGGAGCTGTACCGCAAACTATGTCTTACCTCCTACCCATGTGCCTTAAAAAGTGCATTCATAGTTTGGGTAGTGACTACGCTACGAAATCTGACAACTGCCACGGCATCGTCAGTGCCCCAAGCAGCCCACTGACGATGCCGTGGCAGTTGCGAAGTAAATTTAATACACAATTGTGCCATCGACACGATGAAGAGAAACATAGAGTGGAACATTATAATTGACGTCATAAAGAAAAAGAGCACAACTAACATTTTTTTCAAAATTGAATTCTAAACATATTTAGAATCAGAAAAAAGGCGCATATGCCAATTTTTTTTTTAATTTTGGAAAAAATGTTAGTTGTGTCCTTTTTCTTTATAACGGCGAAATTTATAATCAACGTTTGCTTTCTCTGTAAAAGAGGTTCCAGGTCGATATTATTTGAAACAAGATATTGCAGGCAGACTCAAATAATATGTGAAGACCTAATGAAGTTTAATTCGTTGGAAACAGATTTCGGCGAAAGCTTAATTAATAATTCAGTCTAAAGGCAGCCCGGGTTGAACTCGCTCTGGAAAATAGATTTCAGCTAAATGTCCAACTAATTTAGGGTTATTAAGGTCTCCATTATAGATTCTGAGAATTTCAAAGAAATTGAGAGACACGATTGGCATTTGAATAAAGATTGTGGCTCCCCAGTGAGTTGATCGAGGGCGATTCGGGGAAACGTATTATTATGGAATAGAAATTCGACTTTGAAAAAAAATCTTGATATTTACCCTCGATAATTCGTTAATTTCATGTCTTCCTTCATTATGAAAGAGTTATGATGAGAGAGAAATCCTTGGTTCAATGATATACATTTCTACAGAAACAATCACACAAATGAGTGTACTACGTAAGCACGACAAATGGATGTGCGAATAACACTTGTGCGACAAAACTGTACTGTGACTCACCATAGTTCGAATGCACGCTTGTGGGACACACTAAAGCTCGACATCACGCTAGTGCGACAAACGATTATGCGACAGTAGTACCTACAGATTGTTTCTGTAGAAATTCATATCATTGAACCAAAGCGCGTATGAGAAAATATAAATTCTTATATTTTTTGCTGATTTGAGTTCTATTTAAACATTTATAATTTTTTTTAAAACTATTTTGATAATTTATAAATGTTTAAATAGCACTCAACAAATAACTAATTATACTCATCATCATCATCATTTCAGCCGAAAGACGTCCACTGCTGGACATAGGCCTCCCCCAAAAAGGGGGGGGGGGGGGGTTTGCCATAATCGTCACGCTTGGCAGGCGGGTTGGCGATCGCAGTATGGTATGGTGGTGGAATGCATAGAGAACGCTGCTGCCCATTCTCCGGTACGCCCCTTAGTCGCCTTTTACGACACCCACGGGAAGTATGGGGTAGTGCTATTCTTTAAGTCCGGCACCACACAGACACTAATTTATACTACAACCAGTTAAATTGTAACTTTGCAAATTGTCAATTTTCGCCGATTTGCTGTGATATAGAAATTTTAGAGCATTGGTGACCCAGTAGTATCCGTCCCGACTTACGAGTTTGTAGGTCGTAAGTTCGAACCCAGATACGCACTTTACTTTGTGTTTTCATTTTCGTCACCAGTTCATCACTGTTCTCAAAATGGTAAAGGAAAACATCCTGAGGAAACTGGCATGTCCTAGAACCTAAAAAATTCGAAGACGTGTGACATCCACCAACTCGTGCTGGGCTCATGTGGAGGAGGAAAGAGGAGGCCTGTGTCCCAGCAGTGGGATTATTATAGGCTGATTATGGCAATTTCAGAATTCTGTCAAAGAATGACATTTGCGATTTGAACTGGGGGCCTAAAAGGCCACTTTGGCAGAATCATAAAAGGATAACATAATGGACTGTTAACCGTTAAGTTAATCGTATCAAATCCAATTGGTGAAGCATTTTTCAGTAATTTTTCATCAATCCAAATCCAATCCCAACCTCTTTGATGATACCTACGTAGTGCAGCGAAAAAAAGAAAGACACGGACTGTCTACGCCATATTACGGTTCATAATGTTAACCTTTTGTGATTCTCCAAAGTGGCCTTTTTAGGCCCCCTGATGACTTTCAACTTAATTTATCCGTATTGCATTAAATCGTCAGTTCATCACTTTATACAATGCCAAGCCTTGCCCCTCTTGTTTAAGACATGAACAACATAAAACCACAAACGTAATATCCTAAACTCACTTAATCCACTTCATCCAATTTGTTCCTTCATGTGTTAATACAATTATAAAAGTCGAGACGTCCCATCCTTGTTGTGATAACCTAATTGGTTGTCCTCGAACATTCGCCGGCTTTGCGGGGAAACTGTTGGTTTTATCGTGAAGGATTTTTTAACTTTAATAGGTCTGCAATAAGATAGTTTTTTTTATTTATTTCGTAAGGGAAATTAAATTTTCATTGTTCTAGTTACTATTGTATAGAATAATGTGTAGTAGGATATTATATTGGGATTAACTTATAAACAGACTAGCTGCACCCTGCGGTTTCACCCGCTTAAGTGTCGATCCCATGAGAATATCGGGATAAAAAGTAGCCTATATTAACATATAGGCTACTTTACGTCGGGATTAGCCTATATGTTAATCCAGGGTGTCAGCTCCCTCCATACAAAATTTTATCAAAATTGGTCTAGCCGTTTGAGCGTGAAGAAGTAACAAACATATAAACACACACACACACACTCACAAACTTTCGCCTTTATAATATTAGTGTGATATTTTTATCTTGATTTATATTTAAAGTGGTGTCCTACTTTCTTTTTTGGTGAATTTTCTCTTCTATCAATATTGGTCTTGAACAACTGTTTTGGGCAGCAGTCTTTGAGGTATTGGTTTTCGTTTTCCAGCTAAGATAGTTTCATTTATTTAACACCTGAACCTATAGGTAAGAACCAGCGGCGGTAATTGCGTAATAATACACTCATCATCTGCCTAGCCTTTTCCCAACTATGTTGGGGTCGGCTTCCAGTCTAACTGTGTAGTATTTTACATGGAGCGACTGCCTATCTGACCTCCACAACCTAGTTACTGCGTAATACCATACCCCTTGGTAAGACTGATTGTCAGACTTTCGGGCTTCTGACTACCCGTAACGACTGTCAAAGATCCACGGATGCCAGCCGGGACCAACGGCTTAACGTGCTTTCCGAGGCACGGAGGGGTCTCGGTATGTAAAGATGGTAACCCATCCACAGACCAACCGCGGCAAGCGTAGCTTAACCTGATCGATCGACCTATGCGGCTGTTATTATTTAGCCACGGACCCCTCACACTCACAGTACAGTTGCCGGCACGTAACTTGGCAAGAGTTTTTGTAGTGGGGGAAGTTTGCGCACGCACAATTTCATACATTTTTAGGGTTCCGTACCCAAAGGGTAAAAACGGGACCCTATTACTAAGACTTCGCTGTCTGTCCGTCTGTCCGTCTGTCCGTCTGTCCGTCTGTCTGTCTGTCTGTCACCAGGCTGTATCTCAAGAACCGCGATAGCTAGACAGTTGAAATTTTCACAGATGATGTATTTCTGTTGCCGCTATAACAACAAATACTAAAAACTAAATAAAATAAATATTTAAGGGGGGCTCCCATACAACAAACGCGATTTTTTTGCCCTTTTTTGCTCGGTATCAAAAATGGCAACATGTAGGCACTTGAAATATTCACAAAATACTCAGTTGTCAAAAATCTCTTGCCAAGTTACAACAACATTCATTGCGTTATTTACGTAGTTGAGCAGACTTTTTTAGAACATGTGAAGCAATGGATCAGTAGCGGCCCTAGGGCGACTCTCCCATGACGGCTCCGTGCGCCGTCATGGGAGCAGTGCCTCGACGACCGACTTTATAGTAAGTTAATATCATCAATGACTGGCGCCTGGTGGACCGTCCACCAGGCACCAGTCATTGATGATAGTAACTTACTATAAAGACGATCTTCTAAAGCATAATTGTGCATATATCATAGGGTACCATGTTTCTATAGAGAGGCACCACGTTAAGATTTTGCACCACCTAAAAAATTTCTAGGGCCGCCGCTGCAATGGTATCGTCGTTTCAGCCGATAGACGTCCACTGCTGGACATAGGCCTCCCCCAACTTTGGGGGGGGTTTGCCATAATCGTCACGCTCGGCAGGCGGGTTGGCGATCGCAGTATGGTATGATGGTGGAATAAATAGAGAACGCTGCTGCCCATTCTCCGGTAAGACCCTTAGTCGCCTTTTACGACACCCACGGGAAGTAAGGGGTGGTGCAATTCTTTAAGTCCGGCACCACATAGACAATGGTATACTTCAAATATAAATAGTATACTTCAAATATAAATATGGTATACTTCAAATATAAATAGTATACTTCAAAATGATTGTGATTTTGAGTGATAGTGTGCTACACAATTACGGTGCTCATTCTAGAGTGGTAGTAGCCTTTAGAAGTGAGGCGTAGGTATATATCGTAACAGGTAAATATAACAGGTATCACAAGATAACAGACTGTAACTGTGAGAAGCAAACTGAAATAACAGCTTCTGTTCCACGACGAGATAACAGAATCCATCCAGTCACAACCTTTTCTCTATTCCTGCTTATGCCAGTTACCTTAGTTAGAATAAGATAAAAAATGTTACTGGTACACTTGCCACCGTGTTACATCGTCCGTCACAAGATCTTTCCTTTTCTCGCGTAGGTGTAACACCTTAGATAGAAAGAGAAGTACCTACCTTCAGCTGTTTTAACAGAGAACACACAATAGTTTGTTCCCACATAGTATGTTATTATATAGTAGCTTGTTATTTTGTAACAGGTTTTTGGAACTGTTAATTACGTGGAACCGGAACAGGTGGAACAGATATGCGTTTTTACCTGTTACAACCCTTTCTTAACCCTCTCTTCACTTTCCATCTACAACCTATTAACCAATAAACATAAAGATAAAATTTAAAGTTTACAAGAATTGTGTCTTTGTATATTACCCCTGTTGCTATCCAGTCCTGAATTTAGATGATTACCATAACAATTTGCATCTTCACGAAAAATCACGAAACTCCGTGACATGACATCCTCGCAGAAACGCAACAATGGCCGATATTTACAACACAATGCACGATTGGAGGTCATACGTTATCTGTCAGTTATCGCGGTGAAAATTATGTAAAATGTATGCGCACGCGGCACGATACGTAGACTGAATGATGTAGTGACTGTAACGAAACACAGGTAGGTAAAGTCTATTTTTACCCGACTGCGGCGAAGCCCAAAAGGAGGGTTATGTGTTTGACCTGTATGTATGTATGTATGTATGTATGTCCGTTTCTTTGTTCCCTCGTAACTTCTAAACGAATGAACGGATTTTGATAAATTATACGTCTTTAGATTGGTCTTGGTGGCGCGAGTGTCACTGGGTATATCAAAATTGAAAAAATATAAAATGGCCGATTTTTGGCGCAATATTATGTCTTCATAAAAATTTATTTGTCTCGAAACCTATCGAGTGGGGTATCAAAATAAAGGGTTTTTAAAGGTGATTACAAAAATATATACAACTTATATGGTTCAAAGTAATTCGAAGTGACAAATCGTAAAAAAACCCGTACCAAGAGCTAAATCGTCTGCGAAATCTTTCACATTTATTTTGTAAACTAAAAAGCTGGAAATAAAAAAAGTTATTCAAAAAAAATAAAAAAACCCGACTGCGGTAAAAAACTGAAAAGTTAAAAACAAGCCCATTTTAAATTAAATAAAAGTTGGAAGCAGGCGGGACCCATATAATCATTCTTATTATATTTTCAAATTCAAATGGGTCCCGCCTGCTTCCAACTTGTATTTAATTGTTACTTACGTAAATGTGACAAAGTTATCACACTAATATTATAAAGGCGAAAGTTTGTCAGTGTGTGTCTTTATATGTTTGTTACTTCTTCACGCTCAAACGGCTGAACCAATTTTGATAAAATTTTGTATAGAGGTAGCTGACACCCTGGATTAGCGTACATATAGGCTTCTTTTTAGCCGACTTCAAAAAAGGAGGAGGTTTCTCAATTCGACCGTATATATTTTTTTTTTATGTTTGTTCGCGGATAACTTCGTCGTTTATGAACCGATTTTGATTATTCTTTTTTTGTTGGAAAGGAGATATGCCAAGAGTGGTCCCATGATAAGGAAATCAGGATCTGATGATGGCATCCCAGTGAAATCGAGGGGAACATTCGAAAATCGTAGGAGCAACTAGTGCGTTTGTTAAATTTTTTAGGAGTCGATCTGATGATGGAGCCGAAAAACAGTCGAGGGGACTCCTCAACGATTTACAGTAGTTACCTTGTGTTTGGGCTTGATTAATTTGTATTGATGTGAACTTTACACCTAGATGGGTTGTGACTGTCATTAGGGGTCTGATGATGAAGACGAAGGACAGTTAAGGGAACTCCTCAACAGCTTACAGTAGCTACCTTGTGTATGTTCACCTATTACTCGAAGACGGCTGGACCGATTCCAAAAGTTCTTTTTTTATTTGAAGGTCTCGAGGTGGTCCCATTTTCATCAAGTTGGAATTTGATGAGAGGATCCCGTGGAAACCGAGGGAAACCCTTAAATTTTATAGGCAAACCTATAGGGATTTGGGTATTTTTTAAAGTAACTTGAGCATTTGCTCTCGGAAATCATAATTTGGAAAGTGGAGCTGATGATGAAGACCATAGATGGCCATCGGAACGATTCAATGATAAATATTTCATGGGTTGCGATTCGATTACTTTAATATGGTTGCTAAGCAATTTATGCTCGTCACAATGCGAATGGTGAGTGATTGTTCAACAATTAATGTCCCAATATCGGGAAAAGCAATAGGTATTTTGTAAAAGGTGATGAACAGTTGGCATTAGGCTATTGTAACTTAGATAAATTAAAAACTGACCCACTAAAAAGTGAAAAATAAAAATTGAAAAATAACTTCAATTTCGGAAGTCGGTGTCTTTCGTTCCGCATTTTTCGTTTATTGACACCGACTTCCGAAATTAAAGTTATTTTTCAATTTGTAGTGTTTTTTTTTGGAAGTCGGTTGTTTTTTTTTATAAAATTGTTTTTTTATCCCTCTATTCCCGCGGGATCGACATTTACGCGGGTGAAACCGCGGGCACAATTTTTTACTACGCACCGCCCCTCTGGTGCGTATTCATCCGCCCCTCTGGTGCGTTGTAATTCTCCTAATTTAATTAGAACTAGAACATTCACAGTCTGATCTCAGTGTCAATCTGTGACAAATAGCTCTAATTTCCCTACATTTTTGACATCGATTGTCTCCGAGATGAGATTGCTTTTAATTGATTGATTGATTGTTTTTAATTACGAGAATTGACCTTCTGACATTTCTGAAGAACATGGCATCATCACTGGATCATCACTGGCTGCCTAAAACCAACCCCGGTAGAAAATTGTATCCACTAGCAGGAATAGCGCCACCAGTGGTTCGCAGAGCGTCGGCAAGCAAATTCAAATTCATTTATTTCATTTTATTTCTGAAAGTAGCCTGTTTTCTGCCATACTTGTATCCTACTGTAGAGCTTTACAAACACTTCAAAGTCTTGTCAGTGAGGCAACTTTTTGTTTTATGTGTTGTTCTCAAGAAGCATTCCACCTTAACATTTGATCCCTCCTCTATCTCAGGAAAACGCCGAAAATACCCTGTCTGCAATACGACTAAAGGTCTAAGAACAAGTTTCTCTCAAAGGTTTTATACTTTCTTAGGTTCCCACTTACATAATAAAATAAATCGTTTTACAACGATTTATCATCTAACAATAAAGGCGTGTAAGATTGCTCTGGTTGAATGGCTCCTTAATTTAGATTATAAAGCAACTGAGGATTTACTAACTCATCCAAAATATTCCAATGCCGTACTTTCCCTACACATATTAGATCACCCTTTTTCGACGTTTCTCTTTATGTTTTATTGTTTTTAATCTGTGTTTTCTCATTGAATTTATGTTATGTCTTCGTCGTTTACTAAATAAGTAATCATGTTCTCATACCGTGTGGTGGGACCCTGGTGATCTGCTATACAGGTATTCCTAGTGCAGACACCAGTCTCTCACAAACTACTTTCTAAGCTTGTCTAAATTTATATGAGACCATTGTTTGTGAAGAGAAAATCAAATTATTTGAATTGAATTGAATTTATTTCGTGAACACAGGGTACATACAAAAGGTGTTATAAATACATAAGATCCGAGCTGTGCCCCGCCAAAAGGCACACAAAATATCAAAGGTTCCATAATGTCATGTGATAAATAAAAAAATAAAAAAACTCCGACACAGGACAACATCCTTGTGCCACAAAGGCTGAAAAGCCGAAACAGTTTTTTAAAGTGTGTCGTTCCACTCACTGGCGAACCATCACAAGAGAGACTGAAGCTGTGGCGAGACAGTGCTTCCTTACCCAAACCGTTCGTCCCACCCGCTGAAGACCTCCCACCTGGACATGATTTACCTTGGGTGACCTGAAAGTCTTTAAACAGACTCCGGACCCAGGTTGGTTGGCAAGGAAAACCTGTTCAGGTGGAGATTCATAGACACCTCCGCCTTGGAGTGTAAATGTGGTGCTGTTCCACAAACGATGGGACACTTAATATCGTGTCCTGCGTGTCCTGTCAGCTGCATGTTACAGGAACTTATGGACGCTGGTGAAGGCCAAACAAGTAGCCGAATTCTGGGCCGAGTACATTTAGATTGCTATCGACATGCTAAGACGAACATCACCACGAACGTCACTATACATATGTCCACTCACATCTGTCAGAAAGTTCAGGTGCGTACTATTTGGAGTCGACGTGACCAGATGTATAAACAAAACGAAGCAAAATGACGTTGTCTTAGGCATCTTCTAGGCACGCTCGTTCCATCATAGACCTCATCCATCACTTTCCATCAGGCGTGATCCAGGTCACGGTGCCCAGCAATAAAAAAACCGACAAGAGCGAGTCGGACTCGCGTACCGAGGGTTCCGTAACATCCGGGTTTATAGGTACATAAGGTTTATGTTTATAAAATTAAATGTTTTTTTTTATTGCGGTTTACGATTTATGACGTATTAAAAAAAAACTACTTACTAGATCTCGATCAAACCTGTACCTAAGGCAAAAACGACCTGTAAATTATGATTGGGTGGTATTATATGCTAAGATTGACTCCAGTATTAAGGGGCTTACATGACCTAAAGCGCGGTCAATGTCAGACTGCATAGAAAAGAAAGAGAAGCGCGATGACTCAAAACTGGTAATTTATTTTATAATATGAAGAAATTATCTATTTACAAAAACTATTTAATAAAAATAAATTCATCACTAAATGCAGTTTGGCATTAGAAATTTAATGGCTTATTTTTAATTATGATTAAAATAGTTAATGTAGGGATAAGATTTTTTTGATGCATTAATGTATGTTTAATTATAATTTGAGTTCTATCACTGTATTCAAATAAGACTTGAAAATATCATTTTTTTTTTGGTCAAAATTATTTACGGTTTAAGAGATAGTGCTTTAAAAACCAACAATTGGACCGTTTTCGAGGAATCTCCGCCTTGAATATGGGCTTGGGGACTTAATATCCAGTTTTCTGAGGACAACAATCGGTAATATCTTGGTAATATCGGTGCAATTGAAGCAGTGCAGCGTCAGGCAATAGTTGTCTGGCATTTTTGCTGAACCGGGCTATTTGGCACAGACGTGAGGTATCAATACTGCTAATTTATTACAACACATTTTAACATTTTTTATTTGTTTTTATTATTCGCAGTTGTGTGCGGAATTTTCCTTATAGGTAATAGGTACTCTCAGAAAATACCTTTTCACGATATACATAAAACCGTATAAATATAACGTTATATATTTTCTGAGCATTTCACAAAGAATACAAAAAGAAAATGGTGTTTCAATAAACACGGCACGTTTTACGAAGACTGTGTTGTTGGTCTAGTGGTTGCAAGCTAGTGAGCATGAGGTCCAGGGTTCGATTCCCGGGCCGGGGAAACTGTTATTGGGATTTTCCATCTGGAAACAGCCTGGAGTCTCTCCCTACCTCTATTACATGGGACTTAAACATAGCTGATGAAATGTGGGTGGTATACTATAGAGTACACTTCTGCTTTAGCTTTCGAGGAATACAGGCGTGCTGTAATGTCATATAAAACGGTTATGAACGCACTGTTTGAGAATAATCCAGTTTTATTGCATTAGCAACATTTTTAATTTTTTTAATTACTAGTTTTTATATACTGGTAACAGTGTGTGAAGAAATTTTTCTCTGTGCGGCATGAACGTTTGTGCTCTTGTATTATTATTTAAACCACTGACCTGTATTTATACACTTGTTTGATAGAGGTCAGAGAGTTAAACCTATTCTGGAAATACGGTTCTATTGCTAAAAATCAACCAGCATTTAAACAATTAATCAAAAGTAAAGACAATATAGTTGCAATGTCTTTGAGGTTGAATGTGCCAGTCGTCTGTGGGCGCTGAGACAATTATTGTCTTTACTTTAAGTTCTAAAATCACTTAATTCACTTTGTTTCATGTGTTAAGAGCGTTTACGACGTACGGCGTTTCATACAAAATTTCAAGCCCTTGTTTTCCAAATGAATGAAACTTCTGGCCGTAACACTATTTTTCGAAAATGTTCTGAAGGAACTTTTTAGATCTTTGTATCCTGCTTATGCGTATGAAGTTTAATTAAAATCGGTTCATTCATTTCGAAACACAAGGGCTTGAAAGTTTGTGTGAAAAGCTTTACGTCGTAAACGCGCTTAAAACAATTAGGTATAAAAGTCGGTTGGCTCCATACTTGTTTTGATAACGTAATTGGTTGTTCTCGAACATTCAGTACAGTCTCAGGCGAGTTGCTGTTTCATTTATTTTACTTTGTTTTAGAAGATTAATCTACCAGCTTTCATCACCCTTAAAGTCGACTTTTCAATCTTCAGATAACTGTTATCTGAGGAATACAAATTACGGTTTGACAGTTTTTGTATAAAAAAAGGCGTCAGACGGCCATTTATTCTTTAGATAAAAGTTAACTGAAGATTGTTAAATCCGCCCCTAAGGGCTGATTTTTCAATAAATAGATAATTTTTATTCGTACAATAAAATTGACGTCTGATTGATTACAGATGGAAGTACTGTCAAAAATTTAAAATAAACCTCGTGTAAAATTACCTGAAACATAACATAATCAGCCTATAATGTTCCCACTGCTGGGACACGGGCCTCCTCTCTGTGAGGGGGAGTGGGTTACCTGGCGTTGGAAATAAAAAACTGGCCAAGTGCGAGTCGGACTCGCACACGAAGGGTTCCGTACAAGGCAAAAACGCCGAAAAAAACATGTTTGTTGTATGGGAGCCCCCCTTAAATATTTATTTTATTTTAATTTTATTATTTATTATTAAAGTTAAAATACAACTGAGTATTTTGTGAATATTTCAAGTGCTTACCTGTTGCCATTTTTGATATCGAGCAAAAAAGGGCAAAAAAATCGCGTTTGTTGTATGGGAGCCCCCCTTAAATATTTATTTTATTTTGTTTTTAGTATTTGTTGTTATAGCGGCAACAGAAATACATCATCTGTGAAAATTTCAACTGTCTAGCTATCGCGGTTCTTGAGATACAGCCTGGTGACAGACAGACGGACAGACGGACAGACGGACAGACGGACAGACGGACAGACAGCGAAGTCTTAGTAATAGGGTCCCGTTTTTACCCTTTGGGTACGGAACCCTAAAAATAAAAAAAATCAGCGCTTAAAATCACGTTAATTGTTGAGGAGGTCTCCTGATATTCCACCATCAGCTCCATTTCACCATTCGCATTGTGACGAGAATAAATTGCTTAGTAACAACCATATTAAAGTAATCGAATCGCAACCGGTGAAATATTTATCATTGAGTAGTTCCGATGGCCATCTGTGGTCTTCATCATCAGATCCACTTTACCAAATGATGATTTCTGAGAGCAAATGCTCAAGTTACTTTAAAAAATACCTAAATCGCTATAAGTTTGCCTGTAATATTTGAGGGTTTCCCTCGATTTTCATGGGATCCTCTCATCACATTCCAACTTGACGACAATGGGGCCACCTCGACAGTATACCCTTTCAAACGAAAAAAGAATGATCAAAATCGGACTACTCTGTAAAAAGTTATGCGTGGTCGTACAAAAAAAAAAAATATACGCGTCGAGTTGAGAACCTCCTCCGTTTTTTCGTCGGTTTAAAATTTAATATTTTCTGTTTATAAATATTAGTTTAGATTATCGACAATTTAGTTTATCGTTTCAGCTTTAAGTTAAGGCGTCCCTTGAGTCTTCCACCCACACATTTACCCTTACATTATTTATAACCCTTATCTACAACAACTTACATCTTATGTCGCGTCCTGTCTCCTTTAATGTACACTGCAAGATCTCTTTGACTGTTTATCTAGGGCATAACAAAACTTATTAAGTTTAAGCTTCAAAGGCTCATAGCGTTAGGATCATAAATTACCAAAATATATGTTAGTAGAACATTTAAGCACACCCGTACAATTAAGACAGAGTATTTTATAAAACCAATTTGCCTTTCCAACTATGTTGGGGTCAGCTTCCAATCGAACCGGATGCACCTGAATACCAGTATTTTACATGAAGAGCGCAAGCCAATCTGACTTTCAGAACCCGGTTACTGGATACCACTCCTTGGTAAGACTGGTTGTCAAACTTCAAACTTTTGGGCTTCTGACTACCGTATCGACTGTCAAAAATCTAAACAGAATGCCAGGGAACTCGATATGTAAGACAGAGTACTTTAAACCGCGCTAAAAACAAGTGCAATCGTGTCAAATACGAAGCATAAAACCAATTACTGATTTTGTCGTTACAAATACATACGTAGCACAGAACCAATTACGTTCTAATGTTGTGCAAAAGTAAGTTTCTCCAACAGTCCATCCATCTTAAATTTTTAAACTAGTTCCTCAGCAGTAATGGGCCACGGTTATGGACGGCCATTTAATTCAATTAAGCCATTCATGAGGTCCTTAGGGATGGCGCGATGGAGCACACTGGCAGAATAAACGATGGGCCAGTATGCTAATACTAAGAGATTGGCCTATTCGCTTAGTTAAAGAGAGAGTTGGTTCTGCTATTAAAATTTGGTGGCTACCTGAAAATGTCTTAATGAGGTATTTAAGGAATAAAATTATTAAGGCTCCTTCAAACAGGTGCGACTGGCGATAAAATCGCGCGCGACACAAAGGCACCGCGGGTTGCGCAACGAGCGATGCCTTTGTGTCGCTCGCGATTATATCGCGTCTCGTGCCTGTTTGTAGGAGCCTTTAATAAGTAAACATAAAAAATGTGTACCTAACTTATAATGAAGCTCGCAGTACGTAAGTACGTCTTTACACATTACCAGAAACATACCTAATAAGGTACGATACAAAAATTCAAACTTCAAACTCAAACTTGGCTGAGAATCAGCATATCCAGGTCAAAAGTCACAAACATATCACCTCTTCTTAGTGCTCAAGCAGGAAAGAAGAAGTGCCGCAGAAAACTCTCCAGCCAACGTATAATTGTGTGTCTATGTACTACGTATATCATATACACAATCCACATTACAAATGCCACCATGCATGACCTACGACCACAGATCCTACAAACCCTGCATCTGTGGTCACGCAGCTCAACGGTCAAGTCCAGGCTTGTAATTACACTGCAAGCCACAAGACATTATTAGGGATATATCTTAGATTTAAGCACCACAAACTCCTGTTTGCCTGGTACAATATATATGGCGGATGGCATGGAATTGAAATGGTATAAGTTTATTCCAGTTATTTTAAGTGTTAACTTAAGCATTAAGAAAAGGCTTCTTGTTGAATCGTTGCCATTTTTCAATAGCTAAAGCATTGTCAGCGATTATATTGACATTCCCACTGTTGGGACACACGCCTCCTCTCTGTGAGATCATGTGAGCCGTAATCCACCATGCGGGCCCAGTGCACATTGGTTGATGTTATATTTCTTCGAATTTCTGGTTGTAGAACATGTTTCCTCACAATGTTTTCCTTCACCATTTAGAGAGCAGTATTATTTAATGAGCGCCTGAAATAGAAACAGACTGTCTGAAACTATAAATATAAGCTAAAAAATAGCAGCGTAATAACCTACCAGTATTGATTGCCTAGAGTTATGTTGAAAGCCTTGATTTTAATAGGATTATAGTTTTCCTGCGTACCACCGGAGTCCGTGAGTGATTTTATAATTTGCAAATAACAACAGTCATTTTCTAAATATTTCTTTGACATAAATGAAAATTATACAAAACCTAAAAGAAAATTCCTTGCTAAGCACCGATCGTTAACTTTTATTTAGATTCTTTACCAAATAAAAAGCTCATTAGGTACTCTAAGATCATTCATAAAAGGGAGGACATTTCAAATTAAATCTCAGAAAAAGATGCAATTGCTCAAAATATCCACAGTCCCTGAAATGTTAAACAAAAAGCAATATGAAACCGAAGCCACCCCTGTTTTAATTTCGTAAATGAACTTGGGAAATAATTAAAATGTTTCAGTCCCGTCTCCGGTGGCCTTGTGGTTTTTGTCGGGAATATCTTGATTCAAACGTTGGGTTCTGCTGTCAACAACCCTGGCGCTTAAAGTTATTGTGGTCAGCTTGGGCAGAGCTGTATTATCACTAGGGCTGGTAGCTAGTGAAATGTTTAGGTATAATATAGTGGCCTTGAGAGCGTTAATTAAAAAGGAAAGATGAAAACCATGACGAACATTATGAACAATATATATGCTATACATAATCTTTGTATTGTCACCAAAGGAGTCGTCAGATATAGTTGAAGCTTAATAAGAAACCGATGGATGTTTTTGAATAAAATTGAATTTAATTAACCCCTTGTATTTCGTAATTACAGACACAATTAAAAAGCCATTGTGTCTCGCGTAGATCTACGTTCCGGCATACTAAGGGTTAATAGAAAACAAACAGTTCATTAATCAAATTTTTAATTTGAAAACATCAATCGGTTTCTTACTAAACTTCAACTATATCCGACTGGTTACTTATCTCCTTTGGTGACCGTACATAGCATAATGTACATAGTAGCCCACCGGTATCGGGAACAGGGTTCAAGCTACCGTCGGTCAGGGCTCCAGAGAGAGGAACTTCCTTACATTGCGAGCCATGTCCGAAAGAACCACTGTCTGAATCTTGATCCAGCTGCCCAACGAGTGTTAGGTGTTAGTCGAGACTTTTGACTATTAAGCCATTGGCTATTACGACTATCGGTACAATGATCACTGAGTCCACATCCCACATGTCGACAATGTCGTGAGCCAAGTCAAGACACTTGATTTGTTTACCTTTCTAGACTTTTACGAGGTTCCCGTCATGCAGGATCGTAATGTCGACAACCATTACGCGCCGCTCTCCTCGATCCACCACCGCTATATCAGCCATATAGTGCCTGTAATATGTAATTTATTTTATTGTATGTATATTTTTTTATAATGCTTCGTTATTCAGTATTTTGCGTCGGTTTCCAGATTAAATGACCAGCACTTACCATCAGAATTTTGGATTTCCAAACATACTGTGCAAATATTTTAAGTACCTACATTTTTTTTTTGTACTACAAAAAGGCCAAATACGTATCTAATTACAATTACAATAATGTAGATAATATACGATACAAAGCAATGAAATTACATCATCATTTAAATTACATCATATTTATATATCATATCATCATATTCTTTTTTTATATATATATATAGTAGTGATATTTATTTTAGATGTATGAATGTATCTAAGTAGGTATATACTCATAATATAGTAACTATATTTAAATTAGGGAATCGTTTTGATTATAGGTATGTATTTTGTTTTTCTCTTCTACTCATACACACTTTGTCTACATCTCTATTTATGTACTCTCCTATCGCAGGTGTGCTGGAAGAGATTTCTTTAGTAATAAATATCACTAAGTAATAAATATTTGTGCGTATCTTTCTGTTGCTTTTTTCTTGGCTACAATGTCTGTGTTAAGTTCACACATGCTACTATAACATTATCTACCATCTACAGAGCGTAACACGCGAAAATGTTTTACTTTTGAATGAATTTTCTTTCTGCCCTATTTCGAATACCTACCTACTGAAGAAGAACGGGCAAGAAACTCAATGGACACGCTTTTTATAAATTAATGTTACAAAATATCAGTTACATCATTAATAAATATATTCCTCCTAATATAATTTTTATATACTTATTTTTTAAGTGCCTGTAAGTATTCAGACAGCTGATTATTGCCAAACTATTGTTACAGTTCATAAACTTTTCGCTATTAGATATTAGAAACCATCCGAGTCTCTATTTACGATACCCTTTAGAAAATGGATGAATTATTGTTTTCGAAAGGGTATCGTTAATGTATTTTACGAATAAAATTCGTAAATACATGTTACGATAAATCTTTTATCTTAATCCTTAATCTTTCATTTATTTTATTTTTTATTCGTATTTTTCAAGTAAAAAACGAATAAAAATAAGATTTTTGTATTACGATTCTGAGTTCAGCTGAAACCTTATCCCTTATTTATTGTATGGTTATTATGAATAACTGGCTGGGGTAAAGATGTATCTGTGCCACAATAAACATAATGAATATTAAACTTTGACACAGAGGATTAAATTAAAGCATTATTGATGAGAGACACTTTAGTTTAAACTCAAGTTGAGATAATTAAATTATATCATTAATCTTCATCGTATTGGGACCCTATAATCACATTTTAGTTAGGCTAACTATCACACCTAAATGAATGAACTTACGTGATGAAATTGTGAAATAACTATAACTATAAATAGCCGAAAGCACGTTAAGCCGTTGGGGGCTGTCATTCGTGGACCTTTGGCAGTCGTTACGTGTAGTCAGAAACCCGAAAGTCTGACAACCAGTCTTATTAGGTACGGGGTACCTATCGTATTAGCCAGTAATTGGGTTGTGGAAGTCAGATACGCAGTCGCTCCATGTAAAATACTGGTATTCAGCTGCATACGGTTAGACTGGAAGCCGACCCCAACATAGTTGGGAAAAGGCAGGTGATAATTGTATGTATCTAAGTGTTATCTGTGTGGTGCCGGACTTAAAGAATTGCACCACCCCTTCCTTCCCGTGGGTGTCGTAAAAGGCGACTAAGGATCTTACCGGAGAATGGGCAGCAGCGTTCTCTATGTATTCCACCATCATACCATACTGCGATCGCCAACCCGCCTGCCAAGCGTGGCGATTATGGCAAACCCCCCCCCCAAAATTGGGGGAGGCCTATGTCCAGCAGTGGACGTCTATCGGCTGAAACGACGACGACGAAGTGTTCTCCAACCTACTCAAGAACTCTTATGTTCCACAATATTGACAAAAAAATCTGGACCTGTCAAATACAAGGTGGTCGGGACATCGTCTCTAAGCCTGTTACCATGGATTCAATACATACCCCCCCCCCCCTTTGTTCTTGAGTAGGTTGGAGTCTACAATCATGTACTAAATATATAATCGTTGAGCTCCTCAATTTCTGAGTTGAGCTGCACGATTTTTGACAAATGCGTACACTGATTGGACAGGTCCGCTCAATCTGTGTGGTTCTTTCCTCAAAATACTGTCTCAGACATCGATCGACATGGTCTTCATATAACCTGACCAAGATTATGTCTGGACTTTAAAAGAGACTGTGACCTCTGTTTGTTTCGGCCTTTGTTCTCAGAGTAGTCAGATAGGAAACGCCGACCACATCTAGTTTAAAAAATATGATGACGTGTAAAAGTGTTTGTAAAAACCTTTTTACAGAAAATAAATCATTTAACATTTATCATAATTTCATAGTTGCAGTTTGCACGTCGTTTTCCCTGCCACCGTCTATAAAATTCAGGACATATAAATTAGCATATTAACAACAGCTATTATCGCTAAATATTTCTATGATCTACAATTTTATGTACCTAATAATATTGAAGCTAAGTCCCATAACAAAACGTCTATATCCGACGCTTATATACCATTTCTAGGAAGGAATCTAGTTCCAATTTACCAAGATCCTGCTAGCGGGGCAAACAATATAGATAACACTACAATACAGTTATTACTAGGGGAGACATAGGTACAGACCGGGTTCGCTCTGGGATTAGGTTTGCGGTTCTATGGTAACTACGGGTCTAGGGAAGGCAATAGCCATGCTATCTCTAACAATATAATATTAGTGTATTTTTTTTTAAAGATGTGTTAGTAGAAGTTTGTCACGAAGAGATACGAGACAGTAAACCGAGTATTAATCTATTGTACTGGTATAATATGGGTGGTACATGAGAACAAATAAATAAATATGACTCACTTTTACTATCAAACTCACAGCATGTTTCATAAATTTTGATCAGCTGGTATAAGCATTGCATATTTCGGACAATCCCGCATTACACTTTGGTCAGCGGGATTGTCCGAAAGGGTTACCACTGGCCCGGAACATAAAGGGCTAAGAAAGGAACATGGGTGGGTTTTAGTTAGTAAGAGTCTGACACTCCCTTCCGCTCCACCCAGAGCGGGGGGTCATTTGATGATTTCCCACTCGAAAACAAAAAAAAAAGCATTGCATATTTGTAGGTATATGAAACAGCAGATTTTTCTATCGATATTTCTGACTTGGTCCCACACGTTCCTCGTTTATATTAGGAATGAAGGGGTTTGCCCAAGTTTTATAGTATTTGAAGATTCTAAAGTAGAAAATAAATTCGTTTGAAAAACTTTTACTACTGCGAAACTGCTGACGAAAATCCATGCGATTTGTCTAGTGTAGACTTACAGAAATACAGACTATTATTGAACAACTGACTATTTGCTAGAAAAGCAATTTAGAAAGATCCTTTTGCCGACGGAGTAAGCTAACAATATAGCTATTACTCCAATATTTAGGTTCAGACCGGGATTTTCCATTTGGTTTGTGGTTTATATTGCTTGACTATATGCATTTAGTGGACGGAGACAGTTACGCAGACATTCTTGTTTACTTAGGCGGATTCTATTGGTGGGATACACAATTATATACCTACCTAGATATTGGTATAGCTATAATAAATCTAGATTGAGATTGTGTGAGGATTTGTCTCTACATCTAACTAGCTAGAGGCTTGTACTGAGAGGATTATGTTAACAGATACAGTTGAGTGGGCATTGGCTTTGGGAATTATAACAAGCAATTACCTATGTGCTGTGTGTGTGTATTTGTGTGATTTCAGATACGAAGCAATCCATACTAATATTATAAATGCGAATGTGTGTCTGTCTGTTTATTACCTCTTCACACTTAAACCGCTGAACAGATTTATATGAAATTTGGTACAGAGATAATCTGAGTCCCGGGAAAGGTCATAGGATAGTTTTTATCCCAATATTTCCATGAAATCGAAACTTATGCGGGTGAAACCGCGGGGCGCAGCTAGTATATTGTAAAGGGTCAAATTAAGTTAGCTAGCGAAACTTCGTAGACGCGATGGCTATCGATATCACATTACGCTGTTCTTTACATTTATGTTCGTATATCTCGTCAAAATATTGGAAACAGCAGATTTTTTTTCGCAATTTCAGGTTTGTCCCATAGTAAAAGTTGTCCATAATGATGAGTACAATGACCTCTTAAGAGGTTGTTGTTTTACCAATAACCCTGTATAGTCCAATGGTACAAAACCATAGAAGAAGTATTTCATTGTCAGTACAAAGTGTGAAACTTTTACAAAACCCACGACAAAGGATTTATTTTCGTGGATAAAAAAGCAATTTACCCATTTTTCGAGCTTCACCAATATTTCTGTGTTATTTTATAAAAATTGGATTAGCGAAGACTCTCAAATTTAAGAGTCCGCATAAAAGAAGGTCAACAATGTTACAAAAAAGACACGATGTTGCTTTTCTAAACGACGCAGTTCACAATCGCTATACTAAATGACTTTTTCTCTTAAATCTTTTGTAATTAAGGTCTAACGAAGAATCGCTTTGTCGTGGCTTCAGATGAACCACTACTTCGTCTTAATTCGCTTAGCAGCTGAAGGCTTGACAAATGAGAGGCTGACGTCGAAGCACTGAGTAGTGACTGAGCCAAGACTGAGCTTAGTTCATTTATTTTATAGAGAGCAGGTATGCTTGAACAATGTCTTCTGCCGAGCCATTTTATTCGGTTTAAGGCGTTCAAAACTTAGCCAATCTTGTTTAATTTGTTTCATTAGGTTTAGAAAACATCCTGGAATAGTTTGGAACAGTAATTCATTTAAAAGGGGGCGACCTATGTTGCTATAAATCCTCGTAAGTAGGGGAATTCTCCCAACTGTTCAAAAAACAACAATGTTTCTTTTCCAAACGACACAGTTCACAATTGCTATTCTAAATTACTTTTACTCTTAAATCTTGTGTAATTAAGGGAGCATCGCTCTGTCTTGGCTTAAGAGGAAGGGTTACAACTAGTTCGTTTTAATCCGTTTAGCAGATGAAGACTTGATGAATTAGAGGCTGACGACGACGCACTGAGTAGTGACTGAGCAAAAACTGAGCTTAGTTCATTTATTTTGTAGAGAGCAAATATGTTTGAACAATTCATTCTGTTTAGTCCAACTAATAATCTTTGATTGTTCCGTGTTTTCAAAAACAATTCTGCTGGGTAGTTGCCTAACATACTCACACTGAACGGCACTCAAAATGCCATCAATTTTGACAATTCATTGGGCTATTTACGTTTAAAGGGAGAGGGATTGCCCTGCAGTGGGACAATACAGTCTTGTTTCGCTCAGTCTCTGAATATCATATTCTCAAAATATCATGATCTCAAAACACCACATTCGCAAAACACAACATCCGTATGATACCACATTTAAAGTACAGTCTTCAACATTATAGCATAGTGGTAATTTCTTAGATTTACGTGGCCCAGCAATCAAATTTTTCATCTTCTCGGCAACGTAATTAAGCAATAGATTAGGAATTTCCTTCAAAATCTTTTCGGATTGGATGGAAAGTGGGGCTTACATAACCTAAAGCGCGGTCACTGTCGGACTGCATAGAAAAGAAAGAGAAGTGCGATGAGACTACGCTGGTATTTTATTGCAAAATATGAAGCAATTATTTAATTACAAAAAATCTATTATTTAGACGAAAAAATTAAAACACTAGTACGAGTATGTATGTTAGTATGGTTTTTATTGTAAAAATAAAGTTTTTAGAGGTATATTTTTGTATCTTCATGATTTTTTTTCTATTGTATCAAATTAGTTGTGTTATGTTTTCAAAACACTATCTACCTAGCTTATATCCTAAAAAATATCATAAATTTTTCTGATTTTGTTTACTGTAGTCGATCATATAGTTTTATTGTTTCTAAAACTTGCGTTTTTTTGTGTTTAGGTCCTGTAAGCCCTTTAACAGTTGCAATTTAAGTAAACGGATTAATGAACGGCAGATAACATCAATATTACAGGCGTCAACCTATCTAACGTTAAGCAATTAACTGCGATTACAGTTCTGCGTGTTAAGCGTAGTGACTACGTCATTCACTCCTTTGACCATCGACCTAAGTGTTCACAAATGACTAAACCTGAATCAGGCAATCAAATTGGACGCTTCAAGGCGGTTTTCATATCCAAACGTGAGCTAGTTGTTATCAAACTACCCAGTAGATATTATTACGTCTACTAGGTCTATACAGGGTTACTTTTCAAAGACCATCCAAATTTTTACATGGTGTTCTACCCATGAATATAAACAACTTTCACCAAAAAAAAACCAGCTTTCTCATACAAAACTTCAATACATAGTTGACCAAAATGTATGAAACAGCTGATTATTTTTTCGTGATTTCAGAGTTGGCTCCCAGAGTGAAAGTTGTTTATATTCGTGGGTAGAAAACCATGTAAAAATTTGGATGGTCTTTAAAAAGTAACACCGTATTTATCTATACTAATAATAAAGCTGAAAAGTTTGTTTGTTTGTTTAAACGCGCTAATCTCTGGAACTACCAGTTGGATTTTGAAAAACTCTTTTTGCACTAGATGGCGCCATTCTTAGGGAAGACTATAGGTTACTTAACATCACGCTGGGACCGTTAGGAGCCGAGATTTATAATATTATCATTTTATGATTCTGCCAAAGTCCTTTTTAGGCCCCCAGATGGAAGCGTGAATTCATGCAAACCTAGTACTTTTTGTTAGGTTACTGCTTAAAACTTGTCCACAACATGTTGTGCACCCGTGCGAAGCCATTGATAAATTAACATTGTGTTAAATCACACTAATATTATAAAGGCGAAAGTTTGTGAGTGTGTGTGTTTATATGTTTGTTACTTCTTCACGCTCAAACGGCTGGATCAATTTTGATAAAATTTTGTATGGAGGTAGCTGACACCCTGGATTAACATATAGGCTAATGCGATGTTTCCACGGGATCGACATTTGCGCGGGTGAAACCGCGGGGCGCAGCTAGTATTAATTAATTGGATGATGGACTTGGCTTGTCGAATAATTTTATTGCACTACAGTTCATATTTTGAAACTTGATTTTCTAGCACTATCAAACCGCCTAACCTTTACCCAACTATGTTGCGTGGCTTGTAGTCTAACTGGTTGCAGCTGAATATCAGTATTTCACATGGAGTGACTGCCTATCTGACCTTCACAACCCAGTTACTGGGTCACACTTTTTATCCCGATATTCCCACGGGATCGACACTTACGTGGGTGAAACCGCGGGACGCAGGTAGTAGATTTATAAACTGCGTTTATTTTAGTTACCCAACATGATTATGTTTGAGTAGGAGTTTATTGGTTTAACAGCTAAAGCGCCGAATACATAATGCAAAACCAATTTAATTTGTATAGTTAATTATTTTACTCTAGAGAAATTGTGGGAAATTATTCAATTTCATCAGGAATTAAGCTTGGAATATTTTACATAATTTTCTAGAAAATAGTGGGAGCAACGTAACTTAACATCGCGCGTGTATTCCCGAAGCGTTAGGCAGATGTGTATCTTATAGTAGGTACACCCACATTTTGCCTGTTAGATAATCCTATAATATTGCCATTGTATCTACAACGCCACATGCGAACAACGCGTCATACTGACGTCACGCAAAATCCTGCATCTCGCAAGCAGAGTTTACCGCGCAACTAGCATACCTATATACAACGGCCCGACATGAATCATCGGGCAGTTGCCCACCAGACACGACACCCGTCTGGTCGGAAGATCCTCCTTTTTCTATGGAGGATGAGTGAACTTTACACCCTGTTCCTCATACCTCTATACCATCAAGCGAGAACAAATCCAGATACCAAGTGGCTACTGAGAAATTCCTGGTGGAAAAACCCAATAACACTGCCCGACCTGGGAATCGAACCATTATTATCGACACCAATAAGGAACCATTATACGGAATCAGTTTAATTTATACTAAAAGCTCACAAAAAAGATTTCATTTGTATTTTTATTTTCTTAAACACTTTTTTCTTTCTTTTCTTTGTTACTTTATAACCCTACTCTGTGGGTTCGATAATACGCAGAGGACATACAACGCCCTCAAAGTTCAGTATAATAATACTTTCAGGATGTTGTTGGGGTTCCCACGTTACTGTAACGCGTCAGGAATGTTTGCGGAAGCACGTACTGACGGTTTCAGAACCATTCTGCGTAAGAAGACTGCTTCTATGTTACGCAGAGTTCGTAGGACCGGCAATGACATTCTGAAGGTCATTAGTGATAAGCCGTGCTGCACCATTATGGCGCATTGGGTACGTGTACATGTACCCGGTGCGTCGGGTGAGTGCAGCAGATATATGAATTAAATATTTTTATTTTTCGGTTGTTACTAACATAGCTTATAAGTAGTGTGTATTACTAACATCATATAGATCAAGGTCTGAAATAAAGTATTTTTATTTTATTTTATTTTTTATCTATTTATTTTTATTTATCAATCATTAAATATTGGGACACAGTCAGTATAGCCAACATACACACATCAGTATACATCAGTCTAGCTAGAGACCATTTCAATTGTTTGACAATTGCCAAGATTACTGGTCAATTTACGTTACAGCCTGATTCAAACTTGATAGCGGATCTGAAGAACGCTACTCGCTGCCCCCCCCCCCCTCCCTCCCGCCCCACTGACACGTGAATTTGTTACTGCGCAGTGACTCGCCTCATGTTCCGAACCGATATAAAGTTTGATCCGGGCTGTACTGATCGGTAATTTTAAATAACGTCTCTGAACATCTTTCGTCATATAATCACGCCTTGTAAAATTATCACATCTACCATATCCACTCCATTTCAACAGCTACCTTACAAAAACACATTACCATTACTAAACCGCAAATATTATTATGCCCGCCATTTTGTCACGCCATGTTAATGACGTCACTGCACGCGACTGACAAGTTACAAACGTTTGAATAACATTTAAGTGCTGTATAATCGAGTTCTATGCCTGTCTGATTTGGTGGAAAATTGACGACGTGTAGCTTGTCGTGTCTCCTTCTCTTGTTATTGTTCGTAGGTGGTGTTGAAAGCTGGGTTTTGCTGACATGTTTAGGAATTAGATTACGTGAATTGTGAAATGTTTTAAGTTTTCTTGAACGTGGAAACCAATCCTACTCATCATCATCCCAAAAAAAAAATGTTTTTTTTTTTTTAATTAATCCTACTAATATTATAAACGGGAAAGTGAGGATGGATGGATGTGTGTTTGTTACTCTTTCACGTAAAAACTACTGAACGGATATTGATGAAACTACAGTAATATAGCTCATGTACATCAGATTAACACAGGATACATTTTATCCCGATATTTGTACGGGATCGACACTTAAGCGGGTTGGACCGCGGAGCGCTGCTAGTTTTAATATAAGCAAAAGTTAGTCCGAAGCGTGTCCATCGTTTAAAACCTATGTTATAATGTAGAGAAACCAAGTATCAATTGGCTGCCAAAAACACAATTTATGATTACATAAAATGGTATTTTATTCAAAGACACGGTGACATCATGAATAATATCAACCTAATATTTGCACAGTCACCACCTCCAAGAGGTAAATCTAATAAAAATGTTAAACTGCGCTCTGAATTTTGAACTCGACATCTGTCACACCTCCTCGAAGCTTACCTAAAATGTTGAAACTCGATTCATCCCTCGCCGTTAAATTCAACACGCGTATCAATTTTCGAAATTCAAACATAAAATATGTAAAAGTTCGAAATTCAAATGGCAGACAAGATGGCGGAAGCGCGGGAACTTGGTGTTTATGATGCCAATCTGCCACCGCGCTTCCAAACCATTCTAGGAAAGGAAATATTATTTAGAAAGTTGGAAAGAATGTGTAACTCTTGGAGATTACTTGCATTGGAAATGCACTTGTAAAAGCGAGTTAGTGAAGTTGAAATGTGGGGTGGAATCAGGTGCTTTGTTGTCAAATGCATGTTGGTTCCTTGCTTTTGCTGTACAATTTCGTTCATTTGTAAATAGTCACTACACATTTCAACTAGTAGGTACGCCGTTTTTGCATTCATCGTACAGATGTCAGTATCACCGAAGATTTGTTAATTAAGCTCTACTATCCTTTTATTTACAGATTAATAACATTTCGCAGTTTATCTTAGACATTACTGACATCGGTGGAGGAAAAATGTAGTAAGGAAACCGTGCTCTAGTGCTTAAAGTTTTTTTTTTTGCCAACAGCCAACAGCCACATGCACAATAAAACGTCGCAGATGAAAATCGTTATTTTATTTAATTTGCTTTAATTCTTATCACTTCCGAGGTTTCTATCGATAATTTAATAAAACCAGATAATTATAATAGTTGTCATTTATTATTTAAAAACGCAAAGAAACGTTTTTATGACTTGGCAGTATGAAGTACTCAAGTGGAAATACCTACACATGTTAAAAATAAAAATATTTTTTTTAAAGTTTCGTGGCGGGAATTAGCTATTTTCTTCTTCAATTTTGCAACATTTTTGAACATTGAAGATACTGTTTACTTATGCCTGTTTCATTGCGCGGAATTAAATGCAAACAAACAAAATATCGAATGGCATATTATGTTTTTGATGTAGAATCCAATATAGAAATCCTATACTATGTAAGTACTGTACTAGAATCAGTTTGATGAGTTAAATCCATGATTGTTATAGTCGTGTTGACACCGGACTTTGTTCTCGCATTTTTTTTTTCATGCAATGCTCGCGCGCGATTTGATTTCCTATCGGCATAATACGCATGACGAATGATTTTCAAATCCTCTTCTGTAATGTACGTACACATTTACTATTTACGAAAACACCTATATTTCGGTAATAAACTAAAGTTTAACGAAGTTTGAAGCCATTTTTCTAATATTTTTTCAATAGGGCGCGAAAACAGCTCACAGTGTCATGGCGTCGGATCTGTCGTCACGCCTAGGTAAACATCAAATGTTGTCAGTATACTATCTATAGTGTACTCTGTGAACCACAGTGATGTTTACATAGGCGTGACGTCATGCGCTGTGATTGGTGTTTCAGTCAAAATGGCCGACTGCAGTATTTTAATCTTTTATTTTAGTGAAAATCCGATTAATCTCAAGTTTTTAAATTAAACTAAATCACTGTTTTAAATCCTTTTAATATGTATTTTCCCCTAACATCATTAAATTTTTGATTATTTGATACTGTCGTCACGCCTATTATAGATCATTTCGATACAAACTTTATTCAACCCCTTTAGTGTTATAAGCTGTGCGTTGGCAGTCACTGAACTTAGGAATTATATTAAGTAGATGATGGAAATTTTATCACCACTGTTCTCAAAACGGTGAAGGAAAACATCGTGAGGAAAACGGTATAATTATCCTAGAACCAAAAATTCGAAGACATGTGACATCCACCAACCCGCACTGGGCTCGCGTGGTGGATTCTAGTCCTCTCACAGAGAGGAGGCCTGTGTCCCAGCAACCCAGCAATGGGAATGTTATAGGCTGATTATGTAGAAGATGCTGACTATTTGTGTGCATGAGATAATAAATTTGTAGACACACACGCGCATCGGTTTTAAATCGTCGTTAACAGATTAGATTGTCAAATAGATGTTCCTGAATTTCTATCTAAATAAATTGAAAGATGCAGGTAGGATTAAACCAAGCCCAAACAAAAGACAGATTGACAAGCACTTTAATCTAGACATCCTAGACTTTTAGCCATTCCGATCTGACTTTGTGCTAACAAAAGCATTGACGTCGGTATAAACCGAACTGGCATGAGTAATAGATTCAGAAATATCTTTATTGAAGTGTTTCTACTGGGTTTTAAGCCTAGCAATGTTTTATTCAAAATCCGTATAAACAACATACCTACATAAAGTCTGCCAAACTAACAGTTTGACGGCGTTAAATTATTGGCAGAAAAACTAAGATAGTGTTTTTAGAATCTAATGACGTCTTTCACCGCCACCGTTCAATATTCAAGTATGTGTGTGTGAATGTTTCTGAATACCATCACATGGGCGTAGGGTGGAAAATTTATTCACTGTTCATGACACTTCTGTTTTAAGTTCTTGTAGTAACGAAACGGTCAAGCCACATATTTTGACTAAGGTGTAAAGTTTGTGAAGTTAGGGCTTGTAGAGATCGGGCGTGTAGAGTTAGAAGCTTGGCTCTATATGAGATCTGATAACTTTTCGCAGAGCGAGCCGTTTGTGGTCTCGTCTTGGCAACATTTTATATGACAATGTTTTTGGTGGGTGACTATTTCAGCTTCAAATTTTCCATTATCAAAAACCTTCAAGCATTTTCCATTATCAAAAACCTGTTAAAAACGACAAAGCATTTTCATCTCTCTATTTGTTTTTCATTCACAAAAAATATTCCAATATTTTACCCGCTATCTCTATTACGATATTTTTATCACTCAGTGTCAACAATTTGATGAAAAATATGTACCTACCTTATCTTATCACTTGTCAGTCATATAATTCATAACGCTCCGGATTGAATGAAGTATTGCTGAATATTGCGATACCAGAACACTATCAGTAGCAATGGATTTAATTTTGACAGCTCATCGACATTCATTGCGTTATTTTCGTTGTTGAGCAGACACATATATCGAACATATGGAGCAATGGATTGGCAATATCCTTCAGAATTATTCAGATCGAGATTGATAGTGTTATGCAACTAGGGTGGGTAGAAATTAAGGTGTATCGACACTTTTATCAGCGGATAGCGCAGTTAATTAATTTATAACATGACGCCTGTAATCCCCGAAGGGTTATGCAGATATGTACTGTAGAGATCCAGACGGGACCTCCACAATTTAATTAAAAGAACTTTGACTAATATATTTATAAGTGATAAATGATTTTATTTTTTTAAGTAGGTAGGTTTGTACAAACACTTTTACACGTCAATCACGTTTTTTTTTTAAACTAGATGAGGTCGGCGTTTCCTATCTGACTACTCTGAGAAGAAAGGCCGAAACAAACTCAGAGGTCACAGTCTCTTTTAAAGTCCAGACATAATCTTGGTCAAGTTATATGAAGACCATGTAGATCGATGTCTGAGATGGTATTTTGAGGAAAGAACCACACAGATTGAAAGGATTTATCCAGTCAGTGCACGCATTTGTCAGAAATTGTGTAGCTCAACTAAAAACTTAAGGTGCTCACCGATTCGACGAACAATACCAAAGAAAGGATAGGCCACATAAATTAAGAAGACTTTACATTATCACGTTATTCCTAGCACTCCTTCTATTAAACAAGTACACCATATTAAAATATTTGACACTTGCTTAAACTTCGAATGGAACACACAAACAATTATGACCAGCCAGCATCTGCTGCTAAAGGTAGGACCACACAGACTTTAAAGACACAGACACAGACTCTTCTTAGTATCTATGTAATAAGGGGCGATCCTATCGCCATCAACCGAGCACAGATCCAGACTCCGGGCTTCTACTGAGAAATTGTGTCACTTTGCCCGACCAGGGAACCGAACCCAGTACCTCATGCTTAGCAGTAGTGCTTGCGACCACTAGACCAACGAGACAGATTTCTACTAACCATGATCCTACTATCCTACTCAACATCATCTGCCTAGCCTTTTCCCAACTACGTTGAGGTCGGCTTCCAGTCTAACCAGATGCAGCTGAATACCAGTATTTTAATAATATAATAATAATAATAATAAGAAATTTATTTCAGACGTAGTCCATATACTGTTAGTAACACAAAAACCTTATAAAACTATTGTTAGTACATACAAAAACAAAGCCACAGAAGGACATAAACATAAAAATAAAAATCATGAAGTGGCACCGCACAGGAGTGCCAGTTCATGCCAGGCCCTGGACGCGACCACCCACAGTGTGTAGGCGCATCCAGTGCCACCACATCGGCGAGTCCCAACGACCCACGAACACGCTCAGAAGGCTGTTCGAGCTGGCCCGCAAGCGCTTCATAAGTGACGCAGAACGCTTCCGCATGATGGCATGAAAACCATCCACGCTTTTCACGGCAAACATTGCTGAAGCGCTGCAGTGGGGCGGCAGCCCGAACAGCACCCTGAACGCGTTATTATACTGTACTCGCAGAGCACTGTAAGTACGCTGCGTGTACTTAGTCCACAGGCTGCAGGTGTAAAAAGATTGACAGAAGGCCCTAAATAATGTCACTTTAACTTGCTCGGTACACCGTGCAAACCTGCGGGCCAGCATGTTACAGCGCACAGACAGCGCCCTGCGCTCCCTCTCCAAATCAACGTTGTCACATAGATCCTCTGAGACCCAGTGACCCAGATATTTAAAATTTGACACTCTGTTTAAGCTGGCACCACAAAGATACAAGGGAGGCACATTAGCGAATGATTTCTTACCAGCCTTAAACACCATCACTTCACTCTTCTTCACATTATATCTGAGTCCATGGGTTCGTGCATACTTTTCACAAATACCTAGCAGTCTGCGCATGGCACTAATCGACGGGCTCAGCAGCACCATATCGTCCGCATAGCTGATATTATTGACGCACTGTCCATCAATATGGCACCCTATGCTTGTTCTGCTGAGCTCGCCGATCAGTTCGTTCATGTATAAGTTAAAGAGACGAGGAGAGGTTAACCCTCCCTGCCTCACCCCACACTCCAACCCATACATGTCCGAGTATGAGCCTGCCCACCGCACAACATTCCTTTGACTCGAGTACCAATATCTCAATATTGCAACAACATCACGTGGCACATCTGTTTCATTTTTCATCTTTTGCCACAACACATCATATGATACCAAATCGAATGCCCTGGACAAGTCCAGGTAACAGGCATAGACCGGCGTATTCCTGGCTGTATAATACTGCACAGTCTGCTTGAGGCACAGGATGGCGCTCTCAGTCGAAAGGCCAGGTCTAAATCCAAATTGAGCATCATGAAGTTCTATGTGCCTATCCAGGTGTTTGTCAAGCAGACTGTCCAGCACTTTTGCTACCACAGTAGCCAGCGAGATGGGTCTGTAGTTTGCCAGATCAGAGACATCACCGGTCTTGTTTTTTATAACCGGAACAACCACGGTATGTATAAGTTCATCCGGTAGGTAACAATGACTCACACATAAGCTGAAAAACATAGCAAGTACTCGAGACAAATGGAAACCAGCATATTTCAAATGCTCAATGCTGAGACCATCCGGACCAGGGGACTTACCTCGCACCATTTTATGAATTACGGAGGCAACTTCCTTGGCACGAAATCGAACAGTAACATCCCCTGCCATGATCCCAGCACCCTGTGTCAGATCAGTCAAGCCTACAGGAGGAGATTCCACCCTAAAATGACGCTGAAACAGGTTGGCTATATCACGAGGCACGTGCACGCCCGCAACGCTCACAGGTAGACTCGATTTAGGGTTGAGTTTATTAGTCATTTTCCAGAATTTACCAAATTGTTTATTCGAATGATGCTGTGCAATTATATCCAACTTGATTTGTTTTTCATTATCTTGACAGAATTTTACACGAGATTTAAAAAGTCGCCTCGTTCGGCACATGCTCTCGTAAATAGGTCCGCTTTTTTGTTTCCCATTCAATAACCATTCCTGATAACATAATCGAGCCTCTCTGTGAGCACCGCTGACGTGTTTGTTCCACCCTGGCATATATCTATGTTTCCTGGACACAGGACCAACACAGCTGTCTGCCGCCGCCTTACTAAGTATTTGCACAATATCGCTATACATTTGTTTTAAAATACGCTTGTGATCCTCATTAATACAACAGTGATCAGCACAGTGTTCAAATTCTACGGGAAAATTAATATTTCTCAGTTGCGAGTGACAACTTTCCAAAAACTTTCCGGTCTGTTCACTGTTTCTTTCTCCCCAAATTACTTTATTACATTCATTATCAGTCGCAATAATTTTCGGCCTTATCAATTCTAAGTCACACTCAACCAGCACAGGACAATGATCAGACCAGTAAGTATCATGTAAAACGGACACTTTACGTACTGAGCGTCTCGCCGCACTGGTCGTCACACAGTGATCGAGCCAACGCAGACAGCCGTGTGCCTCACTCACAAATGTATATGTGTCTATAGGTAGTAAGTCCATATCTACGCACGACCATGATTGTTCGGAACAAAAGTTTATTAGTTCACTTGAAAATAACTCACCTGGGTGTGCATTAAAATCCCCAAGTACAAAAACAGACTCCACGGCACTATTTTCAATCAACGCATTAACTTCACTAAGACAATTAGTGAATTCAATTAAATTATCGGCACTCGCGGTGGGCATGTACACTGATACTACCATAATTGACCTGTCACTGAGCACTACTTTAATGGCCGCTATACGCACATTATCACACGGTATCACTGTAACGCACGGGAACGCAGACTTCCTCCAAAGCAGGGCCACACCACCGTACGGCCTGCCCCTTAATACCCCAGCTGACGTATCCACGGCCGAGGTGCCCGTGAAAGCAAACCCATCGTCGATAGTACCAAGAAAAGGTACGTCATGGGGCAACAACCAAGTTTCTTGAAGAGCGATAATGTCTGTTGTCTTGCACAGCCTCCGTATGCAATCCGCCGATCTAATAACATTCTTACAATTGAAACTAATAACTTTCATTGGCATACTATCCATTTGTTCCAATAGGTTTTGTCTTGAAGTTCACAAAGCGACGATACGCGACGCCTTCTGGCCAAAATTCATCATTGAGAAACATTTCCAAATTTTGCTTTGGTACCAGTACCTTGTACGCATCATACTGTTTTGGAAATTTCATAGTCATCTTTTCTATGTGTACCGCCACATCCGTTTTACCCGCAATATAACTTCGAATGTCACACACGGGCACGTCCTTCGCAACATTGAAAATGTAAATGGGAATTTTTATATCCGCAGCTTTGAAGCGCGCATTCGGGCTCAAGACTGCCTTCCCTCTGTTTGCAACAAAGCGATTCCTTAGCCGTCTCCTCTGTACTACGGTCCATTCTGTGTCTTCTTTGGGTATTTTCCACTCGCCAACGCGTACAACATCGGCCAACGATTTCTTTTTGCCGAGTACGTCACTGTTCACGTTCGGAGCCGCCGTGTGTCTCGTCTCGCTGGGTACTTCGCTCGCAGCTGATTGCGCGTGAATCACCGACTCGGGCTCGTCATTGGCCACCGAAAGGCAAATACAGCTCTCATTTAATACGTTAATCTCATCGCAAATTTCTCGCCTACCTTCATTTTTGGAAAATGATTTAGCTATATCCCGATAACTGGTATCTAAACGTCCCTCACTAGGCTTTTTGCAAGGAGTTTCACGTTCTGCGTCCATGTATGCAAGTCCCCTGGGACCGCTGCAGTAGTCATCGTGACTATCCAGCAAAAAACCACCCCGTTTGAGGTTTACGTTACTGGCGGTACTTCCAAAGTTGTTCACTATCGACGCCTTTTTTAGATTTTCAAGATCAGACTTAATAGCATCAAGGTTTTCCTTAGTGACATACAGCTCTTTGACCTGATTCATATCCTGCTGCATACGCACTAAATCCTTTAAAATCCGAGTGACGTCAACATGATCGAAAAGTACCGGCGGTAGCTTGTGTAGATCACGGGCTACAAACACCGGTAAGACCTCAGGGTCGGACTCCTTCAGCATACAAATGATGTCATCTATTTCACGGAGCTTCTTCCCGTCTCTCTTCCTTGCCTTTTTACGCTTATCTGTAGGTAACGATTCGCACAGAAGATTTTTAGCACTGTGAATGTCCTCGTCAGAAAATGCACTCACACAAATGTGACTAATGCTCTCTTCGTTCATCACATCGATTTTATTACCAACAAAAGCTAGAACCTCGTTGATGACTATATTGCAACTCGAACATTTTAACAATTTAGAGGCCATGGTTGGTCTCACGCGTCCGTGCGACAACGCGTACGCGACTCGATTTTACATGGAGCGACTGCCTATCCTACTAATATTATAATTGTGAAAGTTTGTATACTTGGATGTTTGTTACTCAATCAGGCAAAAACGGCTGATCAGGTTTGGATGGAACTTGGCATTCAGATAGTTTAGAACCTGGATTAACACGTAGGATACTTTTTACCCCGGTAGTGCGATCCCGTGGCATAATCTCTGACATCTATGCGGGCGAAGCCGATGGCAACAGCTGGTACAGTATTATAACCAAAACAAATTTTCTAGTGTGAATGCGAATTCTTATTTAAATTAGAAAAAATATTGCATTGAAAATCTAAGTTGTCGCTACAAAAACTGCTCTACCAATCAAACTTTGTCAGCCGTCAATTTCAGATATGCAGCGTTGCTTAAAAATCACAAAAAAAAAAACAGGAATTTTAACTTTCCCCGTAGCTGAAGATTCAATAATTAATTGTTGAACTTTGGCCCCAACTTCATAACTAAAATAAAATGCAAAGAATTTTATAGAATGTTTGCAAAAAAATCCAACGAGCTTTTTATTTTCACGAGAAACTGATCGTTATAGGAAAAGTGATATTAATGTTTTGAAAATTTTTAACGTCAAAAAATATCGAAAGAGGGCTTGAAAAATACATGCTCTAAAGCCGCGTTACACACATAAAATGGCAATCGATCGCAGTATACAGTTACCGGCACGTAACTTGGCAAGGGATTTTCGTAGTGGGGGAAGTTCGCGCATATAAAAATGTATGAAATTGTGCGTGCCCAAATTTCCCCCACTACAAAAACTCTTGCCAAGTTACGTGCCGGCAACTATACAGGCATTGTGATCGATTGCAAAATGACAGCATTTGGTCATCCATTGCTTCATAGCTTTGAAAAATTCTTCTGCTCCACAACGTAAATAAAGCAATGACCTCGGCCCAACTGTCAGAATGAAAGATATTGAATGTGTTACTGAATTACCCCACTGGTTTGGTGTGCATATCATTGAAATAGTCTTCAATGGTTAATTTATTTCTAAGTATATAATCATGTTAAAAAATAGAACCTAGCTAAGTTCATTCAAATAATTCCTAAAGGAAAGAAAATACTTTTATTTGCGGTAAACAAGACGGAGAGAAATAAGGCGAATCACACACTGCAACGTGTCACGCGACGGGGCGCGGGAAACGGAGCCAAATTCCCTGCACGGAAGCGCGTTTTTATTGAATTTGTATGAAAAAAATCAAGCTCGGGGGCACGTTATCTGCGTCCCGTCGCGTGGTGCGTTATAGTGTGTGATCCGCCTTACACAAACACAAAAAAGAACAAGTTAGGGGAAAATATAGTGTCTAATTATTCAGTCCCAAAAAATTTAATGAATAAACTTCTTCTTTATTTATCTCCATAAATAAATAAAAAAAACTTCTAAACATATTACTGTCTATCTTATTACCCACTCGAAAGTCTACGATTGTTCTCAAAACCACTTTATTCCCTCAATAACTTTCAAGTAATAAAACTCAGTTACGAACGAATTTTCAAGAGAAAACTTAATTTGACAGTTGTTAAATATTATTAGTCAGTTGTTCGGAAGATAAGCAAAATGTCGCAGACATGGTATTTTTGGGGTTTCATTGTGGATATGGTTAAATATAGTTCAGAAACCGTTACGGTTTTATTAGGAAACTTTATATTTACTGAAGGGAAGAACAATATACCTAATTTATCGTATTTCTAAGTAGCTTATATTAATAAATGGTTCAAATTAAAATAAAGGTACAAAAGCGTACAATTTATTACACGAAATACGAATTTCAGTAGCCGGTTTCATTTTTTTATTTGGGTTTAAATAATTATACTTCCATAATAATATTATAAATTCGAAAGTAACTCTGTCTGTCTGTCTATCTGTCTGTATGTTACCTTTTCACGCCTAAACCACTGAACGGATTTCGATAAAATTTGGCAGAGAGATAGATTGCATCCCGGGGAAGGACATAGGACAATTTTTATCGATATAACTCGCGGGCGGAAACTAGTATCAAATATTACCCTTATCTACAACGTTAAAAAAGGTCTGTCTGTATTAAAGGTCCAAATTACCTCCAAGGTACAACATTTATGCCTTGAGGGGTCATATATTTTAATGCCTAATACACTGTTACAAAAAGGTTTTCAGCAGATTTAATTACAGCCAAATTTTCTTTTACAGGTAGACGCCGTTCGCGTGTTTCGCTGATTAGATAAGATAAAAAGATGTGACAAGGACAGATAAACCTCAGAACATAGCAATGTGGAAGCAACAGTGGTACTGCAGTGCGAACTTAAATGTTTTAAAATCAAAGTGTCAAAGTTTTTAAAATAATGCTCTAAATTTTATAAAAGCAAAATCTAAAAATCATGATCACATGACATTGGTTCACGAATTCTAATCTTAAAATATGTGTGCGTGATTTAAAAAAAAGAAAAAAAATGTGTTGTCAGTGTTGAAAGTTTAAAAAAAAATGTGCATATAGTGTCAAAAATAAAAATGAAAAACTATTACAAAATTGAATTTTGATAATGACTAAACAAAAGTGAGGCAATCGTGCCGATTCAAGTGGAAAGTGTTGATTGAAATGGTGTGTTAGTGACAGTGCAAAATGGGTTGTCAGTTGGGTAAACTAGCGGCGTCTGAGAGACGGAGCAACAATGCTGGGCCAGCGATCAGTGATGGGCCACCACCGGCCACTGACCCCCGGCTGCCGTTGACGGCAAAGCAGAAATACTCGATGCTCGCGTCATGGAAGGGCATCTCAAGGGCTATGGAGAAGACTGGCATCTGTATGTTTATAAAGTAAGTAATCTTGACTAGTTATTTTACAATTACAGCAGCGTCCCAACAGCAACCTTATAGTGCCGAAATTAAAAATGACAGTGTCAGTGACTGTTTATCTATATACCACTGTCAAAATCACAGTCACAAGTCTCAAACGGCCACCTTTTCGCCCACGTTGAGAACCTATGCTATAATTATTCATCAAGCCATGTTTTTCAGAAATGTTAGTGTTCCGTTTTTTTTTCATAACTGGTTATGTCTGTCTCATTTAGCCAGATGTAGCTGCTTAGACATACCCCTTACTAATAAACGTTGTATAGCGTCTGTATAGTTACACAACGCTTTGTCTACTTCTTCGAAAGTCAATTTACTTACGACTGAAAGAGAGAAATCGGTGTGTAACTATTCATCTGATAAAATTTGTTTATTAGTAAGGCGTATAGTGTTTATTTTGTCAGCCTGCTATCTGACCTTCCACGAACTAATGCTGTAATGTTATTCTTGCTATTGTTTCCACATTATTTTCGACATCACAGTTTGTTGTTTTAATGGTGTATGTTTTAATTTTTGGCGTGAAATCTGAGGTTTATTTGTTCTAAAGTCTGTATCTATGGTCTGTATACACACGCAATGTGTTTACACTTAACTTCGAACTGATAAGATTTTCAACACTACTGCTAATATTGATTTACTAGCTTCCGCCCGCGACTCCGTCCGCGCGGATGTCGGTCTTCGCGTGGATGGTTTATTTCTCCATTTTGAGTAACTCTGACAATGACATCTCATAAATATCTATTGGACCCAAATACGGCTAAGCCTATAATAATTAAGGAGAGCTATTGAGCTACTGCTGTTGAGCTCGCGTTCTGTAGTAAGTATTTTTTTCATAGTAATTCCGACCTTGATAAGTAGCATGTAGCAGTAAATTACTGACAGTGACGAAAAGTTTGCAATAATAAAAAAGTGATCGTGACAATGCGACAGAAAGTTAATTGAGAGCTTCAGCATACACAACATTGTTAGTGAGCTCGTCCGGAATATGAACATGAAGATTTCTTGGACTGCTCACAGGGAAAGAGCTACGTAAAGTTGCCCGTGTGAAAAACAACTCGCGGTAAGATCTACGCCAGCAACTCCTAGGGTCTGACCTTGAGCCTTATTTATTGTCATGGCGTAACACAAAGCTACAGGAAACTGTATTCTCTTAAATTGAAATGGAAAATTATCCACTACGGGTAATGCAACGTGTGTTCGCGGTTCTACAGAACAACGTCTATGAATAAAACCGAAAAATAAGATTTTTTTTTCTACGTATTTTTCCAGGATAAAAAGTATTCTATTTTATGCCCAGGATAATAAGGTATAATTATACCAAGTTTCATCGAAATCGAACCGTTAGTTTTCACGTGATGCCTGCATATACAGACAGACAGACAGACAGACAGACAGACAGACAAAAATTTTTTTAATCACATATTTGGGTTTGGTATCGATCCAGCAACACCCCCCGCTATTTATTTTTTCAATATTTTCAATGTACAGAATTGACCCTTCTACAGATTTATTATATGTATAGATTAACCTACATAGTCACAGAGAGGCCCTCTCACAGAAAGGGGGCCTATGTCCCAGCAGTGGGAACTTTGTGATGACAATTTATTAGAAACCTTAAAAAAATTAACAAAAAGTTGTTAACTACCCAAAACGAAGTGTGAAAACTTACACAAAAAATGGAGTTTTGTGTGTAGCCCTTCTTTATTCAAAGTTAAACAAAACAAAAGTTAGTTGTTAAAAACAACGTTTCTAGCTATTTTTTTTTCTTTTGGTTGATGAATATAACAGGGTGAAAAATTAAACATTATCTACATTTAGTTACCACAAGAGTAGCGTGAGGACGTTTACTAAATTCATCCTGAAAAAATACAGGAAGACCTGGATAATACTCGCACAGACCAGAGGAGCATGGCACAAAGGGTAGGAGGCCATATACTCAGTAATGCTGCCAATTATGATAATGACGGTGATCCTGAAAAAAAAGTATTAATACACCGATTATTTTATTTTAGTATTGCACGGAATGTACCTACTAGAAAACATTTCCAAAACGCAGACAAATCCGTCCTAAGACCTCACAAAACACACGAGGCAATGGCCGCAAACCGCTGAAATTCAGCTTTATTTTCAGTAACTTTTGTTGGTATCGGATAAAGGATGAAACAGATTTCAAAACCCAGGTCGGCGTAAACACTTCCATCTGACGTAAGCCCCTGCTGTTGACATGAGCTTTAAGGTTCTCGTATACAAGTGTATACATGTAATATACATGATACTTACATGACTGTATCTCCTGACGATCTCAGTTGTTAGAGAGAAAGTTTTTGAGTTAGTAAGTTTTTTAAGGGGATTACAGGACCCAAACGCAAAAAACGCAAGTTTTAGAAGCAATATAAGTATATGATCGACTACAGTAAACAAAATCAGGAATAATATTCTTCAGGATATATGCTAGATAGTGTGTTGAAAACATAATACAACTAATTCGATACAATAGAAACTTTCTTTTTACAATAAACAACCATACTAATATACATACTATCATTCTGTTTTTTTGTCAGATTGTTCTACAAGCAACATACTGAAGCACTAGTGTTTTCATTTTTTAGTCCAAACAATAGATTTTTTGAAAATAGATATTTTCTTCATATTTTGCAATAAAATACCAGCGTTGTGTCATTCCGCTTCTCTTTCTTTTCTATACAGTCCGACAGTGACCGCGCTTTAGGTCATGTAAGCCCCTTAACGCGAAAATGTCGTTTTAAGTTAGGAACTTTGAAGGACTAATCATAAACAGATTAGTGAATTATAACTAGGTAACTACTCTTTGGAAACTAACTCCTAAATTCTCAATTCTTTTCTCTCCGTTCTCCCAAATTGTTGTTTTTTTTTTTTGTGTGTGTTTTATTTTTATGCGTCATGTTTGCCACAATTAAACGTATTTTCTTTCTTTCTTTTTTTTAACTGGAAAAGTATGGAGGAGACTTTTGCCCAGCAGTGGGACAACGTAGGTTAAAATTACTACTTTTTCTTGTATTAAATCCATGTAAATTACATTAAAAGAAGAAGAGAAAGAGCGAGGAAGAGGTGGCGAGATGACGTAGATGCGTACCTGCCTAGAACGCCTTTGCTCAGCAATGGGACAGTGTAGACTAACTTAAAAAAAAACTTATAGAGCATTTTAAACATAAATAAAGTGTCAAATACGCAATGGCTATAGTCCTATCACTAAAAGCCTTAACAGATACCAATCGTTATGAGACAAAACTTGGATCTTATACTTTTATTGTTTCTAAAATTTGCGTTTTTTGCGTTTAGGTCCTGTAAGCCCCTTAATAATATATAATTGTAAGTCCAATTGTAAGCTAGTATTACTACACTATTGTATTGGGTAAGCCTGTGATGATAGTTTAAGTTAAAAAAAAAATGTTAAATTAAATTGTTTATTCTGTAAATACGATATCGGAGTTGCTTTTAAACGTCAAATTATTTAAAAAAATAAGCTTTGTGAGGTCGGCGTTTCCTATCTGACTACTGTGATAAGAAAGGCCGAAACAAACTCGGAGGTCACAGTCTCTTTTAAAATCCAGACATAATCTTGGTCAGGTTATATGAAGACCATGTAGATTGATGTCTGAAATGGTCTTATGGGGAAAATAGTAGCACACGAATTTGAGTGGAGCAGTCCCGTCAGTGCAAGTGTTTGTCAGCAATCGTGTAGCTGGACTCAAAACTTGAGGAGCTCAACCAGTCGACAAACAATATCAGGGACATTTGGATAGGCCGTATCAGTAAAGTTGTCCGCTAAAGTCAATCTTAGGTAGTGCAGGCTGGTTATAATTTAAAGCGGGTTCCATTTGAACATTCAAGCAAGTTTAGAACGGGTGCCAAATATTTTATTAGGTTTTTTGTTTGGCAAAAAACAGTGCTAGTTTAGTGAGCGTTTTGTATGGACCTTCAGTCAATATAAACGCAAAGAAATCGTATCGTTGTTTGATTTCTTTAACCAGCCAGCCAGTCTTAAACCGCCAGACCAACATTAAAACTAACAGAGAAAGAAAAATAAAATACCCACATCATTAAAGTAAAATCATCACAATCATTAAAGTAAAATAATACTTTACAAAGTAAATCTTCGAGTTATTCCGGTCTGATCCCCTGAACCCCCCCTCCAGCCCCCCTCCTCGATCCCCTGCTTGTTAGTCTTCGGTTTTATTCTCTGCCTTATCCACTATAAACTTTCTCACTCCGGTTTGATCCGCTTTTTCTTTTGATTTTATTCCTGAAGGATCGTCAGCAACAAAAATAAGTACAGGGTTTATTGAAATAGGTACATAAGTTCGTAATTCTCATCGTAACGGATACGTGTACGTTAGTATTGAGGAACAACGACTCCACATTTTCGTCTTTGTTAAGTCACCGCACCCCATGTAATTTTGTACATAATATTCATCAATGTTAATGTGTATACAGGGTTATTGGTAAAACATTAACAGCCTCTTAAGAGGTCATTGCACTCATCATTATGAACAACTTTTACTATGGGACCAACCCTGAAATCGCTAAAAAAAAATCAGCTGTTCCCTACATTTTGACGAGTTATACGAACATAAATGTAGGGAAAAGCTGATTTTTTTTTGCGATTTCGGGTTTGGTCCCATAGTAAAAGTTGTTCATAATATAAATACAATGACCTCTTAAGAAGTTGTAAATGTTTTACCAATAACCCTGTATATAAAGAGGTGTTTATCAACAATACACATAACTATTCAAATATAACTCTTAAGTGTTTCACACCATATAATGTTGAGACTAACCTTACTGTTGGAATAGAATAGAATACTCTTTATTATGTACATCATATAAATTACAGACATTAATATAGAAAGTGGAAGTGCGTAAAGTGATAAACCAGTTCACATAAACTAAATACCCACAACATAAACTTATCGGGTATATTCCCTTCATGCTACGTATCACAGATATAATACCTACATAGACAGGTACAGCCAAGAAATTAATTGTTTAGGTAGTTGTACCAAATTGACTACCCACCTGTAAGCTTGCGACGCGACAGCGCGACGCCACACTAGTAGGTCAATGTCTGTGAAAACTTCGTAGAATTTGTTCTACCAGAATCGGCTCGCACCGTCGCGTCGCGCCTGTCTAGGGAAGCCTTTAACCTTTTAACCACTTGGCAATTGCCTTGGTTAAATAGTAATTGCCTCGCACACGGCTACAAATCGATAAATAATACCTACAATAAATAAGGAGGAGCAATCGTTGAATAGAACTATAAAATCATGCATGTTCTCTGTCGCAGAAATACGACATGAGCGGTAGGGGCACGGAAATATATGTGTCGCATAAATGTGACACAAGCGGTTATCTGTGTGGTTGTCTGTGTGGTTATCTGTGTGGTTATCTGTGCGGTTGTCTGTGTGGTGCCGTACTTGTTGTGTGGTGCCGGACTTAAAGAATAGCACCACCCCATACTTCTCGTGGGTGTCGTAAATGGCGACTATGGGGCATACCGGAGAATGGGCAGCAGCGTTCTCTATGTATTCCACCACCATACCATACTGCGATCGCCAACCCGCCTGCCAAGCGTGGCGATTATGGTAAACCCTCCCCTTTTGGGGGAGGCCTATGTCCAGCAGTGGACGTCTTTCGGCTGAAATGATGATGATGAAGCGGTTAAAGGGTTAATTGTCCGTAGGTATATTCACATCACATCTGTCATCATTTGACAGTTGTATGAAATGGTTATAACACGACAAATTGATGTAGTGTGTCCATTTAATAAACAACTGTAGGTCGACCGCTTAACTGAGCCGTTGCCTGAGATAGCTGCGCGGTGCGGGAGGGGTGATAGTTGTCACATGTTGACGAATCACTGAGCTCTCGCATGACCTCACCACACCCCTCCCGCACCGCGCTGCTACCTTAGGCAACGTAACCGGTCGGCCTATAGCAGGGGTGGCCAACTTGGTTAGACCCAAGATCTACTGTTCACTGACGACACCCTGTGAGATCTACCAATTACATACTCCTTGAAATCTTATATGAAACAGCATAGTTCAGTACACAATTATGTAGTATTTTTTATTTTATTAAGAGGGAAAATATAAAACTGAAAATTATTCTTAGTAACTGCTTATTTATATTAATGTGAGCCATGCGTTTGAGCATCTTTCGCTAGATTAGCAAAATCAGGTTTGTAGTTGGAAATATTTTTGCCTAGCCACGATCGACTGGACTAATTGTCGCAATCGACCAGTCGATCGCGATCGACCGGTTGGCCACCCCTGGCCTATAGCTTCTGCCCGCGACTTCACCCGCGTGAAATTTCTTGCTCCCCTTACCCACCGCGTCCGGCGTCACATTGTATCACCCATCAGCGCTATTACTTCATTTTCGCTTTCGCCTTTCTCAAAAATCAGGCTATCAAATGCAAAACGAATTTTTCAAATCCGGCCGGGTAGTTCTAGAGATTAGCGCGGTCAAACAAACAAACTCTTCAGCTTTATTAGATACTAGCAGTGCCCCGCGGTTTCACCCGCATAAGTGTCGATCCCGTGGGAATATCGGGATAAAAACTATCCTATGTCCTTCCCCGGGATGCAGTCTATCTCTATGCCAAATTTTATCGAAATCCGATCAGTGGTTTACAAAGTAACATACAGACAGACAAAGAGAGTTACTTTCGAATTTATAATATTACTAGCTTCCGCCCGCGCCTTCGCCCGCGAGATATGTCGATAAAAATTATCCTATATCCTTCCCCGGGATGCAATCTATCTCTATGCCAAATTTTGACGAAGTCCGTTTAGTGGTTTAGGCGTGAAAAGGTAATAGACAGACAGACAGGGGTACTTTCGAATTTATAATATTAGTATGGATAGTATGGATTACTAGTATAGATATACCTTTACCTATAGATTATTTTTCCTGACTTTACATAGACATACTCAATTGAGTACACAGATTAAATTCTCCTTTCCTTTACACTTTTATCTTTTTTCCAAGTCTGCTTCCTCAGACAGAATTAATCAACGAATAAAAAACATGGACTCGTTTTTCCATTTGAGTAAATTGCTGCGAGATTGTTCATTGTAATTGCGATTTTATTCAGGTGCAACGTTAGATAAGATGCGAGATTTACTTGGGAAAAGCTTCAGTAGCAGTGTATGTGCTTGAATTTAACTTGGAGGGTTGTAACTGAATGAAATGTGGACTTACCGAGTCTACCAATTGTAGTACTTACTTTTATTTATTTCTTTAAAGTTGGAAATAGCTAACCTAAGCCGTTTGGTCGGGTCCCTAGCTTAGTTATCGCGAGCAACGGCTAGAACTTTAAAAAGTAGCTCATTTATTTTAAAAACGTGTGCGTCTATAAAAGCTCAAAAACTTTTTTAGAGGATTAGTAATTAAACAAATAGTGAGGGTAATCACACTAATATTATAAAGGCGAAAGTTTGTGAGTGTGTGGGGGTGTGTTTATATGTATGTTACTGCTTCACGCTCAAACGGCTGGACCAGTTTTGATAACATTTTGTGTGGAGGACACTGGATTATAGGCTACTTTTTATTCCGATATTCCCACGGGATCGGCATTGAGGCGGGTGAAACCACGGGGCTCAGCTAGTTAGTTAAATAATTCCCAAATAAAAATAACCAAGAGTTGTTATTTTCCTAAATTCCTTGTCATAATTTTTATTAGCACTTAGTATATTAAAAGTTAGCATTTTATAAAAGCTTTGTTTAGATCAAGTCACAATTTTTTACCAAATAAGATCGGATACTTCACGAAAATGAACCTGTTTTTCGTCCAATTAATCTTTTGACATGAAATTTAATACAGCCTAAATTTCCCGTAGGCGTTAGGCAGTGGTGGACTACTAATTGTATACTGATGTTGAGCTGATAGAACCTTGCTATACCTTGAAGATAGAATAATACTTGCTTTAAATTGTTCTACAATGCTAAGTTATAAAATAATAGAGACCGTGCTTAGATGGTTTCGTCATGTTAAGAGGATGATTGGAAGGAGACTAACAAAAAGTATTTACAAGGCAGATGTGAGTTCAGCGGGATTGTCCGAAAGAGTTACCGCTACCCCGGAACATAAAGGGCTAAGGAAGGAACACGGGTGGGTTTTAGTCAGTAAGAGTCTGACACTCCCTAGTCGGACTCGCGCACCGAGGGTTCGGTACTTTGTAGGTAGGTATGTAAATAGTATATGCCGGGTTTTTTATAATGTAGATACCTACAAATTTACGGTATTCGGATTTTTTTTCTTTACTTGAGCTTCATTATAGATAAGTAAGTTTAAATATTGTTTAGACTCAGTAACCAAACGAAAACTGAACTACCCACTAGTGCACTTATATTGTGTCATTAACGCCGTAATAACTAGATCCCACGACACTGGGTATCCTAGTGTGTGGTCTAGCGATATTTTTTTTTGCACTATGTCTTTAATTATTTTCATTTTTGTTTTATTATCTTTTGTTTGTTGTGCATCATGTCATCAAAAATGTGTCTAAAATTAATTTATTATTATTATTATCTTGCTTCTTGCCAAATTTCATGATTCTAGGTCAACGGGAAGTACCCTATACATTTTGATTCCCTTGAGAGTGTCGAAATAAACGTTTTTTGCGGCATAAACGGACGTATCTTTTTTTTACGTTAACTTAGGTGTTTGATTTTTTCCCAGCTTCAAGGGACTGTAGAGCTGAGTATATGGTTTTAATTCAAACTCGATACCTCCACGCGTTCCCGAGGTAAAGGGTCTTGACAGACAGACAGACGGACGGACGGACAACAAAATGATCCTATAAGGGTTCCGTTTTTCCCTTTTGAGGTACAGAACCCTGAAAAGGCAGAGGTGAGTAGAAACGCCAGGAGGGAGGGACGTCCTAGGAAGACATAATAGTGACCTTATTTGTGATGTTTTTAAGAAGGTCAGGTGCGTACTCGCCACCAGCGAGCATGTACGACCTGAAGGCCAATTTCCGTATTACATGAATTAATAGTTTAAAAAACACTAGAAAAACACGCTTTTATGAATGCACGTAAAAACAAAAAACCAGTTCATATCTTCCGGCTCCATCATCAGATCAGTTTGACAGTATCATATTATTGTATTGTCATCAGAACTACATACAGCTGCCAATTTTCATTATGCTACGACCCTTGGAAGATGGTTAAATTAGTTACCTTAGATTTCATTACATAGTTACATACAGGTGGACCTAATAAAAGCGTGTTAAAAACGTTCAAAATCTAGTCGCAATCTCATCTCAGCGACAATCAATGTTAAAAACTTGTCAAAAATTTAGGGAAATTAGAGGTATTTTTACAGATTGAGACTGAAATCAGACTGTGTACGTTCTTAAATTTACGAGAATTGCCCCTCTGGTGTATGAACGAAAATGAGACAAAAGGAGTATGTAAGTATCATAGCAGGTGGCGTTCTGTACTTTCTGCCTACCCCCATGGGAAGATGACGTGAGTTTATGTAAGTGGGTAAAAAAAAAACAGATTTTTTTAAATCTATCGAATCCTGCAATTAAAAAAAAACAGTATTTCAACAGCCATTGGCAAAAAGGTGACGTTTTCACGTTCCAATTTCAAATAACCGATTCATTTGGAACGTTGAATTTCGAAATAAACTTGCTATTTCGCTTCAACGGGAATGGCGGCAGATTTGAATAATTTTGCAATATTCAAATTTCAAACGAAATTCGTTAATGTTGCCACTTAAGGGCTTAATTTTGACGCTGGTAATATTGTTTCATTACATTTTCAGTTCGACAGAATAGGCACACAATGATTATAATTAATTTATTGGCGTGGTAAATGACAAATGATTTTATTTCTGTAAATAGGTTTGTACAAACACTTTTACACGTCAATCTTATTTTAAAAAATAGATGAGGTCGGCGTTTCCTTTCTGTCTATTCTGAGAAGAAAGGCTAAAATACATAAGTCAAGGTTAGATCATGTGAAGACCATGAAGACCGGTGTTTGAAATGGTTTTTTGAGCAAAGAAACATACAGATTGAGTGGAACTGACTAGTCAGTGCACGCATTTGTCAGTAATCGTTTAGCTCAACTTAAAACTTAAGAAGTTCTACGTGGGACGATCAATACCAAAGAAAGGACATTTGTGTGGGCCGTATAAATTACTCAAACTGCCAGACCATGATCATTATCTAAGAAAAAAAAACATAAGTTACTGACAACAATTTCAGTAAACATGCACCTCAACTTAGAGCTCTGGTATTTTTTTTGTTTTTGTTATAATTACATGAAAGTTAATTACATTTTGAAACACACAGGATCAGGCTTTTATAAAAGCTGTCATTTTATTAGTGAAGTCAAGTAACGTCTTAATTACCTTTTACTTATTCATAAAACTTGACATTTATAAAAGCAACCTGTCCTTGTCATTTTAAGCCAGTAAAGTGAAAAGGCAATACATTAAGAAACGATGAAATAGATGGAACACTTATTATCGTGTCGTGCATGTCCTGTCTTCTGTACATTACAGGAACTAATGGACTCTAGTGAAGTGAGTTCTGGGCCGAGTCCATTTAGATTGACATCGACATGCTCATCAGAAGAGATTAAGGTGCCACTTGTCGATATTTTTTTCGGGAGAGTATTACTCCACTATTTGACATTGTGCATCCAAAGTTAAACATGATATCGTTTTGACTTATTATTAATTTTGTCTGTATGGAAACAGAATAGTAAAATAAAAAGCCATTAAAAAGTTATGAGCCAACAAAGTTTTATTTTTTCTTGCCATTTTGGGTAAGTAAGTAAAAGAACTGTAAAATCTTCAAAACAAAGTCGTTACCGAAAAAGCTCAGTTATCGAAGAGTTCAATTTTATTTGTAATTGATTTAAGTAGTGGTTTTTTCATAAAACTCGATTTTCCGAAGCACTTTTCGAACTTTTTTACGCGCTTATCAGTTCGGAACGGTGCCGCGGTGTTTCTGTGCGTGAAAACTAGACGTTGTTCGTGTAGACTATATAACGTCTAACTGCTCGTCACTGATACTAGCTCTGCCGGACACGAAGCCAGGCGAGACAGCGTGCTTTTTGGCCATAACCACCAGTGAATTCCAGCTCGCGACTAGTTTAATCCCAAGTACGAGAATTGGCCTTCTGATATCCTGTTCTATTGCAACTCTTCACTACGCGAGGCTAGATCAAGGTGTTACCACCACGTGCAGCCTGCTGTATCCTTATATATATATGTACCATAATTTATTAATATGTAATTATTTTATACGTACTAACCCGACCCCTCTTCCCCCCTTCTTCTTTGTAGGAGGGATCAGAGAATGCATTCTGTATTACCTTTAATAAGTAAAAAAGAGTACAGTACTGACCGTATCTACGACGTGTTGCGGCCGACTTCGTTTCTCAAACACCCCTACAAACTTTATAGTTACATCAGCACCTTTTAACTAAACATTTTTTTTGCTTAGTTTTAATCTTCAGTACTCTAAACTAAAGTTAAAGCAACTTACGAGTTGTAGGTCGTAGGTTCGACCCAAGCAGGTGCTTTACTTTGTGTAAATTATTTCATCACCACTGTCTCAAAACGGTGAAGGAAAACATCGTGAGGAAACCGCCATGTCCTCAAATCAAAAATTCGAAGACGTCTACCAGCTCGCACTGGGCCCGCGTGGTGGATTACGGCCCACTCCCTCTCACCGAGAGGAGGCTCGTGTCCCAGCAGTGGGAACGTTATAGGCTGCTATGCTATGATCTAAAATTTATTGTTGTCTATCTGTGACGAAATAAATTAATTACGATGAAAAACTCTACGTAAACGTTTATTTCCCTACCTTCTCCATTCCTTTAGCGTCTCATCTCAACATTAGAGAAATATGAATTCGAGGAAAGTAAAGTGATATTATTATATAACGCAGCCATAAATGCTGATAATATTTCATTTCTACGGTAATGTGTACGAGGGAAAGATTGAAATATTAGCTGTGCCCCGAATTTTCCCCTGCCGTTTAATTTCTTTAGAACTTCTTTTTTTATGCTCGGCTCATAAGGCTAGCGTGATATTAAATAGCCTGTAATAAGAAGTTTATTAAGAAGAAGAATTGGCTATCAAATGCAAAAATAATGTTTGAAATCCGACTGGTAGTTCAGAGATTAGTGCGTTCTAACAAACAAACTCTTCAGTTTCATCATCATCATTTCAGCCGAAAGACGTCCACTGCTGGACATAGGCCTCCCCCAAAAGGGGGGGGGGGGTTTGCCATAATCGCCACGCTAGGCAGGCGGGTTGGCGATCGCAGTATGGTAAGGTGGTGGAATGCATAGAGAACGCTGCTGCCCGTTCTCCGGTACGCCCCTTAGTCGCCTTTTACGACACCCACGGGAAGTATGGGGTGGTGCTATTCTTTAAGTCCGGCACCACACAGACAACTCTTCAGTTTGATTATATTAAATTCTAGTCCGCGCGGAACTAGTTGGCCGCGCCTTAGGTGGGAACGGGGGTGAGGGCGGCGGGGTTGCCTAGTGTTCGCAACGCACGTACTGACTACGCCGCGTGCGGGGGACGAAGCCCCGGTACCGCTCGCCACGCCCCCTCTCCGAGTCCGTACTGAGTAATGACAAAGCACCCCCTCCCCTTCGTCCCACCGCTCACATAACTAAGGCACGACCAACTAGTTCCGCGCGGACTATAGTCATCATCTCTCTTGCCAAGGAATCTTTTAGGCGCCTGGGTTTTGTTTTGAGAAATGCCCGTGATTTTCACAACCCAAATGTAATTAAACTTCTGTACACTACTTTGGTTTGTAGTAAACTTGAGGCTGGTGCTTGTTTCTGGCATCCCTACACAGCGACTCAAACGTTAACGTTGGAAAAGGTACAAAAAACTTTCTTGAGATTTCTACATAAAAAGGCGTTTCACTTCTTCCCTTTCATGTACCCTACTAATTACCTCCTGGGACTATTGGGCTTCAACTCGTTGGAGGTTAGACGTGGCTTTCAACAGCTCACAGTAGCTTGCAAAACTCTCAGAGGACGCATCGACAGTCCTGAACTCCACGATCTTTTCTGTCGGCTATTTGTTCCCGACAAATACATCGGACATCGCCTAAGCCGTCGACACAATCTGTTTGCACCGCCGTCATCTAAAACTATCGCCAGAGCAGAGTCCCCTGTCTGTCGTACTCTAAGGATGCTTAATGCCCTCCTGGCCATCAATCCTGAATGTGATCTGTTTGCCGATGAATGGAGTAGAATTATGCGGGTATGTTTGATGTTTTGTGAGAAGAAGTACGCTAGGGTGTCCTCTATTATATGTTAGTAGTTGAACATTTTTTTTTTCTCTTTCTTTTTATGTTAATTAATGTAATTGGTGTTAACGTTTTAATTAACAATAAACAATAAACAATCATCATCTACCTAGCCTTTTCCCAACTATGTTGGTGTTGGCTTCCAGTCTAACCGGATGCAGCTGAATACCAGTATTTTACATGGAGCGACTGCCTATCTGACCTCCACAACCCAGTTAATGGGTAATACGATACGCCTTGGTATGACTGGTTGTCAGACTTTCAGGCTTTTGACTACCCGTAACGACTGTCAAAGATCCACGAATGACAGCCGGGACCAACGGCTACGACCACGCGGACTATAGTATATAGGGTGGAATTGAAAACATGCGACAATGAGAGATTGTACTCATGAACAACTTGTACTATGGGACCAAACCAGAAGTCGCGAAAACAAGATCAGCTGTTCCCTACATTTACATATGTTCGCATAACTCGTCAACATGTAGGGAACAGCAGATTTTTTTTTCGCGATTACAGCTTTAGTCCCTTAGTAAAGTTACAGAACATTCAGGTAAAAATAATATATGACTAGAGTAGGTACTCGTAAACAAGCCACTCTATCAATATCATTACACTGCGGTCCAAATAAAGTGCACACTAAAGGCTAGGAGAGCTTGAGCTTGGGTTAAGCCTTTATTGGTCCTTTGAAGATACCGTATCAGGCAAATTAAAGGGTTTTGACTGATTTGGCTGGTATATAATGTAAGGAGTGATTTCTGAGTATATACATTATACAGGGTTATATAAAACTGGCTAGCTGAACTTCACAATGCGATGGGTATCGATATAGTTTTTAAAAAACGCAAAAAAAACCACTTTCACGCTGGATTTGAACTTAACTGCCATATAATGAAATAAAGTACACTTTAAGAGCTTTCATATGACATAATCCATCACTGTTGAACGTTTTAAAAAAATAAAAGAAACAAAAACAAAATTACTTATTTTTTCATATAAATCATATTATTATTTTTAATATTAGCATAGATTATGTAAATATTATTCCCGTACACAAAAAAAAAATAGTTTGATGATTTTTTTTTAGGGTCATCTACCGCTCACTTGAAGTATCAGTTTGCAAAATCTGTTGTTTTTTTTTTTGTGTAATCTTCGCAGACGTAATCGGTATATCTGCGACCTTCAGCAGGTCATCAGTCCACCTTGTGGGAGGCCTTCCAACGCTACATCTTCCGGTACGCCGTCACCACTCCAGAACCTTTCGGTCCCATCGACCATCTGTTCTGCGAGCAATGTGCCCTACGCACTGCCACTGAAGTTTGGCAATTCTTCGGGCTATGTCGGTTACCTTGGTTCTCCTGCGGATCTCCTCATTCCTGATTCGCAGAGAAACTCCAAGCCTAGCCCTCTCCATTGCCTTTTGGGTGACTTTTAGCCTTCTTATAAGGCCCATTGTGAGCGACCACGTTTCAGTGCCATAAGTCATCACTGGGAACTCGCACTGGTCAAAGACTCGTCGTTCGTCGTTATTGGGTTTGAACGTAAATGAAGCTTAAGGAGTATATGAGGATCGTAGCTGGTGGTGTTCCATAGTTTCTGCCTACCCCTATGTAGAGAAGGTGTGAGTTTATGTATGTGTAGCATCTGCACCCTAATTGCGTCTATCAATCTCGATCTGATTAATTTTGACGGATATTGCTAATCCATTGCTCCATATGTTCGAAAACAAATTCTGCTTAACAACGTAAATAACGCAATGAATGTTGTTGAACTGTCAAAATGCAACCCATTGCTACTGATAGTGTGTTACCCAGTTACCTCGCCGGTTATTGGTAAATAAATAATGCCTGTTACGTAAATAACGATATTATGAGTTTGCTTAACACCTGTGCTATCTCTAAGGGTATATTACAAACGTGATGATTATCTCTCAAGGAACAAAGGCTCCTACAAACAGGCACGACAGGCGATATAATCGCGCGCGACACAAAGGCACCGCTCGTTGCGCGACCTGCGGTGCCTTAGTGTCGCGCGCGATTTTATCGCGTGTCGCGCCTGTTTGAAGGAGCCTTAAAGGCTTAAATTTATGTTTATATGGTAGTTGGTGTACCTATTGTCAGAAGCTTTTAAGATTGCTCCAGTCGGTCTCAGTTTAATCGCAGACGTTTCTCTACCAGTTACGAGATAATTTCCCTTTGACATCAAACCTCGGTTCATTCAACTAATCCATTGGCTTTGAATTTTGATTCCGTAATGAATATAATCTGGATTTTAACGTAAACTAATTAACCTTTTGCCACACGTCAGAAAATCAAAAACGTGCCCTCGGCGTCATAGTTTGTCATGTTGTCGAATCGTGGCGTGCTGAGCACATTTTGGTTTGTCATCTGTACATGACTGTGGCGGGCAAAAGGTTAATTGATTAGTAAAATTAGCCTCTGATGTTCCCACTGCTGGGATACAGGCCTCCTCACATCTAGAGGGAGTGAGTTGTAAATACCACGCGGTTTGGTAAATGTATATGTCACGGCTAATATCCGAAGTGCGGCTACACCTAGTTTTAGCCAGGTACAACTAAGTGCAGCCGGCCACATGCGGTTCGTGTATACTTAGGGAGGCGACGTAGGATGCTGATGACGAGCGAGCGAAGGGCACCCCGAGGTTCGGTTTTGTTAGGTTACTTTAAACCCTTTTCACAGAAATAGGGGCCACGCGAAGCGGGGCTCCGTCGACGTAGGATGCAAGAGCGAGCGAAGGGCACCCCGAGGTTAGGTTCGGTTAAAACTAGGTTTAGCCGCACTTCGGCCATTAGCCGTAACATATATATCACATATCTTCGATTTTTGGTTCTGGGACATGGCGGTTTTCTCACGATGTAGGTACTCCTTCACCATTTTGAGAGCACTGGTGATGAAATTATTTACACAAAGTAAAGCGGCTGTCTGGGTTCGAACTGACGACCTTCAACTCGTAAGTTGGCGCCATTACCACTGGGCCAGCACTGCCTTCAATTAATTGATTACCACATTAAAATAATAAAGCCGTGTTTTTGTTTTTCTTTTTTTACAGACGCTTATAAATCTTACATTTACCGACAAAAAAAAAATCAAAATATTTTATTTCACATAAACCTACACGGGCACTTATGAAACGTCAGAAGCTAGGTGCACGGTTCCAATTGGTCGTTTCCTAGGAGAAGAACCGGCAAGAAACTCCACGGTTACTCTTTTTAAAAATAATTGGCTTGACAAACATAGATAATATCAAAAACAAAGGATAAAAGTTGTCAAAAAGAAAAGTCAGTTCAATAACACTTTTGAGTAAGGCTCCTTGACAGTTATAGACGTTTCTAAATCGTACATAAGTGTTTTATCGATTACCTTATCAAATAAAATATCTAAGCTTTAATCTAATCAACCACTATCTTGCGGGATAGTGGTTGTAGAGGCTACTGGCTACGTAACCTAATAAAATTCAAACTCAAACTCAACTCAAACTCAAAGCATTTATTTCAATTAAACCTTGTACAGGCACTTTTGAATTGTCAAAATTAAATAGTCTGTCAGTTAGTCAGAAAGTTGAAGCTAGTTGCCCATTCCAAAGCGTAGATCTCTATGGAGAAGAACGGGCAAGAAACTCCATGGACACTCTTTTAAATCAAGTTATTACAAAATTCTGGGTACATTATTCTTGTTGCTTCTATATGTGAGAACATTGTAAAAAAAGACAAATGAAGAAACAATTCAAAATATAAGATTAAAAATAAGCCTTGGCAGTTAAGAGATGACCATGATGAGTTAGATGATGATGAGATGAGGGGCCCGTGGCTAAATAATAACAGCCGCACAGGTCGATCGATCAGGTTAAGCTACGCTTGCCGCGGTTGGTCTGTGGATGGGTGACCATCTTTACATACCGAGACCCCTCCGTGCCTCGGAAAGCACGTTAAGCCGTTGGTCTCGGCTGTCATTCGTGGATCTTTGACAGTCGTTACGGGTAGTCAGAAGCCCGAAAGTCTGACAACCAGTCTTACCAAGGGGTATCATATTACCCAATAGCTGGGTTGTGGAGGTCAGATAGGCAGTCGCTCCATGTAAAAATATTGGTATTCAGCTGCATCCGGTTAGACTGGAAGCCGACCCCAACATAGTTGGGAAAAGGCTAGGCAGATGATGAGTTAAGAGATGACCAGTCTCAACCGACAGCGCCCGTTCACGAACATGACGCGTGGATCAGCACCATCCAGCTCAACCATTTTGTAGGGAACCGAATAATTCAACACACGCGCCACCATCGGTGAGACATTTAAGTGAGCATGACACGTTCTCAACTGCCATGCTCTTTCAAGTCAATTACAGTCAGGGACTTGAAACGTTACTCGAAATAACGTTACCCGTAGTTCCAGTACCTATAATTTGTACCGTTCCACCAGGATCCTAACAAAATTAATTCCTTGGCTATAACGATACTAACAAGCGGAACGAAATCTTAAACCGTTCACTAATAATATGATCGATATAATAAAGTTATTCATTTCGATACTCAACTTTGCCAGCTTCATGACATAAAAGATGACGAAAAAGACGAAAAAGTATGAAGAATAACGTCACAAATGAATCTGTAACGTTTCACCTGTAACGTTATTACAAGCAGGTAAGCTTAATATTACTGATAACTACGTTACTTATAATATTGTTCTACGAAAATGATATTCTATAACGTTATTCTTTGTAACGTTATTGATATTTTTAGGTTTTAGTATCGTTACAAATTTTGGAACATTATACGATAACATTAGTGGTAACGGAACGAAATTCATTTCGTTTTCAAGTCCCTGATTACAGTGTAGGCCACATGAAGTGCACAGAAAAGCCCCTGATTACAGTGTAGGCACTGTAGGCCACATGAAATGCCCAGAAAAGCCCCCGAGACGATATTTAGCCCAGATTAGGCTGTCATTAGTCCCGAAGAGGCCGAGCGAAACGTGCTGTAATTTATACTGTGCCAGTTTAAGTGTCCTCAAATGCTTGACATTTTGGTAATGAATTGAGGTTTTTTCCAAATACGTTTGCTTTTATTTAGTAATAAATGAAGAGTTACATTTCTGAAGTTTGCTGTTACTTTTATTTCATGATTTTACTTAGTAATAAATAAATAATTATATTTCTGAATTTGCTGTGTTGACTGTACAATTTAATCCAAAACAGGCTTGGTAGTGTCGTTAATTGTAAACGACATTACTGGTAGTGCGGCTGGTAGTGTCCTTACCATAACACGGACATAGTTGTTAGGGCTTTATTTCGGGTTGTTTACTGAAGCAGAAATAGTTTCCGAATCTATACTAATACTAATAATAAAGCTGAAGAGTTTGTGTCAACGCGCTAATCTTTGGAGCTACCAGTCGGATTTGAAACATTCTTTTTGCATTTGATAGCCGAATTCTTGAGGTAGGCTATAGGCTATTAAAAATCACGCTAGGACTCTTAGGAGCCGAGTAAAACGCGTAAAATAAGTAACAGCGCGGGCGGGCGATGCGATTCGACGGGGTGGATCGCGGTACGAAATTTTACACGAAGGAAGTCGCGGGCTGAAGCTATTAAATTATATGCGAAATCTTTTAATAATAATAATAATTTATTTCAGATTGCTCCATATAAATTGTTAGTAGGTAACACGAGAGGTACATAAGAGCTAATGTTAGTAATCCAAACAAATATAATAATCCCACCGGTCCGTCATCTTGCAAGATGACGGACCGGTGGGATTCTCCGATGCTTGAGCGCTGGATGCGGCTGCACGCAGTGAAGTAGCATAATAATATATGCGTTCTTCTAAAATCTATGTTTTATTACATTTGTTTGGTTTACTAACATTAGCTCATTAGATTTAAGGTTCGTGAATATGTAAGTGACAAGAAAATCTTTTTCTTGAGGAATTCTTGAACAATGTTTTTGACAATAATTTGTTTTGATTGATGAATCTGTTTAACTTTTGAGTTTAAAAGTCACAAGATTGTTTAAAAAACTCAAAAACTCAAACTCAAAGCATTTATTTCAATTGAACCTTGTACAGGCACTTTTGAATTGTCAAAATTAAATAGTCTGTCAGTTAGTCAGAAAGTTGAAGCTAGTTGCCCATTCCAAAACATAGATCTCTATGGAGAAGAACGGGCAAGAAACTCCATGGACACTCTTTTAAATCAAGTTATTACAAAATCCTGGGTACATTATTCTTGTTGCTTCTATATGTGAGAACAATGTAAAAAAAAAAAGACAAATGAAGAAACAATTCAAAATATAAGATTAAAAATAAGCCTTGGCAGTTAAGAGATGACCAGTCTCAACCGACGGCACCCGTTCACGAACATGACGCGTGGATCAGCACCATCCAGCTCAACCATTTTGTAGGGAACCGAATAATCCAACACACGCGCCACCATCGGTGAGACATTTAAGTGAGCATGACACGTTCTCAACTGCCATGCTCTTTCAAGTCAACAACAAAAAAAATCATAATAAACGGAAACATGGTTCTTACATTTACAAAATTAAAAAAAAAATGCTTCTAAATTATACAAAACTATAGTTTGCAATTTATTTAAGATGTTAATATAATTTACTACCAAACAGGAAGAGGTATCTAATATTGCAGTATTCAACAATTAAACTGGATTGAATAAAATAAAAAAGTTATGTTCGTAATGTCAGAAATATTGAAAAAGAAAAAGGGAAGCACCTCTTCCAAATATTGAAATTTTAACTAGTGAGCCCAAGTGCCTGTGGAGCAGGACCAGCATTAAGCCAAGCATTTTTATCTACGATATAATCATCCAACTTGTAATATGCTTGTCTACATAGTGTGCGATTAATGCATGTTTTAAATTTCTTCTCATTTAATTGAAGAATATCGAATGGTATTTTATTATAACATTTTACACAGTAACCCATAAAAGAAGTTTTTACTTTAGACAATCTGAAACGCGGTTTATCTAATTTGTCCCTATTTCTAGTGTTAAAATTATGCCTATCACTTATCTTACTAAAAAGATGTAGATTTTTTCGAACGTACATAATGTTTTCATATATATATTGACAAGGAACCGTCATGATGTTAATTTCTTTAAACAGTTCTCGTAGAGAATCGCGTCTGCTGAGCTTGTAGATGGCTCTGACAGCCCTCTTTTGCAGAATGAAGATAGAATCAATATCTGCAGCCCGTCCCCACAACAAAATACCGTAAGACATGATGCTATGAAAGTAACTAAAATAGGTATCCACGTCTGTTAATTGGCGAATTTTCCAAACAGCGTAAGCGGCCGAACTTAGCCGCCCTGCAAGTGATGTTAAGTGCGGACCCCACTGTAGCTTTGAGTCAAGCGCGATCCCCAGAAAAACCGTATTTTCGACGAATTCAAGTGTCTCCCTATTCAATACAACATGACATTCATTACTTCTAACATTCGGTAAAGCGAATCTAATGCATTTAGTTTTTTTCTCATTTAATATCAAATTATTCACAGTAAACCAATTATGGACCACATGCATAGCGTTATTTACGTCGTCAAGCTCCTGTGCACGTCTGCTTACTTTAAAAATCAGTGATGTGTCATCAGCAAATAACACCATTTGTGGTTGGTTTTTCAGTAAATGAGGTAAATCATTTATATATACTAAAAATAGGAATGGCCCCAATATTGAGCCCTGCGGTACTCCCATTTTGACTTTTAAGCCCGATGAATTCACACCGTTAATTTGAACTTGCTGAAATCTATCATTTAAATATGATTCTATTAAGCTAAGAGCAAGTTTACCTAGTCCGTAATGCTCAAGTTTCAAGAGCAGTGTTTCGTAATTCACGCAATCAAATGCCTTGGATAGGTCACAAAAAATGCCTATAGCATCTTGTGCCTCTTCCCATGCGTTAAAGATGTGTTTTAATAAGGTGACACCGGCGTCGGTTGTACAACGTCCTTTGGTGAAACCATACTGTTGATCGTGTAAGATGTTATTACGATTAAAATGATTGAGCATTTGATTTAACATTACTTTTTCGAACACCTTGCTAAAAACCGGCAAAACCGATACGGGTCTATAATTATTAGTGTCTTTGCTGTCCCCAGATTTGAAAAGTGGAATAACTTTACTGAACTTCATTAAATCCGGGAAAACCCCTTGATCTACACACAAATTAAATATTAAAGCTAAATAGGGTGCAATTGTCTCAATAAAGGATTGACAAACTTTAGTGGACATGCCCCACAGATCTTCGGTAATTTTGATCTTAAGTTGCTTAAATGCCTTTATAATGACTATGGGGTTTATATGTTTAAATTTAAATTCCACAGGACAGGCTGAGACATTCGCTCTTAATAATTCAATAGCTAGTGCGGGCGAGGAATTTAAAGTTTAACTTAAAATTAAAACTACAGAAAGTTTTAATTGGGATATTGGTAAAGAAAGTTGCAAATTCCTGAGCAACATCGATGTTATCGCTAATGAGGCCGCGGGAAGTGTCCAGTGTGTAATCAGTATTATGTTTTTTGTTCCTGTTCGTTTCATTGTTTATAATTTTCCAAACTGTCTTTATTTTATTGTCTGCGGATTTAACTTTGTTACTAATGAAAGAAGCTTTAGCTGCTTTACAGATATTTTTAAAAATTTTAGAATAAGTAGCAACATACTTATTAAAAGTATCCGTGTTTATATACGGCTTAAGGCCATACAGTTCAAATAATCTTTCCCTACTTTTCCTGATTCCTTTAGTTGCCCAGTCACTGAATAAAAACTTTATATGCATAAATCAGCCTAAAATGTTCCCACTGCTGGGACTCATGCTTCCATTTTTCGACAGGGAGTGGGCTGTAATCTACTACACGAGTTCAGTGCGGGTTGGTAGATGCCACATGTCTTCGAATTTTTGGCTCTAGGACATGTCGGTTTCCTCACGATGTTATCTTTCACTGTTTTGAGAGCAGTGGTGATAAAATTATTTACACAAAGTAAAGTGCCTGTCTGGGTTTAAACCCACGACCTACAAACTCGTAAGTCAGGGCCGTTACCACTTTGCCACCACTGCTACACTGCTCTATGGTTAGTCACACTAATATTATAAAGGCAAACTTTGTGAGTGTGGGGGTGTGTGTGTTTATATGTTTGTTACTTCTTCACGCTCAAACGGCAGGACCAATTTTGATAAAATTTTGTATGAAGGTAGCTGTCACTGAAACGTGTTTTTTTTTGGCGGTTTTGCCTTGTGGTACGGAACCCTTCGTGTGCGAGCCCGACTCGCCCTTGGCCAGTTTTGTTTTTACTACACCAGAAACATTTTCAACAAACGAACCAACATACAGATATACAAACGCTATACATGTGAAACTCGTCAGGTCAGGCGGTGACCTACATCGTACAGTTGACTCTAACAATTTGCAAGATGCCATCTAACGTTTGCTGTGTTCTGTTTTCATTAACTTCTGTTTTGTCTATGGGATGAGAAAGTAAAGCCGAATTTGCATTACGAATCTAGCTACGCAAACTTAGTTATTCATTAATAGTTTCACACGTAGAAAGATAATTATTTACGCGTTGAAACTATCAATGATTAACTCACGAACGGATCAAAAAAATGAACACGAAAAATATTGAAAATATTTAACGAGTTTTTCCGGTCTGAACCCCCCCCCCCTCATCCCCCCTCCTCGATCCCCTGCTAGTTCTTCTCCTGTTTTAATATCTGTCTTATCCACTATAAAATTTCTCATTCCGGTTTGATCCGCTTTTTCTTTTGTTTTTATTCGTGAAGGATCATCAGCAACAAAAATAAGTACAGGTTTTATTGAAATACATACGTTTGTAATTCATCCCCTAAATTAGTGCCGCGACAGCAGCCGGCGAGCACTACATTAAAGTTGATCGCAGTAACTCGACCATTTAGTATTTTTAGAACCTCAAAATAGGTTAAATACAAAGTGTTAAGCAATTAACCCAACAAACTTTAAGACCATCGAACTGAACAACTTTCACTATGGGACCAACTCTGAAATCAAGTAGTTATTGAACTTTTGTAGTAAACAGCAGATTTTTTTTTCGTTATTTCAGTTATATAGCCAAAACAACAGTCGTGTTCCGGACGATATACGTAAACTTCGACCAGATGTTCAGACCATGGAAATAAGCATTTTTCATTATGGACACTTTAATTCATTCTTATTTTTTATTTTTTGTTTATTTTTATACAAACTAATACCTTGACGTAAATCACCCGATATGCATGCCTCTTTATCCGAATTGGCAACGTCGTATTTTCATTCATAAGATTTGACGGGTTGAAACTTGTCAAAACTAAGTTAACACTCCCTTCCGCTCCACCCAGAGCGGGAGGAGTCATTTGATGATATCCCATCCGCAAAAAAAACAAGTGCGAGTCGGACTCGCACACGAAGGGTTCCGTACCACAAGGCAAAAACGCCGAAAAAAACATGTTTGTTGTATGGTAGCCCCCCTTAAATATTTATTTTATTTTAATTTTATTATTTATTATTAAAGTTAAAATACAATTGAGTATTTTGTGAATATTTCAAGTGCCTACCTGTTGCCATTTTTGATATCGAGCAAAAAAGAGCAAAAAAATCGCGTTTGTTGTATGGGAGCCCCCCTTAAATATTTATTTTATTTTGTTTTTAGTATTTGTTGTTATAGCTGCAACAGAAATACATCATCTGTGAAAATTTCAACTGTCTAGCTATCGCGGTTCTTGAGATACAGCCTGGTGACAGACAGACAGACAGACGGACAGACGGACAGACGGACAGACGGACAGACGGACAGACGGACAGACGGACAGACGGACAGACGGACAGACAGCGAAGTCTTAGTAATAGGGTTCCGTTTTTATACGGAACCCTAAAAAGACCCTTTGTTACTGCATGAAACTATAAATTTTAATATCTTTGTAACGAAGCCTTTTTAAGTACTACATGCTTCCTTTGTTAGATTTAATTTGTAAAAGCTATAGAAGCGTTTGCCAAAGTTAACACGGTGTATAGGTTCGATTATAGTAGATACTAGCTGCGCCCCGCGGTGTCACCCGCGTCATTGTCGATCCCGTGGGAATATTGGGATAAAAAGCCTATATGTTAATCCAGGGTGTCAGCTACCTCCATACAAAATGTTATCAAAATTGGTCCAGCCGTTTGAGCGTGAAGAAGTAACAAACATATAAACACACACACACACACTCACACACACACTCACAAACTTTCGCCTTTATAATATTAGTGTGATATGCAAAAAAAATATAATACAACATTGTATTTATACATATTTTCAGTTCTACACGCAGTCGAGTTCTGTTACTAACAATTTTATGACATAAAATGGTCTTTGAACTTTCCTTATCACCAATTACAAATTACAAGCCATAGAAAAGGGACCTCTATTTACTTGTATTTACTTTACCTTTAAGACAGAATTTCCCCAAAATTGTCTTGTTACATAGCATAATCCTTTTAAGCCCGACCTATGATCACAACTGCGTGGGTAGACAACTAAAGACATCCACTTTTAAAAGCTTTTATTAACTGGAAATAAAAGACAACGAAGGTTTACTAAAAACAGCGGGGTTGTTGCGTAAGGCACTATCAATAGCAATGGCTTTCATTCATTTCATTTCAGTTCAATAACATTCATAGCGTTATTTACGGTGTACAAATTTTTCGAACTTATAAAGCAATAGATTAGCAATTAGTATTTATTTTGCTGTAATGCCAATAAACGCATTTTTCTTTCTTTCTTTTCTTTCTTTGTTTGTCGCTGAGATGAGACAGCGACTAGATTTTGAACGTTTTAAATGACGACAATTGGCCTTCTGGTTGCACGTCCCTGCCAACCTGTATAACATTTAGAGGCTCAAAAGTAACATCATAATTAGCCTATAATGTTCCCACTGCTGGGACACAGGCCAGGAGTGGGCCGTAATCCACCACGCAAAAGTAACATATCGTTCCCAAACTACACAAAAAGCGGTGTGAACCATGTCACAACCACCGGCACCGATTCGTTTACAATCATAAATCACCCTGCGATTTATTCGAGACAGCACTTAATATCAGCGCCGAACTTCGCAATAACTCACGATTTGGCAGCTCTATTAGATACGGCGCCACAACTTTGATCACTACTTATGTGGAAGTAGCAGCTGGTTTCTTTAGACTTACGTACAGACGCCAGCACATCAAGCTACCCGAAACTGTCAAATTTTCGCAATCAATTTTGGACCTTATGCTTTAGCGATAAAGTTGAACGACCCACCCCGTCGCATCGCATCACCCGTCATGCGCTATAACTTCGTTTTCGCTTGCCGTTCTTTCTGACTTTTTTGAAGTGAAAACTTCTTTAAGCTCGTTGGGCATTTTTTGAGATGGGAAAAAGCCATTGAACTCGCGCCACTGTTACCGTAAGCGACACCGCGCGTTTCGTTTATAAGACGATTAAAAAAATACCCGCTTCGGTTGTGTCCGGCTGTCCTCGGGATGTACTCGGTTTTAATGTATATCCGAAATGTCAGTGAGTGATGGCAATATTCTGTTTGTGTTTTGATTTCACTTCTGTCGGCACTTCCGGAATGCCACTGTTTTTTTTACGAAGCATGGCCTCGTGAATTAATAGTGTAATTTATTTGTCCGCTTTTAAAATTATGGTTAAAAAGCACTTCCTCTCTCTTTAAACATCATCATTATATTTTCTTTGCTCCTGTTTCATGTTTATTATTATTATGTATATATTTATTTAGATTAGTTAATATATAATATACTTTATGTACATATTTATTGTATTATGTAAATTGTACACCACAGACTACCTACAGTATTTGTCTTTCCTTCCCCTTTTTAATCCATCCAAAGGTTGTCTTTAAAATATCGCTTTTAGCGATAAGACCACTCATTGTGTCACCCTTTGTACAGTTTCTATATGTATGTCTGTAATTTATATGGTGTACATAACACAGAGTATTCTATTCTATTCTTTTCTGCCATCTTATCACAATACATAACTTATCACGATATCTAATTTATTTCAATCATGTCGAAATCAATCTACCTAGTCGGCTTCCAGTTTAACGGGATGCAGCTGAATACAGTATTTTACATGGAGCGACTGCCTACTTTTTGCTCCACAACCCAAGTCACCCATCCACGGCCGGTCCTGCTCCATAGGACAATCTAGAGTCTAGACAAAATCAAACTAGTTCCTAATTTAATTTATATATTTTTTTAATTTTATGACATTGATTTTTACAATCTGAGACTACAGTAACTCACACACTTGTTAAAATTCTAGGAAAATCATCTACTTTTACAATATTTGTAAATATGTGTGTATGTATCTATCACATAATTGATTTACCTGTCATTGCTTCATTTTTAATTCTTTTTACATTTGTGGTAGACTAATTTTATTCTAGATGCATCGTCTCCACATATAATTATATTATGTATACAAAACCTTGTAAGACATTTGAAAAGATAACGGTGGAGTTTCTTGCCCATTCTTCTCCATACGAAATCTATCTTTTGGAATGGGCGACTAGAATCAATTCTATTTTGTTGTAAATTTTGACGTTCAAAAGTACCTTTAATGTGCCTATTTGAAATAAATGATTTGACTTTGACTTTGACAGAAAACCTGATCGATCTACCCTTGCGGATAATATTACTTAGCTACAAGCCTCTCATTTATTTCAATTACATTATGTGAACCATCTTTAAGCAACAATACAGAACCGTTTCCATTTCCATTCGTTACCAAATCTTAATTAAGCTTATAAGGCTTCATTTTGTGCCACAGTATCTTTCCTAGTTATCTACAACATAAGCGAAAATAAAAAAGTCTCGACAATAAATAATTATTACGGACATAAAATAAGAAAATTGGTTCACCAGCGGGCGCCTGAGAAAGACTAATGAGAAGTCTCGGCTTCGCCCTACTGACGTCATCAAAAGAAATAACAAGCAAAGAGAAATGTGTCAACGAATCATAATTGAGATTTTAATAATAGCGCCATTGAAGAGAATTTTGTATCTTTCCCTTTTCGTCGGGGATTTTTCTGCTATAAATAATAGATTTTTGTAAATCCTTAATTTTTGTTTCGAGTTTGATTAGTTGTCGTAGGCCAGTTTTTGATTTTTCCCTTTATTTCCATTAGCTGTATTTTCTTTTTTATGGTTCCGTACCCAAAGGGTAAAAACGGGACCCTTAGACTCCACTGTCCGTCTGTCTGTCTGTCTGTCACCAGGCTGTATCTCATGAACCGTGATAGCTAGACAGAAATTTTCACAGACGATGTACTTCTGTTGCCGCTATAACTACAAATACTAAAAACAGTATAAAATACATATTTAAGGGGGCTACCATACAAGAAACGTGTTTTTTTCGACGTTTTTGCCTTGTTCGTGTGCGAGTCCGACTCGCACTTGGCCAGTTTTGTTTTACCGACTTTACCTACCTACGCTGCTGTCTTCCCATACCTACTGTAATTTTAAAACATTGTAAAAGTAACAATTATTTTTAAAAGAATAACCGTGGAGTTTCTTGCCGGCTCTTCTCCATAGGAAACGACCAATTGGAACCGTGCACATAGCTTGTGACGTTTCATAAGTGCCCATGTAGGTTTATGTGAAATAAAATATTTTGATTTTATGCCGTTTTCTCAGGACCGGTCTCAATTAGCAAAACAATATCTAATGATTACAAATCTAAATTACAAAACAACAAAAATCTAAATTCTTGATTAATATTTCATGTTCACACACAGCTAACTACACGGTCAAATTATGAGATTAGAAAATTATTTTTGAAGTGTAACTTCTCAGGTAGCGCTTCGGTAATTGGACGGAAATTGAGAGTGAAATTTCAAGGACGCGCCACGTTTAGGCACATTTCATTGCATGAAAGAGAAGAAAGATATAACTGTCTCTCTCTCTGTCACACTACATCTCTTAGTTTTTAACCAGTTTTACTTCTACCACATGTACACTGCAGAGTGCAGCACCCGCCATATTTTTTTTTTTTGTTTTGCCATAAGTAGGTACATATTTAATTTTTCCTTGTAAGTGCTTGGCCAGATTGGCAGCGCGGGGCGGGGACCGGCGCGGGTGTGGGCACGCGCGCGATCTGCCTGTCCGCAGGCGAGTGCGGTTCGTTCTGCGTGTTGACGTGTCCAGTGCTTGTCAAAATATAATATGGATGAAGTAGACTTATTTTTACTAGATAAAAGCTCGAACTAGTTTGAGAACCCCGGCCCCGCGTGAGCCATCCGCGCTCCCACTGCGGCCACTTGTATGAACGAGCTATGGTGTGCACTATGGACACTCAAATGAACTTACTTATGTTTGAGTACGCCGCGCCGCGCCCGCACCACGCCGGCCCCGCGCCCGCTTCACGCCCGCCCCGCGCCCCGCTGCCAGTCTGGCCAAGCACTCAGTACAAAGTACATTTCATTCATTATTTGTGTGATATTTAACAGAAAGAAAATAAGTAGGTACGTTTATTTGCAGTAAACATGACGCATAAAAAGAACACAACGACACAAAAAAAAATAACAAGTTGGGGGAAAACATGCGTCACATCCACGCAAAACGGCCACCGCTCAGCATAATGCTACGACCGTATGCGAGACCGAGCCCCAGCGCTGGTAAAAGTTACAACGAATTACATGGGATGTAGAGGTAACAAAATTAAAGAATAATGTTACATTACAACCACTACATTTTCCGCACATAAACCATTATCCCCGGTTCCTCTCCCAACAACTACTAACGCTAAAGTATGGGACTTCCTGCAAGTTCAAAATTATGAACTTAGTCCTAGCTATTATGCAAACTTTGTATAACTTAGATTCTTAATTAACCAGTTTAACGTCATCCCTAAGTAAGCTTGCATTGTTAATAATTAGTTACACTACAGTGGATACCTTACAAAGCAACGCGCGCTTTACTTTAGTGCTTGCCAAGTGAACAAACACGTTGTGAACGGGTGTGTAAGCGGTCGGTACAGTCCGAGACAATGGCGAAATCGGAAGTGTGTGTGTGTGCGTGTGTGTATTATGTGTGTACTGACCTGGTCTCCACGCACATATTTACAGCGTGTTTTTACACTTGCTTACCACAAGTAAAGTGCGCGTCGCTTAGTGAGATAAAAATATTTGTGTGTACTGACGCTACTGGTCTCCACGCACACATTCAAAGCGTGTTTGTACACTTGCTTACCACAAGTAAAGTGCGCGTCGCTTCGTGAGATAAAAATATTTTATCACAGTAGTGTAAGTTTCTGTTACTACGAATTCTGTAATAGAACCTGGTTTTTTATAAGGAACATCAAAGTTTTATAAAAAAAATCGGGTATGTAGAGCCGTCGTTCCAACTGTGAGACGGTGTCTTTATAAACACGGTGTGACATATTTCCGGCCGCGTATTGTTCGTTGTTTAACGGAAAAACTAAAGCTATAATAGAGGTGTTAGGGGGAACGTAGGGGGAAACTTTGAGGGCAATGAGAGATACAGCATCCAATTTGGGGGAACGTCAACTGCACACTGTCCGAACTGCGGGTGATTGAAGTCTCTGTCGATTGCGGGAAGGGTTTGTTTTTCGAAACAAACATGTACGTATTTGTTTGGGGTTGGAACACACACACCCTCACCCACCCACACACACACCCTCACCTAGACACACACACACACACACACACACATACTATTTTAGTTTATTATAATTTGTTTTTCTTTAATTTTTTATTTTGTTTTTGTTTATATTCTGTTATGTTTTGGTACACCACTTTTACCATTTTATAATTTGTCATTGAAGAGCGGGGCCTCCTAGCACAGGTATATCTTTACTTAAAAGGAGGTCTCTATGTAAGATTTACTGTAAAAGTTGTACATGTTACTGCAATAAACTTTTTGTATTTTGTATTTGTATTTGGAACGCCATACAAAATCTATCTATGATATTTATGTGAAAGTATTCGTCCATGGAGAGATTTCAATTATTACTGTATGGGTTGGTTTTTCAAATGCCATATAATTTTATCCGAGGAATAATTTTGAATTTTTGACAGGTCTTCCATGCAAAACGTCAAACTTGTTGTGCACATTAATGTGCTTAGCCGACACGCAGTAAGGGACAGAAATAATAATTATGTTTTTGTGGTTTATACTTGCTTCCTGTGCTGACTGTACAATTTAATCCAAAATAGACTTGGTAGTGTCGTTAATTGTAAACGACACTACTGGTAGTGCGGCTGGTAGTGTGGTAGTGTCCTTGCCATAACATGAAATATTCTTACTCTGTCTTTTTTCGACGTTAATATATTTCTCTTTTTCTTGTGCGAATGAAAAAGAAGATATGCAGCAGTCTATAGTTTACTCTGTCTACGTTAATCCAAGATCCAAGATGGCCGCCGCTATAAAATGGCGGATTACATATTTTTTTCACAAACCCCTCAAAAAAATAAAATAGAGATGATGGGTTTTTAGAGGTATCTTCATGATTTTTTTCTATCGTATCAAATTAGTTGTATTATGTTTTCAACACAGTATCAACCTAGCTTAAATCCTAAAGAATATCATATATTTTTCTGATTTTGTTTACTGAAGACCTGTAGTCGATCATATATTTACTTTTATTGTTTCTAAAACTTGCGTTTTTTGCGTTTAGGTCCTATAAGCCCCATAAACCGTTTAATTTAAAAATATGTTTTTACTTATAGCTGACTCTCCAACCTTTAAAAGTCCTTCGGACTATTCTGAATATTTATGTATTTTTTTTTTTTCACATTTGCATTCTGCACCCAGAATATGAATTACTCTGAAATAATATTAAACTGAATAAAACTTTACTAAACAAATCTACCTGTACGTTTTAGTCTGGAGGGCATTTCAAAAACTAGTAATATATTGTAGGTTGAATAGAAAACGATCAAAAAGTTCGTTTTTGGGTTCCGTACCAAACTGGTAAAAACGGGACCCTATTACTAAGGCTCCACTGTCCGTCTGTCCGTCTGTCACCAGGTTGTATCTCATGAACCGTGATTGCTAGAGAGTTGAAATTTTCGATGATGATTTTTTTTTTTAGATGATGTATTGCCGCTCTAACATCAAATACTAAAAACAGAATTAAATAAATATTTAAGGGGGCTCCCAACTCCCATACAACAAACGTGTTTTTTTCGGTGTTTTTGCCTAGTGGTATGGAACCCTTCGTGTGCGAGTCCGACTCACACTTGGGCAGTTTTTTGTAAACTTGTAATCGAATACGTCGCCGTGTTTACTCCTAGAAGTTTTATTTTGTATTGAACAAGATATTAAAAAGTCTCTACACAATTCTGTGTAACTTTGATTACTTTCGTCTTTTAAGTTGACGAGAGAATAAATGGAGAACTTCTTTTAAATCCTCTTTCATTCTCATCACCCTAATATTATAAAGGCGAAAGTTTGTGAGTGTGGGGGTGTGTGTGTGTGTGTGTGTTTATATGTTTGTTACTTCTTCACGCTCAAACGGCTGGACCAATTTTAATAAAATTTTGTATGGAGGTAGCAACACCCTGGATTAACATATAGGCTACTTTTTATCCCGATATTCCCACGGGATCGACATTTACGCGGGTGTAAACGCGGGGCGTAGTCCTTTCAAAAAATCCCTTGTAAAGTACTTAAATCATATTTTGGGATGAGATAGATACAAAGCGGCTTCTTATAAACTGAATAACATAAAGAGAATATTATTAAAATACTAAGTATCTATCTACCATAATTCTTCAACAAAAATCATCATCTGCCTGCCTTTTCCCAACTATGTTGGGGTCGGCTTTCCGTCTAACCGGATGCAGCTGAATACCACTATTTTACATGGAGCGACTGCCTATTTGACCTGCACAACCCAGTTACTGGGTAATACAATACCCCTTGGTAAGACTGGTTGTCAGAATTTCGGGCTTCTGTCTACCAGTAACGACTGTCAAAGATCCACGAATGACAACCGGGACCAATGGCTTAACGTGCGTTCCTAGTCACGGAGGGGTCTCGGTATGTAAAGATGGCCACCCATCTACAGACCAACCGCGGAAAGCGCAGCTTAACCTGCTCGATCGACTTGTGCGGCTGTTATTATTTAGCCACGGATCCTTCTTCTAATTCTTCAACAAAAATAGGAATGAATTATTTAATGTGTGGCTCATTATGCAAAAAAACTTAAAGAAAATTAAGAGCACCTAGAGTGTACTCACTGTAATGGCTTTGCTAATTATTTGCGTAAATAAACAAAGTTAGTAAGTACATAATGTTTAACAACAATGTATATTAGCATACAAAAAGTCTACTACATCATAACTTTACACTACACATGTGAGAGTTTGTGAAATTGTTTGCTGCTCAATGTGGGATAATAAAAACTGTTACTTGCTCACTTAGAGGGATAATTCTTGTAATTTTATGAACTGTCACAGTCCGGGGGCCTAAAAAGGCCACTTTGACAGAATAATAAAAGGATAGGTAACATTATGAATCATAATATGGCGAAGACAGTCCATGTCTTTCTTTTTTTCCCTGAACTACGTGGGTAATCAAAGAGATTGGGATTGGATTGATTGGTATTTTAGCACAGACAAAAAAAAAATACCTGAAAAATCCTTCACCAATGGGATTTGATACGATTAACTTAACAGTTAACTGTCCATTATGATTCATAATGTTATCCTTTTATGGTTCTGCTAAAGTGGCCTTTTTAGGCCCCCTGATGTCAGTCTCAATCTGTCAAAATACCTCTATTTTTCCTACATTTTTGACATGTTTGTCGCCGAGATGAGACTGCGATTTGATTTTGAATGTTTTGAATTAAGAGAATTACCCTGCAGAGGTCCAGACGTCCGCTGCTGGACATAGGCCTCCCCCAATTTTGGGAGGGTTTGCCATAATAGTTTGCCGCTTGGCAGGCGGGTTGGCGATCGCAGTATGGTAAGATGGTGGAATACATAGAGAACGCTGCTGCCCATTCTCCGGTACGACCCTTAGTCGCCTTTTACGACACCCACGGGAAGTAAGGGGTCATTATCCATACATTTTTTGTAAACAAGCGACTTCTTTTCCGCATAATTAATTGATATTCCCCGATGCGCATTTGTTGACTGCAAAAATACGGGGACCCATATGTTACCAAAGATGTTAAAAGACGAAAATTGTGGTAGAAGCTGTCCGAAAACAAAAGGAAACCCGATGTTTCGTCGAGGCTATGTGCTATCCTTTATTAACCTGAAGAGTTTTATGGAGAAAATTCGTATACAGGCGATGCTCCCAAGAGAACTATGTCCGTTTTACTACCTATAGGCAGTTGTGGTGTGATATTACGTAAATTATAGAAAAAGTTTGTTTATATTATCATACTAGCTTCTGTCCGCGGATTCCGCGTCCGCGTGAAATTTCTTGTTTATTTATTTATTTAGGGAAAAAAACAGTTACACGTTACAATTTGAATATCGGAGCTAATTAGATTTATTTAATAAACCACACTATTGTCCACGGATTAAATTAATAAATATCTAAATGAGGAAAGGACGGACGGTCACATATTGTTTTTGAATTAAAAGAAAAAAAGAAAAGCAAGTTATGAAAGGTTGTCGGTAAGCAAAGCTATTGCCATTTTTTAAATTTTGCAGGAGAAAATGCAAAAATATCTGAATCGGTAAAGTGTGTGTTATAAGTTTCCCGGAATAGACAGTGATTGTTTCTGCCTTTCTTCTTTTTGCTCGGTTCTCATGGGTCATAACGTGATTTTAATAAACTAAAGACTTCCTCAAGAGTTGGGCTATCAAACACAAAAATAATTTTTCAAATCCGACCGGTAGTTCCAGAGATTAGCGCGTCCGAACAGACAAACTCTTCTGCTTTATTCACCTGCCTAGCCTTTTCCCAACTATGTTGGGGTCGGCTTCCAGTCTAACCGGATGCATCTGAATACCAGTATTTACATGGAGCGAGTCGACTGCCTATCTGACCTCCACAACCCAGTTACTCGGTAATACGATACCCCTTCGTAAAACTGGTTGTCAGACTTTTGGGCTTCTGACTACCCGTAACGACTGTCAGTGCTCCTCGAATGACAGCCAGGACTAACTGCTCGACGTACTTTCCGAGCCACAAACGGGTTTCGGTATGCAAAGGTACACCAACCGCGTCAAGCGTAGCTTAACCAGGATCGATCGACCCGTTCGGCTGTTTTACTTAGCCACGAGTCACTCCCTGTAGTTGATGTAAGTATGTTGATGTAAATGAAATACTCCTTACACTCTCATCTTTAAAACACATCATAATTTCACAAAGTACACTACGTACCTAACGTACGTAACCAACAAACAAACTACAACAGCTATTATTCTCGGCCCGACCGAGTTGATCAGAGTTCCGTTGTTCGTCGCATTGAGCCAACATGAAAGAACTCGTCACATAAACGATGCCTCGCTCTGCTATTGTGTTGATAACTAGCTAGTGGAACGTTGTAGCAGTGGAGCTTTGTACGTACTGTGTTGGTATGGAGCCCTGGTACTTTTTATAAGCTTGAGGTACAGTAAGAGCTTTGTACGTTGGACGTACTGTTGTGACTGCTCTGTTGGTATGGAGCCCTGGTACTTTTTTTATAAGTTCGAGGTACAGTAAGAGCTTTGTACGTTGTACGTACTGCTGTGACTGCTGTGCTGGTATGGAGCCCTGGTACGTTTTTTTAAAAGCTTAAGGTACAGTAAGAGCTTTGTACGTTGCACGTACTGTTGTGACTGCTGTGCTGGTATGGAGCCATGGTAATTTTTTTTTATAAGCTTGAGGTACAGTAAGAGCTTTGTACGTTGTAAGTACTGTTGTGACTGCTGTGCTGGTATGGAGCCCTGGTACTTTTTTTATAAGCTTTAGTTACAGTAAGAGCTTTGTACGTTGTACGTACTGTTGTGACTGCTCTGTTGGTATGTAGCCCTGGTACTTTTTTTATAAGCTTGAGGTACAGTAAGAGCTTTGTACGTTGTACATACTGTTGTGACTGCTGTGCTGGTATGGAGCCCTGGTACTTTTTTATAAACTTGAGGTACAGTAAGAGCTTTGTACGTTGTACATACTTATGGAACCCTGGTACTTTTTTTATAAGCTTGACGTACAGTAAGGTTCGACGCGTTACCGTGCTATAGTCCGGAATACACATACACATGGCCTGTAAATTGCACAAAAGTATGCTAGTAACTTGCATGCCATAGGTAACAACTTTTGATTGGTGAATAATAATAGCCTCCCCGACCGTTTTCGGTCACGGTGGCCAATCTCAATGGAGATTTGCCAGGTACGCAGGAGATATTATAGTGCACAAGTGTGTGCGCAAACACAGGTGCACTCTCTGTTCCTTTACTCTCATACTCCGATGGGACAGTAATCCGACACGACCGTGGAGAGTTCAGGCGCAGGACCAACGGCTTTACGTGCTTTTCGAGGCACGGGGGTTTTAAAACGCCTACTTCCAAACTTCGGACTGTTACTAAGAAATTCCTAATGGAAAACCCAATAACACTTTGTCCGACCCGGGAATCGAAACCAGGACCCCACGCTCAGCAGTCGCGCTTGCAACCACGAGATCACGGAGCAGTCTTGGTGAATACCAAGCATGCAAGCTACTTGCATACTTTTGTGCAAGTTACGGGCCTGTGTGTTCCGGGCTTACAAGATAGGGATTCTTGATTAGGGGCACCGTATTCCGTGTATTGTTTAAGAGGGAACAGAGCGTGCGACTCTCCATACAAATGCATTCCCCTTTTTTCTTCCTGAATAATGCCTCTAGAGGACTTTTTTTTTTTCATAAAATCAAGGTCTGCTGTAAACACGTCCCTGTCATTTCCTTTTTCTCAGCAACTAATTAGTAAAGAAAATATTACCCTCTAAAAATTACAAAAAAAAAAAAGCTCTAATTTTACCGTCGTGATTAGAGGACTGCCAGACAAATTAGAAAATAATTAACATAAAAGAAAAATGTTAGAAACCTAAACATACTTTAATGTTAAAATTTCAATGTAAAAAATGATTGAATCGGCTCAGTTTTCGAGGAGAAAAACCGGGCAAGAGCGAGTCGGACTCGCGCACCGAGGGTTCCGTAACATTCGGGTTTTTTTTTTTATTAGATTTGATTGAATAAATAGTAAATTGCGGTTTACGATTTATGACGTATTAAAAAAAACTACTTACTAGATCTCGTTCAAACCAATTTTCGGTGGAAGTTTACATTGTAATGTACATCATATATTTTTTTAGTTTTATCATTCTCTTATTTTAGACGTTACAGGGGGACACATTTTATCACTTTGGAAGTGTCTCTCGCGCAAACTATTCAGTTTAGAAAAAAAAATTTAAGACCTATCCACAGATCACTTATGGGTTTGATTAAAAAATTTTTTTTTGAGTTTTAGTTCTAAGTATCCCCAAAACGTATTATATTTTTCTAATTTTGTGTGAAAATCTTAATGCGGTTCACAGAACACATCTACTTACCAAGTTTCAACAGTATAGTTCTTATAGTTTCGGAAAAAAGTGGCTGTGACATACGGAGCGACAGACAGACGGACGGACAGACCGACAGACAGACATGACGAATCTATAAGGGTTCCGTTTTTTGCCATTTGGCGGCAGAACCCTAAAAAGGGGAATACGATACGATCATTTCATTTCATTTCAAGAGTGCAGTGATACCCACGAATTGGCATTGAAACGAATCACAGAGCTTGAACAGAGATTGTTTGAAGCCCAAGAGGCACTATCAACCTCCGAGTGTATCAAGGTCAATAACCAGGTTGTTCGCACTAGTAATCTTTTTGATGAGTTGGTAGGTAGTAAGTCAAAATCAGTGTGTGAGACAGCTGTAACTATAGATTTGACAGGTGATGATACCATACCATTGTGTCCTATTGTTATGAGTCACAACAAATTAAAGAAATATATTAAAATAAAGAAATTAATTAAACGGTCACAGAGATTAATAAAAAAACAAAAACTCTTAAAATTAAATCTTTCACTTAGAAAGGAACGTGTTGTCTTATCGAAAAGTTTAAATATTTGTACTATTGAGTTAGATAAATGTAGGGAAAAGTATGACACTGATATCCAGCTCCTCTATAATGATATATTACACAAGGAGCAATTGCTGAAGGATATTTTTGAAAAATATGAAAGTTCACAACGACAACTAAGTGACCGCTTGTTTGAGGCTGGAGAACTAATGGATTTGGTGAAGTACAATGCTGAGAGGTATGAGTCTCTGACTAATGATCTTTCATGCAGCTGTGCCAACCAACCACCACCTCTTCAGCCACAGTCTGACTTGCCCCTTCCGGTATTAGCTCTTCCAGCAGAGACCACACAGATAAACAAATCAATATTTTTTTGTGACGAGTTAGGTTCTGGCTTAGGAAAAATTTTACTCAATTACCTAAGCCATAGTTTTACCAATCATAGTTACCATAACATAACTTTTAAACAAATGATAAAAAGAATTGCTAATGCAAATCTAGATAATTATTGTACCATGGTTTTGCTATTAGGTAATAGCACTGGTATTACCAAAAAGGACATAGTGGATGGTGTGAACACCTTAGTAAAGTTAAACATAGGTAAGCTAATCTTGTGTGCTTTTCCTTACTCAGATACTTTATCATATAACGAAAATAATTATATTTATAAGTTGAATAATACTATTCACAAGCTGACTTGTTGTCATAGTGACAAATTATTGTTTTTTGACACTAACAAGTTTGTTAGTGGTTTTAAGTTAACTCAGAGAACCTTATCTCTGTCTGGGGAATGTAGACATCTGATTGCTATGTTGATAGCATATAATATTAACGAGGTTATAGCTAATATAACGAATTCTAGTATTAGTGACGAGTCCGTGTTGCCTAGTTATACTAACAACATAGTGATTAATTATGAATTGTCATGTAGTACGAAGGAGGATCCACCTATAATACCAACATCCTTGGAGACCACTACCAGTCAGATAGGATATTCTCCTCCTGCTGGAACTTATTCGGGCAATCTAGACTCTCCAGTTGTAGTTGTGGAGGTCACTCCGGATAACTATTTAAACTAGTCAGTGGGACAACAGAAGTTACCCCTTCAAATAACCAATTACTATTACAGAATAATAAAAAGGTATCTTCTGGCAATATAATTAATAATAATAAAAAACCAAAGGGAGTGCAACACATTTTAAAATTATTTAATCAAAATATCCAAGGTTGCGCTTCCAAATTACTGGAAATAGAATTGTTTTTGGAAAACACCAAGTTTGATGTCATTTGTCTAACAGAGCATTGGTTGAAAGATCATCAAGTGATGTCAATTAATTATGAAAATTATTGTGTAGTTAGCCATTTCAGCCGAAAACGTATGTTACATGGCGGGTCATTAATATTAATTAAAAATTGTATTAAATCGAAAGAACGAAAAGACATAATCGGGCTGTCTGTTGAACACGCCATTGAATTGTCCTGTGTTGAGCTTGATAAGCATGTTATAGTATGCGTATACAGACCTCCAAGTTACCAGAATCTATTGGTGTTTGATTCTGTAATGGAAGATGTGTTAAAGAAACTTAGTACTAGTAGTAAGTCAATAATCGTATGTGGAGATTTTAATATTAATTTATTGGAAAATAACTCGAATACTGTCAGATTGTTAAGTCTTTTTAAGTCATTTGATTTGTCAAATGTTTTTATTGAACCAACCCGAGTGACAGCTTCTTCTGCCACTTGTATTGATAATGTTTTTTGTAATTGTGATTACTTACACAAAGAAATTGTAAATAAGTTGCCATCTGATCACAGTGGACAAACAATAACATTTAGCTCCTACATGCCTTTACAAAAAATTCAAATAAGGTTTAGGACAATTACATGTAAAAAGTTATAGAAATTAAATAATTCTTTGGCCAGTAAATTATGTGATCAGAATTTTAATAATATAGGTGACCCAAATGAGTTCTACGCCGAGTTCTTTTCAATATTGAACGCGCAGTTTAATAATACTTTTCCACTAAAAACTAAAAGTATTTACACTAAGTTTTTATTTAGTGACTGGGCGACTCCAGGTATTCGTAAAAGCAGGGAAAAACTTTTTGAACTCTATAGCTTAAAGCAACATATGAATAATACAAACTTTCATCAGTATGTTGCAAAATATTCAAAAACTTTTAAAAGTGTGTGTCAAATAGCTAAAGCTCTTTATATTAGCAATAAAATAAAATCAGCTGATGATAAAATAAAAACTACTTGGCAAATAATAAATAACGAAACAGGTAGGAAAAAACAGCGTAATACTGAATTTAATTTAGGTACTGCACATGGCCCCATCAACTCAGATGTAGAAATAGCTCAGGAATTTGAAAACTTTTTTTCTAATATTCCCCTTAAAACTACTGAAGCTTTAAATTCATCCCCCACGCTTTCTGCTGCCTTACTTAAAAAGAATGTAAAGGCATGCCCTTTGGAGTTTAGGTTTCAGCACACAGACCCTCAGGCTGTTATAAAAGCTTTTAAAGATCTTAACATTAAATCAACAGAAGATCTCTGGGGAATGTCTGTAAAAGTATGTAGATCTTTCATCGAAACCATTGCGCCCTATTTAGCTTTCATATTTAACACCAGTGTTGATCAAGGAGTCTTTCCGGATCTTATGAAACATAGTAAAGTTGTCCCATTGTTCAAATCCGGTGATAGTAAAGAACCTAACAATTATAGACCTGTCTCAATTCTGCCAGTTCTCAGTAAGGTGTTTGAAAAGTTGATGCTCAATCAAATGTTACGTCACTTTAATAAAAATTCCATCTTTCATGAACACCAGTACGGTTTCACCAAAGGGCGTTGCACTACTGACGCCGGTGTTACCCTAATAAAGAACATTTTTAATGCCTGGGAAGAAGCAAAAGATGCCATTGGAATCTTTTGCGACCTCTCTAAGGCGTTCGATTGCGTAAACCATGAAACACTTCTGATGAAACTGGAGCACTATGGAATTAGAAAAACAGCACTTGATTTGCTAAGATCATACCTGAAAGATAGAAAGGTTAAAGTTCAAGTAAACGGCGTAAACTCATTAGGGTCTGAAATGACAATGGGTGTTCCTCAAGGTTCGATATTGGGTCCATTCCTCTTTTTAGTTTACATTAATGATTTACCCCAATTACTTCAAAATCAACCGAAGATGGTGTTATTTGCAGATGATACATCATTGATCTTTAAGATAGACAGACGGGCACAAAATCTTGACGATGTCAATAACTCTATTCTTCAGGTCCAAGATTGGTTCACGGTAAATGATTTGGTACTGAATGAAAAGAAAACCAAATGCATTAGATTTAAATTACCTAATGTTAGAAGTAGCGAATGTGACATCATACTTAATGGAGAAAAACTGGAATTTGTTGATCGAACTGTTTTTCTGGGAATCACGCTAGACGAGAAATTACAATGGGGACCTCACATAACATCTCTTGCGGGGCGGCTTAGCTCGGCCGCTTATGCTGTTAGAAAGATTAGACAATTAACTGATGTAGAAACCGCGCGTTTAGTCTATTTTAGCTACTTTCACAGCTTAATGTCGTACGGCATTTTACTATGGGGTCGAGCTGCTGACATTGAATCCATCTTTATTTTGCAAAAGAGAGCTGTCAGAGCCATTTATAATCTACGTCGCCGCGAATCTCTCAGGGAACTTTTTAAAGAGATTAATATTATGACGGTACCTTGCCAATTTATTTATGAAAATATTATGTATGTAAGAAAAAATCTACATCTTTTTAATAAAATAAGCGATAGACATAATTTTAATACTAGAAATAAAGATAAAATACATCAACCATTTTTTAGATTAGCCAAAGTAAATACATCTTTTATGGGGTACTGTGTTAAATGCTACAATAAAATACCTTGTGATATATTGCAATTAAATGAAAGAAAATTTAAAACTCACATTAAACGTACACTTTGTAAACAAGCATACTATAAATTAGAAGATTATATCCAAGATAAGAACGCTTGGAAACATGCTGGTCCTGCTCCATAGGACAATCTAGAGTCTAGACAAAATCAAACTGGTTGCTAATTTAATTGTAAAATTGATTCTTTCTTCTTTTTTTTTGACGTTGATTTATATTCTGTAACTACTTAAACTCACACACTGACTTATTACTTGTAATTTTTTATTTAAATGAAAATCGTTTATTTTTACCATGTTTGTAAATATGTGAGCACCATGTATCTATTAGATAATTAATTTATGTCATGTTTTCATTTTTAATTCTTTTACCTATTTTGGTATAGTAATTTTATTTTATTTTAGGTGCATCGTCTTCACATATTATATAATTAATGTATACAAAATATTGTAAAACATTTTAAAAGAGTAACGGTGGAGTTTCTTGCCCATTCTTCTCCATACGAAAACTACCTTTTGGAATGGGCGACTAGAATCAATTCTATTTTTCGTAATTTTTGACGTTCAAAAGTGCCTTTTAAGTGCCTACTTGAAATAAATGTTTTGACTTTGACTTTGACTTTGACGAAACGTCGATTTCGTCAAAATTTTTGTGATAATTTCGGTCTGAGCTGCAGCTGTCACTATCACACACTACGGAGGCAAACTTGAGATAATGGGATGGCAATAGTTTCTACAAATACCTATTTATAAAATTCCTCGCAGGCCCCGTCCCCTCTTAACTAACTAGTAGAGCTTTGTACGTACTGTGGTGACTTCTGTGTTGGTATGTTGTCCTGGTACTTTTGTAAAGGTCTTGATTAGGGCGGCACCTTGTTCCGAAATTAGTTGGTATACGTAAAGTCATGGTAGTGGAAATGACCGTGGCAGTTTTTGTCGGTAGGTGTTCGACATAAACCTTTGTTCTTCCCGGACGGAGGGTATTCATGAGGAATTCCCCACGAATTAGTAAACGTTACGTTACGTGGATCCTAAGATAACTCGTGGGGAGAGTAAATAAATAAACGAGGTCTCATTCTGCTAGTTAGTGGAACCTAGTATGGCAATCTAATGGGGTGGCTTCTGTGTGGGTATGTTGTCCTGGTGATTTTTTATGAGATTGGAGTGTGATTTAAAATTATATAGAGTTCAACGCATGAATAGGCAGGCTTTTTAGAATAGAATATTTTATATTTCGGCTACAATGTTTAATGGTCAACATTTAAAAAAAGTAGATATCTCTGTAAAATTTCTCTAGGGTGTACAAATAATAATAAAAAAAAATTACATGGTTAGGATAAACTCAACAATGTACTAACTATTCTAAGTTATAACAGGGAAAAATAGATGCTTGATTAGCGACTCCGTGAAATCCGACGATAAAACCGTGAACAATCCAAAATATCCCACTTTAAATTTAAATAAACCACTTTAAATAATTTCTCAATGACAAGCAATATTGAAATTATAATTAAAAGTGCCTAAAAATTAAAATGATAACAGAGCGACTTCAAAAGAAAATGACATTTGAATTTATCAAGAAATATCCTACTCGCGTCTGCCCCGAGTTCAGTGGCCATGTAAAATTGTATAAGCGTGGATGCGAACCTTCTTCAATTTATATTTGTAGATTTCCCGACACAGCTTTATTTGCATTCATATTCTCAGATACGCCATTCTACTCGTCTGTAATATCCAAGTTCCAATGAAACATTCCTTGAGGAGATTCAAAGAGAGCATTCACACTATCAAATCGAATCAAATTCAATCCGACACCAATGTCATCTCACAGTTTCTTGAAATAGTTCGGTGCAAATTCATATCGATAACTGAACCGTATTGGAACTTCTGACAGTTTGAACGTCCATTTATTGGAATACCTCAGTATTTCAATGTTTGGAAATAGCTGGGAATCACATTGGAAAAGGTTCAAAGAAATTCAATCGAAATCTTGAGTCGTAGTATTAGAAGTACCCTTTCTTCAGAGCAGGTCGGGTAAAAAAAGGTTAAACTTTAGGCGTTGACATGAATAAAATTATTCAAACCTTTTTTCTTTGATGGGTCTCTACGGATTAATAAATAAATAGCTCCAGACCAAATAAAAAGCATTTTCAGTTTTTCCCGAATTTTCCAATTTTCCGGGCAGCTTTTCCAATTTTTAGGGAACCTGACCTAAAAAAGAAAAAAACAGATTCCGTATAAATACGATCACTATGTAGTCCATCCGTCCGTCTGTCAGGACCCTCTTTCTCAGGAACGCGTGACGGTATCAAGAAATTGAAGTTAATTACATTTGCAGTTGGAAAATTGGCCGGGACGTACTTATATCGATTCGTGGGATTAATTGATCCCAAGAACAAACTTAAAATTACCACAATCACTTTACCGGTTTTTCTTTCCTTAAAAACTTTATTCGGACTAATGCGGTAGGAGAGACTTTTGAATAAGCCTAAGCCTTAGTCATAATTCGAGGTTTGGCTCACGCCTAATTCCTCCTCAAATATTGGACCAATTTAAAAGATATTTCATAAACTGAATAAGAAGGATATAATTAACTGTGTCCCTATGTTTTTCTTTTTTCATTAATAGTTGTCAAATTCGTACACTAGGCGTCTGTTGACAGCGGTTTGAATCGGCATTTTTTGAGGGTTCTAGTGCTTATAAAAATAATGTATTATCAAAAAGAAAACATAGGGACATACAAGTAGTTAATATTTATTATTCTGTAAATAATCATTGCTTTATGGCCATTAACCAGAAAGAAAACAGGCGAGAGCGTTTCTATGGAGAAACGACCACACGTATTTCCTCTTAACTCGAGTGATACGCATACCAACAAACAGCATTTAATTTAAAAATTATTTAAAAAGACTATACATTATCTAGTCTCGCTTTTGACCAGTCCCACCAGATTATTATATAACCCGCTTGCTCTTAATGACTACAAGGAAACCTAGCAAAACTATAACTGCGTTGCTATTCTGTAAAAATCTCACCGTGAAAACTTAGGTGTAGTGAGCGTGGAATGATAGTGTCAATTCCTAGCAAAAACAAACTCACTTCACCTAAGTTTTCACGGTGAGATTTTTACAGAATCGACCGGCAGGAAAGCAATTAAAACCATGAAACCGTGCTTCCGTTCTCTATTTTCATATGGCTGAAAATCAACAAAGCCTGAACCACTCTGTAAATTAAAAAATACTGAAAACCAATACCCAATCCATTAGATACGCCAAAATTTCCCATTGCCTGCGATCCTGAAAATAAATCGAAACGCACTCTAAAAGTCAATAAAACGCATTCACTCGTAAAGGTTTCTCTTACGGGAAATTATGGAGCTGCCGTGTCCAAGAAATGATATTACAGGATCCGATACTGAAGGGATCTCATTGGTATTGGATATCGAACCTGTAAAAAGGGATGAATATCCGATTATCCGATTGGGGACGAAAATATGTGTCACTGAGGTCACTTAATCGAAAATGTGCAAATTATTCGTTGGGGATTGTCATGGCAGTAATAATTTAAGTTGTGCAATCTTCAGAGGAAATATCGAGCTAATGAAAACAGGAAGGACATGGTTTTTAATTATAATTTCCAGTGAGTAAATAAAACTACAATGGTATTGTAGGTATTTTCATAACAATATAAAAACAATAATTATTTATTTATTTGTTATGTTACAAAGGTGTTACACGTAATATGATGTCCGTAATATTCTGCTGTTTCCAGCGTACAAATATTTCAAAGAATTAAAATAAAACAGTATTAAAACAATGTCAAAATTAAACCATACAATGTCAAGGATAAGGAAAACGTTAACGACTATAAAATACTATTATATATAATGTCAAGAATGATTAAATCCAATGAAAAAAAAAATACAATGTCATAGAAATGAAATCAATGCATATTAACTGCCTTACTGACAAAAGCTCATCTTTTTATGTTGTATTGAGCGATGCAACATAGTTTTCTATTTAATAATAAAAAACTTTGTATATGGAATCACGTAATCTCTTATAGGTTTACCTACCACATTTAGCGCGATACCCCTTTTAGAGCGCTGTAAGCGTTTTATGCGCGGGACGCCTTCCGAAGCAAAGGGTCAAAGTACTCAAGCTTTGCATAAGTTATTCTAAGGAAACCTTGGGTTTTTTATTTTTTAGGGGAGCATATACGAGCAACCCCGCACATATAAATCATATGAATTTTATGCTGACATCGACGCGCAGCGAATGAATAAAATATACAGATTTGAGTAAGCAAATCAGTAGTTGCATAGCATCGTTTTGGGTGTTTGTGCTTTTACGCATCTACGCATGATACTGACGTCACACAAAATCCTGCATCTCGCAAGCAGAGCTTACCGCGCAACTAGCATAGATACAACGGCCCGACATGAATCATCAGGCAGTTGCCCGCCAGACACAACACCCGTCTGTTCGTCGGATCCTCCCTTTTCTATGGAATATGAGTGAACTTCACACTCTGTTCCTCATACGTCTATACTTTCTTTCTAACTTTCAATACACAAGTTGAACTCAAATCAGTTTATCATTTGAATACCCCTACTACTATATACCCTAACAACCCAAACCTTCTCATATCCTAAAATAGGAAAGTGACTGTTATTTATAATTTATCAAAGTTAAATTTACTGAAATAGGTACACATCGTTTACTGACAGGAGAATTGATCGGGCTTTCAGTAAACGGTTTATCAAGAAAACAATGCTTTTAGCCTTCAATCCGTAATTACAAGGTAGGTTCAGTTGTTAGCGTGGGACGTATTTCACACCCACTATTAGTCTTACCCACACACGATATAGCCTTCTATGTAGAGGCTCGTTCAGGGATTACCTCACCTTTGGCAGTGTAGAATTCTCCTGAACAACTGTAATCTGTGATAGGCTCAGTGCAGGTTGTGTACTCCTGAGGTTGGTGTGTGGGATTACGATCGATTTCCTCGTATTTTGATTACAAAGACCTTGAGTGTTTAATTTAAGATAGAAACACGCTTGTGCGACACGACTACATACAGAAAGCATGGCTAATAAAAATCTCTATTCCTAGACAGCACGTTTCGCCGAAAACTTTGTTGATAGAAAACAATGTTCGTAGATATCTCGGTTCATAGGAAGCACTGTTGACAGAGATCTCTGTTCATAGATAGCACTTCTCGCCGGACCCGTTGTTCATAGAAACCACTGTTTCACCTTGGTTCACAGAAAGCGCCTTTGGTTCACGGAAACCAATTAGATCATTATTTTTAAGTAGGTAAGTTGTATTCCCATTCGCTCGCTCTTGCATCCTATGTCGACGGAGCCCAATAATTCCCTGGCTATAACGATACTGACAAATGGAACGGAATCTTAATCTGTTCACTAACAATATTTATCAATATATCGTAATAACGTTATTCATTTCGATACTCAATTTTGCCAGTTTCATGACATAAAAGATGACGAAAAAGTATGAAGAATAACGTTACAAATGAATCTGTAACGTTTCACCTGTAATGTTTCACCTGTAACGTTACTGATATTTTTAGGTTTTAGTATCGTTACAAATTTTGGAACGTTATACGATAATATTAGTGGGTAGAAGTGATATTAGTACCTAAAGATTATTTAAAGTTGTCAGCTACCTACATCTTTCATGTACGTTTGCCCCGCACGGCCCCCCAGAATTTGCGATTTAGGTGTGCACCAATGCAATGTACTCGCAACTTACTTACTCGGCAACTTATTTAAAGTTATCAGTTACCTACATCTTTCGGCAACTTATTTAAAGTTGTCAGTTACCTACATCTTTCAGCAACTTATTTAAAGTTGTCAGTTACCTACATCTTTCGGCAACTTATTTAAAGTTGTCAGCTACCTACATCTTTCGGCAACTTATTTAAAGTTATCAGTTACCTACATCTTTCGGCAACTTATTGTTTTTTACAAAAGTCTATATAATTATTTTCCATTTGATCTAGAAACTTACAAAGAACATCTCTGAACAGTATTTTCTTCGTTCCCTTTTATTCTTTTCTCGTCGACTGCATCTAAATTAGATTACAATATTGAGTCCGTTCCCGCTGCAGCCAAGATGTAATTTGATTAAGAGACCAGGTCACTTAATATGGAACGCCATTGAGCAGAAAATTGTAAACCCTTTGCGAGAATATTAAATAACTAACTGCGCCCCGCGGTTTCACCCGCGTAAGTGTCGATTCCGTAGGAATATCGGGATAAAAAGTAGCCTATAGGCCAGGCCAGGCTAGGCCAGGTCAGGGCCAGGGTTTCAGCTACCTCCATACATAATTTTATCAAAATTGGTTCAGCTGTTTGACCGTGAAGAAGTAACAAACATATAAACAGACACACACACCCCCACACACTCACAAACTTTCGCCTTTATAATATTAGTGTGATTCAATTTCTTTACTTTGCGCAGACTCCGACTGCCTCGTTGGTCTAGTGGTCGCAAGTACTATCGCTGAGCTTGAGGTCCTGGGTGCGACTCCCATGTCGGGCAAACTGTTATTTGCTTTTTCCATCAGGAATTTCTCAGTAGCAGCCCGAAGTCTGGATTTATGCCCGGTTGATGGCAATAGGCTCGTCCTCTATTACATGGGACTAACGCGGCGTCCTACGTGGGCGATTCAACGCGAACGCGATTACGAAGCGATTCGATGCGGTTTACGCGAATTCAACGCGACGCAGCGGCTCTGTCCTACGTGCGCGCGAAGTCACCGCTTCAGCCGCCGCCGCCATTCAATACCCTGCGTTGGACGGACGGAAACAATTTTTACTGGAAAACTCACTTGAAATATCAAATACGTCGACAGAGGCGTTCGTACATAGGTACTTGTACATCTTGAGTATTTGATATTTAAAGTTGGTTTTCCAGTAAGTAGTAAGTGTTGTTTCGCGCGCACTTAGGACAGAGCCGCCGCGTCGCGTTGAATTCGCATAAACCGCATCGGATCGCTTCACAATCGCATTGAATCGCCCACGTAGGACGCCGCGCTACGTAGGACATAACTGGTGAAATGTGGGGGTACTTTATGTACAGATACATCAACCTACTACAATCTGCCAAAATTTCTTTAATAAACTTTCTACTTTATTGTTAAAGCATCATCATCTGCGTAGCCTTTTCTCAACTATGTTGGGGCCGGCATCCAGTCTAACCGGATGCAGCTGAATACGAGTATTTTACATGGAGCGACTGCCTATCTGACCTCCACAACCCAGTTACTGGGTAATACGATACCCCGTGGTAAGACTGGTTGACTTCCCGTAACGACTGTTGAAGATCCACGAATGACAGCCGGGACCAACGGCTTAGCGTGCTTTCCGAAGCACGGAGGGGTCACGGTATGTAAATATGGTCACCCATCCACAGACCAACCGTGGCATTGAACCTTAATGCTTTATTGCTAAAGCATAAGGTTCAAAATTGATTGGGAATATTTGACAGTTTCGGGTAGGTTGATGTGCTGACGTCTGTACAGTTCCGCATAACCCTTTGGTGATTATCGGCGTGACGTAACGTTACATTATTGGAAAGTAAAGTCGAATCATTTGTTTCAATTAGAGCGTTTACCGGTTTACCGGCACTATTTAATTATGAAAAAGGTTGTTAGCTAATTGGAAAGTTAATTGCTGCTTTTCAGAATAAGCGTTTATCATTTGATTGCTGGGACGGTTACCTGACGGCCGATGTTTATGTACTACTTTTTTTTTAAGACTTTATGGTGATTTACAAAACGTTAATTGAGATTCGTGTTGTGAGGCTGGATAATTGGTAAAAAATGAAAAAGAAATATGTGTTTATACACAGACATAAAATTTTACAATAGGTTCATAATATCTATCTCCGCTCCTTGTTAAGTACATAATTCAAATTCAAATTCAAAATTCAAAGCATTTATTTCAATTAGACCTTGTACAGGCACTTTTGAATTGTCAAAATTAAATAGTCTGTCAGTTAGTCCGCAAGTTGAAGCTAGTTGCCCATTACAAAACGTACATCTCTATGGAGAAGAACGGGCAAGAAACTCCATGGACACTCTTTTAAATCAAGATATTACAAAATCCTGGGTACATTATTCTTGTTGCTTCTATATGTGAGAACAATGTAAAAAAAAAAAGACACAAAGAAGAAATAATTCAAAATATAAGATTAAAAATAAGCATTGGCAGTTAAGAGATGACCAGTCTCAACCGACGGCGCCCGTTCACGAACATGACGCGTGGATAAACATAATTTAAGGGTATTACAGACAGATGGGCCAAAGTCGTCACACAGGGTGCCTGAAGACGGGCGTCGTCAACAAGGCAGGCCTAAAAAACGCAGGTGTGACGATTTGGACTCGTTCCTAACCGATTGAACGTAGGAGGCACAGCACAAAAAAGGTGGAAGAATATGGGAGAGCCCTTGACCAGCAATGGGACAATATGGGTTAACGGGAAAAAAAAATGCATTCACATAAAGCTTAGAAAATACATGCGAATACTTGCAGATTTTCGTTTTAAGGGGCTTTTTTTTTTGAGGGTGGGAAATCATCAAATGACCCTTCCCGCTCTGGGTGGAGCGGAAGGGAGTGTCAGAATCATACTGAATAAAACCCACCCGTGTTCCTTCCTTAGCCCTTTATGTTCCGGGGTAGCGGTAACCCTTTCGGACAATCTCGCTGACAAGGCAAGCTTCGGCCCTTCACTGTTGCTGACATCTCTTAGAAACGCGCGTGGAACACGTACGCGCCGTCCGGCACGGCAAGGGGCTTACAGGACATAAACGCAAAAAACGCAAGTTTTAGAAACAATAAAAGTATTATGATCGACTACAGTAATCAAAATCAGAAAAATATATGATATTCTTCAGGATATAGGCTAGGTAGATACTGTGTTGAAAACATAATACAACTAATTTGATACCATAGAAAAAAATCATGAAGATACCTCTAAAAACTTCCTTTTTACAATAAAAATTATAATAATATACATACAATCATTCTGATTTTTTGTCAGATTATTCTACAAGCAACACACTAAAACACTACTGTTTTAATTTTTTAGTCCAAACAATACATTTTTTGTAATTAAATAATTGCTTCATATTTTACAATAAATTACCAGGGTTGTGTCATCGCGCTTCTCTTTTATTTCTATGCAGTCCGACAGTGACCGCGCTTTAGGTCATGTAAGCATATCATCACGCGGCTGCTGGCAGTGCCGTGCGGCCGCACGAAGCTAGTGAATGAAGCGCCGTTTACTCTCGCACTCCGTATCCTCAATTCCTCAACAGTATAGCGGAGGATATAGATATATTTTGTTGCACTCCGGGAGGGTTCACAGTGAGAGCTCTCTTTGAAATAAGTTACGGTCCTACTGGCACATAGATACTTACATAATATATGCTGTTTGTAGTAGCAGTAAGGACATACATTATGATCAAGAATTGTTAGTTTGTAACGGTGTAACTGTAGTTTGTAAGTTGTCTACATTGTCGCATTACGTGATAAACCTGCCGTTCGATTCTGTAAAAATCTCACCGTGAATACTTAGATGATGTGAGTTTGTTTTTGCTAGGAATTGACAGTATTGACAACTCACTCCACGCTCACTTCACCTAAGTTTTCACGGTGAGATGGTTACAGAATCGCACTGCTGTAAAGTTAATTGTAAGGTAAGAAATAAATAAATAAATCACGTATACTTAAAGTAGTATCCCTCAAGAAATTCTTCTTTATTTTGTCTCTGCGAAAGAAAATATTTCTATAAAACTGTCTTCCTGTTCTACGCAACTTAAGAAGAATCAAAATTTACCTTAAACCTTCAAGCCTTCAAGGCTTAAATTTTAATAATATTGACAAAGCCCAAATAAATCAAAATAATAACTGCTGATAAAGTGTTCAAGGTCAAAGGTATGAACCAGTGTTTTTATGTGAATAGGGTCCGCATTAATAAATTTACATTTCAGTATTATTACGTCCCTTTTATGGGAGTCCGGATTATTTTCATAAGGAGGGTTTTTCTTTCGTTTTATTTGAGAGAAATCTGTACCTACCTTTTTTTATTACGAGATTGACTTTATGTATTTTGTAAGATTTTTGTTTTACGAAAATTATTATAAGTTACGAAATTGTTTTGTATTTGAAATACGACTACTTTCAATATTTTTAGTGAATAAAATCAGCCAATTATCTTATTTTAAAACATTCAAAATCTAGTCGCAGTCTCATCTCGGCAACAAACAAATGTCAAAAACTTGTCAAAATTTAGGAAAATTAGAAGTATTTTTGACAGATTGAGACTGTGATCAAACTGTGAATGTTCTTAAAATTACGAGAATTGCCCCTCAGATGTATGAACTTAAACGAGGCTTTAAGAGTATGTAAGGATCGTAGCAAGTGGCGGTCTGTGGTGTCTGCCTACCCCCATGGGAAGAAGGTTTGAGTTTAGGAATGTAAAAACATATAAACTTGATCCATCACATGAAAAAAGATTTCGTAGCCGTTTCGTAGGCATGCTACGTCGTAGCGCGTCGCGTAGCACACCGCGATCTACGCAAATGGGGTGTAAAAATAAGAATTGTGTTTTCACCAGCTAAAATCACTTTGTAGAATTTATATATCAGTTTAATAAACATTCCGTATCTCCACACCGCAGAGGCTCAACTTACGGTTAACTTTTATTATACCTTCCTTAAGAAGGGTCGTCATCAGCGGCCCGGATAAACTGCCAAGTTCCCATCCTATCCTATACAAGCAAAAAAGGTTGAGTATCCGTACGAAACGTTCGTACAGATAGCAAAAACACTCTCGAAGATAGTCCTCCGAAAATAGTCCAACGTCCTCTAGAATTTCCTACCAGTACTCACAGTAATTGAGGCTTAAGTACGTCTGTGTTTTTTCCGAAGGTATTTTTGCGGGGGACTCAATAATTTGCGGACGGTACGCCTATCGAGCGTGGAGTGGTCTTGACCCAGTTGCCAGCCAGGTAAATAGCCACTACGGGTGGCTAAGGGTTTCTTTGCAGCGTTGATAAAAGCAACAATCTTTTGCTGCTTTTTTAGGGTTCCGTACCCAAAGGGTAAAAACGGGACCCTATTACTAAGACTTCGCTGTCTGTCCGTCTGTCCGTCTGTCCGTCTGTCCGTCTGTCTGTCTGTCTGTCTGTCACCAGGCTGTATCTCAAGAACCGCGATAGCTAGACAGTTGACATTTTCACACATGATGTATTTCTGTTGCCGCTATAACAACAAATACTAAAAACAAAATAAAATAAATATTTAAGGGGGGCTCCCATACAACAAACGCGATTTTTTTGCCCTTTTTCGCTCGATATCAAAAATGGCAACAGGTAGGCACTTGAAATATTCACAAAATACTCAGTTGTATTTTAACTTTAATAATAAATAATAAAATTAAAATAAAATCCTCATACAACAAACATGTTTTTTTCGGCGTTTTTGCCTTGTGGTACGGAACCCTTCGTGTGCGAGTCCGACTCGCACTTGGCCAGTTTTTTTTTGTTGTTTTCCATCTTTTAGTAAAAGCAGCGAAGCGAGTGTATCGGTTCTCGGAAACAATGTGAGGGGTTTCATACTTAATAAAATATCAGCAGTAATTTTTGTAACATAATTATCTAAGTTCACGAACCATATTTTGTGCCCTTATTACAGAACTAGCTGTGCCTCGCGGTTTCACCCGCGTTAATTTGAGGAAAAACCTACTAAAATATACTCCATTACTTTGAGAGTAATTTAGGTACGTCACGCTATGATCAGTAATGACCGGCCGCCTTGCGGAGTTATTTTAAAACTATGATATCTCCTAGGATATTCATTGAAATTAAATGATGTCAATGGAAATTTTGTTCAAAATTAAATACTTGTAATAACGTAATAATAACGTATTTATTTGGATAAAGATTTAAGCTTTTGATATTAATATTAATCATGTTTATAAAAACACCTTCGCAAATAATGCACTATTTTAGAACAAATTTGATTACCATAGAAAGGTAATAGTGAGTCAACCTTAAAAGATAGACATATGCTGTTGCGGATTTTTTTTAGAACTTTTAAAGGGAAGCAATTTTGTCATACATGATTTTTGCGTAACTTTAACCGTTTACGCAGCGCGCTGCGTACGCAACGGAATCTCTCAACAGGAATATTTTTTCCCATTTTTGCAACATTTTTCATTGATACTCCGCTCCTATTGGTCGTAGCGAGTTGTATAGCGAGTTGTTATATAGCCTTACTCGATAAATGGACTATCCAACACAAAAATAATTTTTCAATTCGAGCCAGTAGTTCCTGAGATTAGCGGATTCAACAAAACAAACGAACAAACTCTTCAGCTTTATAATATTATTATAGATTGGAGAATTAATTTTGTGTTTATCTATAAATATCAGAACGATAATCAATATTCTTCGGTGAGAACAGGGTATATTCAAGGTTTTTATAAAGCATGATTAGGTAACAGCACGATTAAGGTACAAGTAGGTAATTAGTCTGTCTTCGGTGATTACATTTGAATGATAATGATTTGTTTGAACGCGCTAATTTTGGAAACTGCCAGTTGAATTAGAAAAATTATATTTGCATTTAATAGCCCAATTCTTGAGCAAGGCTATAGGCTATTTAACATCACCCTAAAACCCTTAGGAGCCGAGTAAAACAACACAAAACAGAAAGAACGCTAAGCGAAAACGAAGTAATTAGGCGATATGATGCGACAGGGTGGATCCCTCGATCAACACAAGAAATTTCACGCGGACGTCGTCGCCGGCGGAAGTTAGTACTTATACTTTATACAAGTCTGTTTGATTCAAAAGTTTAGGTAGTGAGCGTGTATGATTTATTACTAAGACATTGGTTTATGGGTGGGTACTTATGTACTTATGTGGGTACTTAAACTATATTATAATTGTTTTTGATTGAAGTGATAAATCACAAATTAAATCATACATTTCTGACTAGTAAAATTATGAAACATTTTGTTCGCCTGCCATATTTATCATAGCAATTCGCTTCAAGACAGTTTGCTATAAGCTAAACCTCTTTAATGCGTAACGGCCGATCCCAATAACCTATTGACAAATCTCTACTGATGGTAGCCATTACAAATTATAACTCCCAGTATAATTTAATCATACAGATCGCTACTGATATAGATTATTGGGACGTTAAAACCAGAGTTATTAGGTTATTCTTCCTCCAGTATGCCAAAACTGGTGATAGATAGGTAATTGGGTTCGTCCATTGACCTCTATCATACAAGTACTGTATGATAGAGGTCAATGGGTTTGGCCGTTAGTGTGACATTATTTTCTAAAAAGATTGGATAATTTTTTTTTTTTTTTTTAACAAGGAATGATCTAAACAACATTTAAATGAGGCTTATTAAAGCAGAGTTCATGCCAGCTAAGATTATACGGTATACCTCACAAAGGTCGTGTGTGCTCGGCGGTCTCGAAGGATTATCGTGCATAATTCCACCCTAAATTAATTCTCTTGCAAGCTTCCTGAAATGTTTTTAATCCAGCTACCCAATTCTTCCTGAAAGGTTAAAGATGAATTTTCATTTGAGTAAATTCTAATACAACGTTGAATGAAACATAAGGATAGGATAAATAGAATGCTGTTTATTGTACACTGTAAAAAATACGTGACAAGGATTACAATACTAAAAAGATTCAATTCTCAACAGCTCAATTTCAACGCTTGTAAAATGCCTGATATTTTTATGTTAGCCATCAAAACTGTACCTCACGCTGTTTCTCGGAACACGTTTCTAAAACACGCGAACCGACAAGGTCACGTACGTAATTGATAAGTTTTATGCTTCTTATTAATGTCAACATAAACCTTAAGTAAATAGAACAACTTCATATTACTCTATTCTTAGTCACATTCTGTCCGGTTCTCCATAAAACACTTTATAGGCCACTCTACAGCCTTTCAAGCCAATTTAATCTCTAAAACTTTGCTCTTAGAGCTCAGTTTTATAGACGAGATAAAAAAGGTCCTTGTTTTGAAAGGTTTTAAAGAAGGTCGTATTGTTCAAGTTTTATTACAATGAGAGGTTTTTCTTTTCAGTATTTAAAAAAAAAAATAGTTCCCAAGAACCCTGAAGATGGCGTTGAACTGACTATGTTACTAGATGCCAAAGTCAAAACGCTTGGAAAAAAAATATTGCGTCACGTCATATACGCTCGTTGAGTGACAGTTTCGTTTGCTTTCGTTTTACGATCTTAAAATTACATCCAAGTGAATTAATAAAAAAATTATGTAACTTCCGTTCCTTGCAGTAACTTACCAAGTTCAGCGATCAGCGCCATCTATCCAGCGACTAGGGAAGCGTTAAAAAAAAAAGAAAAAGAAAATCCCTCATTCAAGGGGTTTATAGATGTGTAGTAGTCAAACATAGGCGGGTCAGATATTATTTGTAAACTAAATAAAAATAAAAAATATTATTTTGTGTCGGGGTTTTTTTAAATGTTTAATTTAATATTTTATTTCATGCTTTTTGTAGAGACTCCTTAATTTTTGTTTTTCATTTGTTTTATTTTCTTGCGTTTTAAGATTCAGATAATTTGGTGTTTAATCAGGTTTTTTATCCGTCAAAAAATTATTATTAATTTATAGTTGAAAAATCATTTTTAAGACTAAACAGATTTGTTTGTTTTATTATATCCTTTTTCTAGTTCTTCCTTTAATTATTCGACTTTCCAACAAGTATTTCATAGCTATTAGATATCTTAGGTATTTCAGACTAATTTATAAAATTGGACACTATCTGATGTATAAATACGTTGGTTAAGTAGAATAATTCCATTCATAAAAATGGTCAAACTCAGTGGTGGTAGGTACCAGTCATCACTCCACGTTCCTCATCAATCTATGGCATTGATCAGACAAAAAAATAATTTTGAAGTTTTTAGTTTTCTTTTCGTTAGTTAATAATAACATTCCCTTTCAATATAGTGTACATTATTCTACTTGTCAAGCCCTTGAATTTGATACCTATATTGAAGGAGTTGTGAAAAAATGTAATTCGCCATTTTGTGGTGGCGGCCATCTCGGACCGATTTTCATCAAACATAGCTATGAACACTCCCGACTAATTCACCTTTCAAACAAAAAACAAAATCAAAATCGGTTCATTCGTTCGAGAGCTACGATGCCACAGACCGACGTCAAACCTATAGCACCCCGTCGTTTTTGCGTCGGCGGTTAAAAACAAATAAATCTGAAACCATGTAATAGTTTGAAAACGCCTGCTAATTACATCGTAAAACTTGCGAGCACGATCCTACAATAAGTTGCTAAGAATATATTTCAAGGCGCGTAAAATAGATTAAATAGGAATGCCAGTGGCTTGTGAGGCATTTTATTATGTAACGCTCTTGAATTACTTTCATGAAACTGAAAATCTTTTAAAGAAAACTAAATGAAGTGAATCATCGGGAAATTTTTGAAACTTTAATCTAATAATAATTCACAGTTATCTTTTGAAGTTTCATCCTAATGTATTTATAGCTTTATGTACCTAGGTACTAAGAATATTTAAAACTTCTGGGAATATTAAATAACTTAAAACACCTGAGCCTAATGAAAAGTTTCTTCCTCGATATCAATACACCACTGCCCCGTGTCAGTTTGCTATTCAATTTATTTCAGGAGCTTATAATTCATAACGCAACGTCTTCTCAGAAAAAAGTGAAAAAGACAAATCCAAATATAATGAATGGCTCACTTAATTTTTTGTCCTCATAAAATCTTTTCGGTTACTATACGAAAAAATAATCTTATATAATTATAGCCTTATTATCGGAGCTCAGAGGTAAAACTGGCCAAATCTCTCTAAGTAAGATGAACAAGGTAGGGCTAAAGTAATCACCGATGTTGTTTTTTTTGTAATTTTTTTTTAGCAATGAAAAATTTAATTCTCCTTGTGCATTATGTTTACTTAATTAATCAGAATTATTTCCATCAAGTCGAGAAAAATATATCGGTCAAAGTAGCATTTTCCATCACTTGTGTCCGAACTTCCGGCGATAGGTTCTCGCATTCCTGTCGGATATTCTCTTTAAGGGCTTTAAGAGTCTGAGGCTTGTTTACATAAACCTGGGAATTATATGCACCCCACAAAAAAAAAGTCTGGAGCGGTCAAATTGAGTGATCTGGCCGGCCAATGCAAATCGCCAAAGCGAGAGATTATACGTGAGGAGTAAAGCGTACCATGGCGTATATTGACGTGTATTCTGCATCTATTCACTTCACAAATGTCAAAACAGAATTGACATTTGCCGCCATTTGCAAAAGTTATAGCACATTGCAATAGGGTGATTACTTTTGCCCCACCTTGTATAATACATGAAAATCCCGTCTACCTTCGAGTGAATAAACTCATTTTCGTTGGCTTATTATATTGAAAAGATATACGTGGTATAAGGCGAAAATAACTTGATTATACAATGTAGGGTAGGTAATAGAATGTACACGTATAGGTTGCCTACCCCTGCGTTCCCCCTTGGCAGGGGTAGGTAACCTCGGTCCGAAGGGGTCTCGTGATGCGCCGACGCGCGACGTGATGAGAATGTATAACAAATCGGATTAGGGTGGCTACATATTGGGCAACACGGTCGGATTTACAGATACAATTAGAATTAGTGAATGGTATGCGAAGCGTGTTATTCATGACAGGATCCAATTATTATGCCAAACAAGTTTTGGAACTTAAAGGATTAGATATGGATCAATAAATAGGAGAAGTATATTAGGATCGTAGATGGTGGCGTTCTGTAGTTTATGCTTCGTCGTTTCAGCCGATAGACGTCCACTGCTGGACACAGGCCTCCCCCAATTTTGGGAGGGTTTGCCATAATCGCCACGCTTGGCAGGCGGGTTGGCAATCGCAGTATGGTATGGTGGTGGAATGCATAGAGAACGCTGCTGCCCATTCTCCGGTACGACCCTTAGTTGCCTTTTACGACACCCACGGGAAGTATGGAGTGGTGCTGTTCTTTAAGTCCGACACCACACAGACAATAGTTTATCCTTACCGCCATAGAAAGGAGTATTCATTTATCTATACAGGGTTATTGGTAAAACATTAACAACCTCAGACCCATATATAAAATTCAGTCCTGACTGACTGATATATCAACGCACAGCCTAAACCGCTGGTCCTAGAGATATGAAATTTGGAGGGTGTGTTCTTTGTGAAGAGTAGGTATCCACTAAGAAAGGGTTTTTCAAAATTCCACCCCGAAGAGGGTGAATGGTGGGAGGGTGGAATTTCACGCGAACGAAATCGCGGGCAGAAGCTAGTTTATGTATAAAAAAATAACTTATGAGTATAGTCTTAACACATGGCTTTTTTATAACGTCTAAAATACTCGTGGCATCGCTCGCACTTTAATTACACGTAAGCCAATACATAGTTTATTGACGCCTGTTTATGGGCGTTAGTCGTTCATTATTTAAGTAGCACGAACATCCATTAATCATTTTCACAATAATGATTTTATGCTTTCTACTTTTGTTTTTCTAGTTTTGTTCACCACAATATCTAATAACAGGGCACTAAGATCTCTTAATAATCTTCTCTAGTAGCGATATGATTGTGTATACATTTGGCATACTCCACCGTCTGCCCCACCGTCAACTTGCAGACTGGCTTACACTTTTACACTCGTACAGAAAAAAAAATTTAACCAGTGCGCAAAAATGAAAAGTCAAAACAAAAAATAAAAAAATCAAACCAAAAAAAAAACCAACCAAAACGAAACAAAAACCAAACGAAACAAAAACCAAACGAAACGAAACGAATCAAATTCTTGAAAAAAAATCAGCTGTTTCAAACAAAAGTGCAATACTGAAATACGCGGTCTTAATGTATGGAACAACGATTTTTATTTTTGAAGTGATAACATCTTTAGGCAAGTAGGGCATTTTTTTGAAATGGAAAAAAAACCATTGAACTCGCGCCACTGTTACCGTAAGCGACACCGCGCGTGTTTTTCTCTATAAGACAATTCAAAAAATATCTGCTTCGGATTTGTTCGGCTGTCCTCGGGATGTACTCGGTTTTAATGTATATCCGATGTGTCAGTGAGTGATGGTAAAGTATTCTGTTTTTGTTTTGTTTTCACTTCTGTCGGCACTCCCAGAAAGCCACTGTTTTTTTTTTTTGTTTAGAATAATATGCTGAATTTATAGTTACAGTTTGCGCACTTGTTAATTTATTTCCTCAAAAGAACATTGAAAAAAATAACAAAAAATCTAGGAGGTTCCCCCGTGTGTAACAACCCTAAAGCAATCTACACACGGACGACCAGGTTATCGCACGTACAATTTTTATTTTTAACAGATTATCCCTTAATGGATAAAGGATGGAGCCTATTTCATAGTCGGCTCTTTAGAACATACCCTTATTAGATTCTAGTTTCTAGGACAATTGTCTATTACCGCTTATTGGGTCGTTATCTTCGAGAGTAGAATATTGTCCTTTATTTTATTCACAAGTTCATTGAAGGGGTAAGCGTTTAGCCATTAGAAATAGTTACAATATCATCATCATTTCAGCCAAAAGACGTCCACTGCTGGTTATAGGCCTCCCCCAAACACCTCTACTTCGACCGGTTTGATGCTTCTCGCATGCAACGGGTTCTTGCGGCCTTCAAACTCAAACTCACTCTCAAACTCAAAGCATTTATTTCAATTAAACCTTTAACAGGCACTTTTGAATTGTCAAGAAGTCGGTCAGTCATAAAATATGAAGCTAGTTGCCCATTCCAAAGCGTAGGTACCTATGGAGAAGAACGGGCAAGAAACTCCATGGACACTCTTTTCAAATTACATTTTACAAAAACATTTGTTACATCACTTCTTTTGAATTTATGATTATATAATGTGAGAACGATGTAAAAAAAAATAAAAAGATGTCCGCGTTAAGAGCGTCCTGAATACAACAAATAGTAACAAAACAACAATCCAAAATTAAAACAATTAAAATAAGCCCAAGCGGCTAAGTGATGACCAGTCCCAACTGACGGCGCCCGTTCACGAACATGACGTATATATCAGCACCATTCAGCTCAACCACTTTGAAGGGAGCTAAATGATCCAACATACACGCCACCGCCAGCGAGACATTTGAGTGAGCATGACACACTATCAGCCGCCAGGGAATATTCAAGTCAATGAAAGATATATTATTACCCAGTAAATGGTAGCTTTAGATTACATAGAACTCACATCTGTGCTATGCAATTATACAATACAAAGGAAATTGAGTTTATACAATGCAAGGATAGTCTTACAATCTTCAGCAGCTCCAACAGTATTTTCAAGTGTTAGTCAATTAGTTGTGGAGCAGGACTAGCATTGAGCCAGGCATTTTTGTCAGTGATGTAATCCCCTAACTTATAATATGCCTGACTGCATAGTGTGCGTTTTATACAAGATTTAAATTTTGTCTCATTCAGTTGAAGAATGTGGGGAGGTATTTTATTATAACATTTTAGACAGTACCCCATAAAAGATGAATCTACTTTAGCCAGTCTGAAACCTGGTTGAACTAATAGGTCCCTATTTCTAGTACTATAATTATGTCTTTCACCTCTTTTACTAAAAAGATGTAAATTTTTCCTTACATACATGATGTTTTCATAGATATATTGACAAGACACCGTCATGATGTTAATTTCCTTAAACAGTTCCCTTAGAGAATCGCGCCTGCGGAGATTATATATGGCTCTGATGGCTCTTTTCTGCAGAATAAAAATAGAATCGTTGTCTGCAGCCCGTCCCCAAAGTAAAATACCGTAAGACATGATACTATGAAAGTAACTAAAATAGACTAGTCTCGCGGTATCTACATCAGTAAATTGACGGATTTTTCTGACAGCATAAGCTGCTGAACTTAGCCGTCCTGCAAGAGATTTTAAATGAGGACCCCATTGTAGCCTTGAGTCGAGCGTGATCCCTAGGAAAACAGTTTCATCGACGAATTCTAGTTTCTCTTGATTCAATATTATCTCACAATCACTACCCTTGACATTTGGTAAAGAAAATCTTATGCACTTAGTTTTTTTTCCATTTAATACTAGATTATTAGCAGTGAACCAATTTTGGACCTGCAGTAGGGCGTTATTTACGTCGTCAAAATTTGTAGCACGTCTATTTACCTTAAAAATTAAGGAAGTGTCATCAGCAAATAACACCATTTGTGGTTGATTTTTTAATAAATGGAGTAGATCATTAATATACACTAAAAAGAGGAAAGGACCCAATATCGAGCCTTGTGGCACACCAATTTTTACTATTAAACCAAGTGAATTGACACCATTTATTTGAACTTGTTGTTGTCTATTATTTAAATAAGAACTAACTAAACTGAGCGCAAGTTTTCCAAGTCCGTAATGCTCAAGTTTCAAAAGCAAGGTTTGGTGATCTACGCAACCAAATGCTTTGGAGAGGTCACAAAAGATTCCTATGGCATCTTGGGCCTCTTCCCACGCGTTAAAAATGTGTTTTAATAAAGTTACGCCGGCGTCGGTCGTACAACGTCCTTTGGTGAAACCGTACTGTTGATCGTGTAGGATTTTATTCGTGTTAAAATGATTGAGCATTTGATTAAGCATTATCTTTTCAAACACCTTGCTGAAAACCGGCAAAACGGATACGGGTCTATAATTATTGGTGTCTTTACTGTCTCCGGATTCGTAAAGTGGTGAAACCTTACTGTATTTCATTAAATCGGGGAAGACTCCTTGATCCACACACGAATTAAATACTAAGGCTAAGTAAGGTGCAATAGTCTCAATTATGGAGGTACAGATCTTAATGGACATTCCCCAAAGATCTTCGGTCAATTTGATTTTAATTAGCTTAAAAGCTTTAATTACAATTAAGGGGTTAATATGCCTAAAGTTAAATTCAATCGGGCAGGCTGAAACGTTCGCCCTTACTAAATCAAAAGCGAGCGAGGGCGAGGAGTTTAAGGTTTCAGTTGTTTTGAGTGGGATACTAGTAAAGAAATTTACAAATTCTTGAGCCACTTCTTTGTTATCGCAAATGAGACCGCTTGACGTCTGCAGTGTGTAATCAGAATTATGCTTTTTATTCCTGTTTGTTTCATTATTTATAATTTTCCAAACCGTCTTTATTTTATTGTCTGCTGATTTAACCTTGTTGCTAATATATAAGACTTTAGCTGCCTTACAAGCGTTCTTAAAAGTTTTAGAGTAAGTAGCAACATACTTATTAAAAGTTTCCGTGTTAATATAAGGCTTAAGGGCGCTATTACAAAATCGAAGTGCTCAGTTTTAGGTAAATTCGACGGAGCGCGGCAGCGGATGCGCACGTGTGCATCTAAAGAGGTATGCTACGCACACATGCAAACGGCTATGCGTCCGATGCCAGGAACAAACCAACAAGAGCCTTTGCTACTTTGTTTTCGAAATAAATTAAATTACTGTTATACATAGTTCATGAAATATTATTTGTACCAATGAATGTTTCCTAGAACAGCAGTTTATCTATAGAACTACTATAGGGTCGTAAACATATACTTGATTTTTTTTTTCGCAAACTAGCACGCAGCCCGTTTGATGGTGTGTAGTTACCGCAACCTATAGACGCTTGCGATGCCAGAAGCATTACTTCCGCGTCGCCAGTTTCTAAGAAAGGAATCGCACTGATACTTTTTGTTGGTAGGTACGGTCTAATTTTTTACGAAGTTTCTTTATATGTAATTTATTCAGCAGGTAGGTAGACATTTAAGTACTTATTTATAGAAATAAGTGCAATGTGATGTTGTATCTACAGTTTGGATAAAAAAGTCAAAAGAAAGTAAAAAAGGCAAATCAAAAGTAATTTTATTCAAATTAGGCTGAGAATCTGCACTTTTTGAACGTCAAAATTACATAAGACAGTCCCCAAAAACGCCCGCCCTTCACCATTTCCTAGCGCTTTCACTGAGAAGAAGAAGTGGCGCAACAAACTCCCCAGCAGTACAGGTCTGTTGTTAAAAAAATAATACCGGCCGAGTGCGAGTAGGGTCCCGTTGGCACCCTTTAGGTATGGAAAAAAAAAATCTCTGAAGTGGCATAGACCGTGCTTTTCTCTAATCTATGATTTCAAGAAGCACGTACCTACTCCTAATAAAACTAGTTTTTTCTGGTTCTGGTATTTTGAGGTTCCAGGGAGCCTAAAAAGGCAATCAAAATCCAATCCCAATCTCTTTGATTATACCTAATGTAGTGCAGCGAAAAAAGAAAAACACGGACTGCCTTCGCTATATTATGATTCATAATGTTATCCTTTTATGATTCTGCCAAAGTGGCCTTTTTAGCCCCCCAGAAATCATTAACTTTGAAAACTTTTATTACTTTTAGTTGATATTGAGTACCAGTCCACACTGCAACTACTTACGTCTGAAAATAATTATCTGAATTTAAAAAAAAAGTCAGAAAACGAAGACAACAACAACTATTAATTAAAATAGATGGACATTTTAACACAGCGCTCAGTACGTCTAACTAAAGATATCCAAGCAAAAAAAAAAAAACACTGTTTAAAGTGATTTTATTTTGACCTAAAATAATCAATTGCAGGCACATTAGTGTATTTTCGTTAGCTGATTATTTTTCTTATAAGTATCTATGCGTTTTTCTTGTATATTTTTTACCATCTTCCTTATTTTGGTGGTCTGAATGTGTTCTGAAAGTTTCTCCATCTATTTTAATGGGACCTTATATTTACGTATGTTTTTTTTTCTATAATACAGGATATACATATTCGCGCTAGAATATCATAGGAAAATACTTATGCATTACAATCCGACCTTCTCTATTAAAAAAAAACACTTGTATTAAAATGTGTTGGTCGCGCTTTATTCTTGGCGAATTGGTGAGCGAGACCACGTGACGGCAACAGCGAGCGAGCGATACGTCCTCTCTTTGTGAGCGCTCGGCGCGGACTAAAGCTAAGACCGCGCGTCCCGAGATTTATATTGATAAATAGCATTGCATACAACAATTATTTAAAAATATTAATTTACGTTAAATTAGAGTTTTTTTTTTTTTCAAGCAAGGTTACAAAGTAATCTTAGTTATTAAATACTTTTTGTTTGAATTTCTTTTATATATTCATAGATAAAAAATATAATTTCGGGCGAAAAATTATCATTAACTCTCTGTTTTATGGAATTATTTTTGGTGTATTACTGTATGAAACATCATAAATTGGTGTATGCATACCATAGTAGAAGATACAGTTGTATCGTAGATATTTTTATAAATGATTAAACTATTATATCTTCGATGTAACAGGGCATCGCGAGATGCCCGAAAGTAAAATTTTATGAAACAGCCTTTGCAGAAACAAGTTTTTTACTAATTTATGTGAACAAACTGGAATATTTATTGAATGCGCTCCCAAAAGAAGGAATCAAACTTTCTCGGGCATGTATTTTTTTTACTATTGTGGCTTTAGTTAAATCATAATCACACATCAAAACTCGAGTCAAACGCTCTAAACAAGAAAAAATTGTGATAGCCCTCTTAAGGCCATACAGTTCGAAAAGTCTTTCCCTACTTTTCCTAAGCCCTTTAGTTGCCCAGTCACAAAATAAAAACTTGGGGCTGATACTTTTAGTGTTCTTCTTAAAATAATTATTGAACTCGGTTTGGACTACCGAGAAGAATTCATTATACAAAGTATTAACATTGTTCACTGTAAGGTTCTGATTACTTAATTTACAAATTAAAGTGCTATTAAATTTATTTAAATTAATTGATGTTATTGGTCTGGATTGGATCTGCACTTTTTGTATTGGCATGTTGTACTCAAAAGTTACAGTTTGACCACTGTGATCAGAAGGGAGATAATTAACAACGGCTTTATCTAAATAGTCGCAGCAACAAAAAACATTATCAATACATGTTGCAGTAGTCGTAGTTGTTCGGGTTGGTTCTACAAACACATTTGACAAATTGAATGATTTAAACAAATTTAATAATCTACTGGTATTGAAATTATTTTCTAAAATATTAATATTAAAGTCACCACAGATAATTACTGATCTATTACCAGTCGCAAGTTTTGCCAAAACATCTTCCATTACTGATTCAAATATAGAATAGTTTTGATAATTTGGGGGTCTGTAAACGCACACTATAACATGCTTATCTAGCTCAACACAAGACAGCTCAATGCTATGTTCAACTGATAGTTCAACTATGTCTTTACGAGGTTTGAATTTATTACAACTTTTAATTAGGATTAGTGAACCACCACGCAGCATTGAATTTCGATTAAAACAACTGGCCACACTATAATTGTCATAGTTAATTAGCATTTCAGCCAATCTTTTAACCAATGCTCAGTTATACAAATAATGTCAAACATTGTTTTTTCTAAAAATAACTCAATTTCCAATTGTTTGGAAGAAAAACCTTGAATATTTTGATGAAATAATTTCAAGGATTTCTGCTTAGCCCCTTTTCTGCAGTTCACTATTTTAGAGCCAGAAAATACCTTTTTGTTATTAAGTGTAGCTATACTGTTAGTGGTACCTTCTGTTGTCTTACAATCTAGTTTAAAATATCTGAGCTAACCAACTTAACATTAGTACTATTACTAATTGTGGTGCTAATTATGGATGACTTCGACATACTAATTATGTCTGGGTTAATATTAAGTGCTAATAGCCTAGCTATTTGACGTCTAAAACTAATGGGCAGATACACAGTATCAGTAGTAGTAGGTAGTCGACCTTAACTTATCAATAAAAATGTTGGTATCAAAAAATATAAACTTGTCACTATGGTGACTAACTATGAAATGCATGTAATTATTTAACATGTGAATGTAGTTGTTTTGTCTGTTTGACAAGTGCTCAAAATATGGAAAAGCACACAAAATTATTTTCTTACAATTTAACTTCATAAGGTTGGTGACACTATCAGTGATATCATCTTTTTTAACATTTAAACTGTTACCTATAAGTACAGTAATAATGGCATTAGGATCATATTCATTCCTAGTTATTGAAGAGATTATTTGTTTGTAGGAAGTCTGAGGCATGCAAAAGTTTTGTGAAGAATGACACAGGTTGTTGCTAAGTAATTTACCTAATCCTTTTCCAAAACTATCAGAAAACATAATAGAACAGTAACAAACTTTACTACAAGGGAGAGAACTAGCCTCAGTCTGAACTACTTGCAATGGACCTTGTTCAACATCTGGTGTATCTAGATCTGGAATAGAGACCTGAGCACTTCCTGACTGGGACGGGTCCTCCGTTCCCTCAGTTTGGAGAGTGCCAAGATTGGATGTGCTTTCCAATGAACAATGCGGGCTGCTGAGAGTCAGTGGGTCCACTCTGTCTGCATTGGAGTTGCACATGTCCACTAACTCATTTGTCGCAAGGATATGCTCCTGAATTTGTTTTTCAGACAGCACATATTTAGTATAAAGAGAATGTATTGACTCTTCAAGTACCTGAATTTCAGACTGTAAGCGTTGTGTGTCAACCTCATAAATGTTCTTACTGTCTTCTAATTTAATTTGAAAGTTATTTAATTTATTTATAAGAAAGACACGTTCTTTTCTTAGTTTAATATTATTAGAACTGTGTTTTTGCTGTTTCCTAAATTTATTGCATTTATTTATGATTTTATTTAGTTTTGCATATTTTTTAATTTTATTTTGACTTACTTGATAACTACTATTGTTGTGTTTCAAAATGGAATCCTCAGTAAGGTCTATTGTTATTAAGGGGTTGCAGTTAGTGTTTAATAATTCATTATACAAGTTATTGGATTCCTTAGCCTGAGTACATTCTTTTAGTTTCTGTAATTTATTGATTCGAACATTTGCATGAATTAATTCCTCTTCAAGGTCCCTAACCCTACATAAAGCCTCCTCATATTCCTTCACAAGATCGTCGGTCGTAGCCAAAGGGTAGGCGGTCCGCCGGGCACTAGGGGTCAAGTATTTATTGTGCTTGTCATTCTTGGGGGGGAGGGGGTGTTTGCCATGATCGCCACGCTTGGCAAGCTTGGTACAATATGAAATACAAAAATACATTAACTCATCGTCAGTGTTACTATGGGAGCAATGGTGGCGCAAAGGTGTCGGCCTCAACTTACGAGCAGCATCACGAGGAAAATGTCCTGAAACCCAAAAATTCGAAGACATGTGACATCCACCAACCCGCACTGGGCCCGCGTGGTGGATTCCAACTCCCTCTCACAGAGAGGAGGCCTGTGTCCCAGCAGTAAGAACTTTAGAGGCTGATTACGCAGTTTTACTGTAAGTTCAGGTTTTAAGTGCGAATGTTACTGTTAGTTCAGGTTTTAAGTGCTAATGTAAAGTCAGAGAATTTTGTTGTTAAGCAAATGGACTTCCAACATAAATTTTCCGTGTATTCAAATCATAATATGTCATTTTGACAGCTATATAACATTGCTTTTGAAGTAAGGTGCCAATTTGCTTAAACTAAGAGGTTTATTTATAAACGATGATTAAAGTTAAGTGACGTTTAAACGTTAAAAATATATGGGTAAACAGTCGCTAATCACTACTTAACTATAAGCAACGTTTATGATATGATATTGTCAGGGTCTGTACACGGGTGGTCTGTGGATCAACTACACCAAAAGATCGCTAGATGTCCTGCGCGTCCAGCAATGTTTTTAGAGTGCTCTTGAGACTGCCCCGGTTCTGTAGTGCGTCAGAGAAGTTTACGCAGAACCGTACTGATGGCTTCCACGCAATTGTGCGGAAGAAAATAGCGTCTGTGGCAGCTAGAACCCGGGCCGGGGGCAACAGCATTCTAAAAACAGCGACTGAAAATGTGTTTTCCCCTTTTATGAGGCATTTTGTGGAGAAGATGACCGGTTGAGAAACCGGATTCGTCTTCTTTACAAAGTGACTCACTATCTATAAGGTACTTTACTAACACTACGGATCTTTGTTATCTGATTATTTGAAATAAATTAAACTAAATTATGAATAAAGGGGTAAATTTGCCTGGGTGTACTTTCTGAATAAAAAAGAATGCAGTGTATCTCGCGAAACATTTATATTTATCTGATAGGTTTATGTAAAGTTGCTTCAGCGAATTTTATGAGTGTAAACAACCCTCTAAAGGGAATTGAGCTGGAACGAATGTTTTTAATAATAATATGGATAGCGAGTGTTGAGTCTGATTGATTTATTCCCCGAGAAATAAATTACCTTTTCAAATTTTCCAGACATTTTGATTACAGTGATAAAATTATATAAGTCTACTTGCAAATCAAATAATCAATTAAGTGTAAAATTGGAGAAACTGTGGACACCGAACCATTTTCATTGATTATTATTATTTTTGAAGTGAAAACTTCTTTAGCGGCGTTGTACACTTTTTTTTGTAATGGGTAAAAAATGTTAAACTCGCGTCAGGACACGTGACCGGATCGTAAGATTCCAGGACACGTGACCTTGATCGAAAATTCGTAAGATTCCAGTACACTTTTTTTGTAATGGGTAAAAAATGTTAAACTCGCGTCAGGACACGTGACCCTGGTCGAAAATTCGCAAGATTCAAAAATATCAAAAATTTAAAACAAGTATACAGGATCAAATTAAATTAGCTAGCGAAACTAAGCCACAAGTATACAGGATCAAATTAAATTAGCTAGCGAAACTTAGCCACAAGTATACAGGATCAAATTAAATTAGCCAGCGAAACTTAGCCACAAGTATACAGGATACAATGGCAAAGTATTAATATGTGTTTTATTTTCACTTTTGTCGGCACTCCCGGAATGCCACTGTTTTTTTATCCATTTATTTCAGGCATCAAGGCCCATATAAAACACATACAATACAATATTAATAACTTAAAAATACTATAAATACATACAACATTATAATTAAGTACACTAAAAAACTAACGAACACGAAGTGTCTGCGTCGTGTTTCGCTGACTGCTGTCATGTATTTGGCCACGAAACCGGCGGTACACAACACCCTTCGGCCAGAACTCTTCTGATTATATCTAGAGCATAGGTTCTCAACGTGGGCGATAACGCCCCCTCGTGGGCGTTTGAGACTTTCAGAGTAGAAGACCCAGAGAAATTATATAACCTATCTTACGACTATTATTACACGTTTAAACATAATCGTGGCAATAGCTGTTTCAGATTCGCGACAGATGCTAAGTAACAAAAATTTGGATGCTCTAGAAAAAAATATATTCGCAAAGTGGGCAGTTAGCAAAATATAGTTGCGAACCTATGATCTAGCCTCTAGAATTCTAGATCATAGGTTCCCAACCTTATTTTACCCTAGATACCTCTTGATTCTAGAGGTACCAGTGGTGATAGGACTTCATTTTATTATCGATTCCTTTCTGCATCGAAACAAAATCATTTCACCCAATCAGCACATCAAGCTACTCGAAAAAAAAAATCCCAATCAACTTTGAACCTTATGCTTTAGCGATAAAGTTGAAAATCTATTAAAGAAATTTGACAGATTGTAGAACCTTGATGACCTAGTCTGTACCTACTGGAACTGGCTTCCCATAAAAACACTTTCGCCCTTCATCACTCCAACTACTTACCACATTGCTCACAGGATTTTCTTCTCTTTCTCAGATTATTCGAAGAAAACCAAGATCTGCTAAATATGTTCGAGAAATTCCGCCAATGCCGGACGAAGGAAGAACAAATCAACTCGATGGAGCTAGCAGAACACGCCAACAACGTCATGAACACGCTGGATGAAGGCATCAAGGGTCTGGACGACTTGGACAACTTCTTTGGATACATACACCAAGTTGGGGCTAGCCATAGAAGAATACCTGGATTTAAAGTCGAGTATTTTTGGGTAGGTACCATTCTTTTACTAATCTACGCTGTCCTACTCCTGGGGAAAGACCTCCCTCCAACCCTTCCATCTTTCGCGAGTCCATGCTTCCTCCTGCCAGTTTTCTCGTCCCTTCATCTCCTACGTGATCTGCCGCGACGGGGTCCTCACTGTTTTTGGGCAGTTCTGTGCTATTTGGGCCCGCAGTTTGTCCGGCGTGCGGCAGACATGTGCTGCCCAGTCCCATTAAAGTTGGGCAGCCTTTTGAACCAAGTCCGCAATCTTTTGTTTTGGAGAGCAGTATTATGTTTCGAACAAGATCGCTTTGTTGTTGTTTGTTGGCAGACCTTGAGTTTGGACTTCTGGGTGTTAGTCAAGATCAAGTCTGTGCACCATAGGTCAAGACGGGAAGAATACACATGCCCATGAGCCTGCGTTTCAGTGCCACAGGAAACTTACCTTTAAATAGAACCTAAGTATATCAATAATGATATTATTTAGCGTGCAGTTTCGCTCAAACTCAATTCGAATATTAAACTAGAATCGATAGTTCTGTCGATCCGTTTATGTGCCACAAAAGGGTTGGTGAGGCATGAGAACAAAACAAATATCTAAGCAATTATGAACTTTTTGATCGATGTCACTTTCAGAATAAGATACTTTTCTTTTTTTAGCACACCCAAAGGATATTAAAGATGGATTGTTCAAAATTCATTCTACCCTTCGCTTGTCGCGCGTACAGGGTATGTACTGATAACAATAGAATTTCTATTGTGTCTGCTAATTGGACACGCGACGGGTTAATCCCGTACAAAGTATTTATTCTCTCATTAATAAACCCAGTGCTTTAGACGACAACATTTACTTTGAAGTTAAAGATAGGTCTGACGAATAATATTCGAAATGGTCGAACAAATAATGTAATTTCAAAGAAGACATAGTAAAAGGAGATAATCGAAAATATGGAGTAGCTACTAGCTAGACGCTTTTGGAAGGGATTATTCCCGTCTTTGTCGTGCGAGGTACAGACGCCAGCAAATTTCATAAGATTTTCAAGTTTATCGCTAAAGCATAAGGCTCAAGGTTGATTGGGAAAATTTGTCAGCTTGATGTGCTGGCATCTGTACAATGTAGTATGAAGTTGACAATGCCGTTATTACCCCTTACTAATAAACGTATTATATCCGATGAATAATTACACACCGATTTCTCTCTTTCAGTCGTCAATAATTTGACTTTCGAAAGAAGAAGACAAAACGTTGTGTAACTATACAGACGCTATACAACGGTTATTAGCAAGGAGGTTTGTCTAGCTGTTATTTAGACGTTTATAACTTGGCACTTTTTAAGCGAATACACATTTTATAATATTGATTACACTATTTGAAAAACAATATTTTTTTGAGTTTAAAATACCAATAATTGTCATCATCCCTATTAAAATGGCAACCGTGTTTTCAAGAAATTCTAGTATAATTTATTTGCTTTAACATCAAAACTTCCGGCAAAGTCGTCATCATCTGCCTAGCCTTGTCCCGACTACGTTGGGGTCAGCTTCCAGTCTAACAGTATTTTACATGGAGCGACATCTACAACCCATTTACTGGGTAAGATGATACTTACCCCTTGGTAAAAATGGTTGTCAGACTTTCTGACTTTTGACTACCTGTACCGACTGTCAAATATCAACAAATGACAGCCGGGACCAACGGCTTAACGTGCTTTCCAAGGCATGGAGGGATCTCGGTAAGTATGTAAAGATGGTCACCCATCCACGGACCGACCGCGGAAAGCGTAGCTTAACCTGATTGTTTGACCCGTACGGCTGTTATTACTAAGCCACGAGCCCTTCCGGTAAAGTCTAATATCAATTAACAAACCGACTAATCCTCCCATTTAATTTTAAACTACAATATCGTATAGCTTTTCCCATTTGATAGGAAATGGGGAGATTATAAAGCTTTCTCTTCGATTCAAAAGGCAATCCGGATTAAACATTATCTTTCAACTGGCTTTAAAATTTATTGATTTTCGAGTAGGCAGTCATTTTATTCAGTTTAAATTCGCATTATCATGTCAATGAATTTTCTGCTGTGAAAACTCCATCTTTCTCTGATAAATGAAGAAATACACAACACCGGTTTAATCTAGTAAGAGGAGGCTGATGATTTTTTGAAAGGAAGAATATTAATAAGAAAATTGATATATCATTTATACTTCTTCAACCGGAAGTGTTCACATAGGTATTTAGTTACTTACTCGTAGGTAGGTAACTATACTACGTACTTAATAGCAACCAGCGAACTGACTTTTCCTAAACTTGAAGTTTAGGTAGGTACTATGTAGAAGCCCAATTTCAAAGAGAAAAACAGACTATTCCCTACTACTATTTTGCTATTACCATTTTTATTATTATTTATTGACTATTTTGCTGAATTTCTATTATTAAAGTTGCGAGTAATGAAAAGCGTCATTACACGCAACTTTGAAAATAAAAATATATTTCCCTCACGCAACTCTATCCTGCTCATCATAAATGAGGGTCATGGACACCGAAATTCTATCAATAATTTCGACTCCAATATATTTGTTCTACTTCACCACAAACGCCTCATTTATAAGTAATGAACTTCCTCACAAAACGGTAGATTCCCCCACATTTCAACCAGGTCATAATCTCTCAATAAATTATTAACTGCCATTTATCAAATTCAGATATACCATAAATTGAAATTTTTGAAGTGAACTTTCCCAGTAATATTGTAAAGTTGATTGGATTTGTATTCAACTGTCAAACTGAATGATAAACTGGCAGTTCGTGTTTTGGATAGTTTTTGAATTGACTGGTTTTCTCTGAAATGGTCGAGAGGTTTTGTTTTTATTTAAATGTTAGGGCTCCTGTAGGTACCTACACGATGCCGGCGCGGGGGTACGGCGGCGGCGCGGGGGGGGGTACGGTTGCGAACGTATACACAGCACAGAGGTGCGGTGGCGGCGCGGTGTCGGCGCGGCGGCGACATCGTGTACAGGAGCCCTTAGGCTCTAAAGTGCCTTGTTCATAGGATACTTAATTTTTGTAAAGGGTTCCTTCACACAATGATCTCTAGCTAGGGCATCAGCACCCATATTAGGTAAGGCCGTTGGAGTCACAGTAAGAAGGATTTTAAGGGGTAGAGAGGGCCATAATGGCCCTCCTAGGCCCGGTGCGGGTTGGTAGATATCACATGTCTTCGAATTTTTTGGTTCTAAGACATGCCGATTTTCTCACGATGTTTACCTTCATCGTTTTGAGAGCAGTGCTGATGTAGTTTCATCACCAAAGTAAAGTCCCTGTCTGGGTTCGAACATACGACCTACAATACGTAAGTCGCGGCTGTTACCACTGGGCCACCACTGCTCGCAGGTAAGCTTCATATGTTCGAAAAATTCTTCTGCTCACTGACGTAAATAACGCAGTGAATATTATCGTTGAATAATTGTCAAAATGAAGAGCATTGCCGTTGTAAATGCGTGACGCAATTACAAGTGCAAGTTATGCTCAGAATTCTCTGTTGTTACCTTCCTCATGGAACTTGTAAAGAAATGAACTTAGTTGACACAGTTTGTGCTGTCAGCCGGCATGATTTCATACAACTAACCTAACAAGCAGCCCGGGTGCAATTTTATTTGTTTCCGACATTTTCTTTCATACAAATCTTGTCACACAAAAAAAATAATTATCAAATTTAGTGTAGTCGTTCGGAAGTTATGCGTGTACTAATCAAACTCAAACTCAAAGCATTTATTTCAATTAAACCAATTACAGGCACTTTTGAATTGTCAAGGGGTCGGTCAGTCAGAAAGATGAAGCTAGTTGCCCATTCCAAAGCGTAGGTACCTTTGGGGAAGAACGGGCAAGAAACTCCATGGACACTCTTTTAATAAAAATGAATCGCCGAAATGTCTGTACAGACTAGCACATCAAGCTATCCGAAATTGTCAAATTTTCCCAATCAATTTTGAACCTTATCCTTTACCTTTAAATTGAAAATCTATTAAACAAATTTGACAGATTGTAGTAGCTTGATGTGCTAGCGTCTGTACATACATTTCGGCGACTCATTTTTCCATATAGATAAGGCTGTATTTTCGGATATTGAATCGCAGCCGACCGCACTTCTAGACCCTTTAAAGCTATATCACTAGATATTACTACCCTCTCCCACGCGGACCCACGCCCCATCATCCAATTTCAAAGACATGCAAACCGCGGTCAGAAGCTCTTCTTCCCAAAACTTTAAATTACACAACTTCGTCCGTCTCTCGGTAATATATGCACATAAACTAGACGACAAACAACTGAGACAGAAGTTCTATCCAATGCGACGCGATGTAGGATGAGTTGAACTTCCACACACAAGCTTTCCTCTAAAAACCAAAGTATATTCTCAGCGACGGAAACCTACATAAAACGGACAGAGAAAATATTGACGATCCTTTGAAATTTTGCTCTTTAAAGGAAATCAATCAGCACACGTATCAAATCAGAAAGGGATCGGCACCATATCGCCTTTCGCCTCGCCGTCAAACAGGAGTCAACCTAACGTAAGCACGTAATCAAAGCGGATCAGAAGCTCCGATACGTCGACTCGGCTACGGCTAGGCGACGCCGCGCTTACAAGGCAAGGCAAGGCAAGGGTGGACGAAGAGACGTAAGCTCGGGTACGGAGAGACGTAAGCGCGGGGACGATGAGCCGTGAGCGCGGGAACGACGAGCCGTAACGCACCACACCGCGGTTCGTGAGCTTGTCCCGAGGCGAGGCGATTTCGTTGCGATTCCGATTAGTGTGCGTTGCAGTAGGGAGATTCATACAAATAATACTGAACGCCTCGAGTATATGCGGTGCCGATCCCTTTCCGGTTTGATACGTGCTATGACCTTTAGTATTTTGAAGGAAAACATTGTGAGGAAACCGGCATGTCCTAGAACTAAAATTCAAAGACATGTGACATCTGCTAACCAGCATTGGGCCCGCGTGATGAATTATGGCCCATTCCTTCACAGAAAGAAGGCTTGTGTCCCAGCAGTGGGAACATTACCTACTTATAGGCTGAATGTGATGTATCAATTGAGATTTTTGTTCCACAGATAAGAGACTTTTGATTATTTTTTCAGATTTTTGTTCCAGATTTATCTACAGATTGAAATATCTGCCGAATCGTAGACACTATCTACAACTGTATTTAGTATATTTTACGGTTGTTTCATTATTCTTTTGTTTGACAGCAATTTTCTTCTTGTCACGGATTTTCTGTATTTTCCTACCCCTTGTTCCAAGTGCGTCTATTTCTGGAACTCCGGAAGTGACCCTCGTCCCTCATTTCCGGTTATGAAAGCCCTCTAACCCTTTGACTTATCCGCGTGTGAAATAACCAAGAATTTGTTTATAGCCTTCCAAAATTGTCGTGGTTTAAATGTTTTCAGTGTTAAATAAACACTATTTAGGTGTTGCCATTGTTGGACAATGCAGTTTTGTGGCTCACAAAGGGCGAACCACTTTAGCTGTATTTTTAGACGTTATTTTTTTTTATATTTTTATAATGTACGTGGGTGCGTGGGTGGGAGATGCCATTTATCTTCGATATTACATATTTTTGTTGTTAAAAATAAAGTATCAACATTATATTTGGATTAACCTCATCTTTCTTTTTCACAGAAAATCGAAGCACCGTTCCTAGCAGCCGTGGAGTCGACTTTGGGCGACCGTTACACACCAAACGTGGAAAATATCTACAAAATTACCATCAAATTCATACTAGAAACGCTCATAGAAGGCTACGAGGCAGCTGGCAAGCATGCCACGTGAGTTCAGCCATGTACAGAAACAAATAAGACATAATAGAACTGAGAAGCCTGAACAAAATCCACTACTCAAAAATTTGTTTTCTATTGGAAAATAACCGACGCAGTAGCCATATTTGAAACTTTAAAGTTGGAATCTTCATTCCAAATTCTAAGATTCAAAAATACTGCTGCAAATAAATTAATGTCAATTTAAACGAGATTTTAAAAAGTGAAGTGTACTGACGTTTATAAATGCATCGTGAATTATGTGTATAATGTGAATAATTCTATAATTGTGTATAGGTGTCACTGTTCTTTTTCGCTCGTCTGTATTTAGACTGGTTTAGTATAAAGTGGGACTAACAGTTCAGTAAGGGAACATTAACTGAGTATTAGAGCGCTTTTTGAATAGAAACACAATTTTAATAATAGGAACAAAATGTAGATAAAAATAGTAAAAAACATGTGTGTTAAATTAAGGAATTTTAAACCAAATAACTTTTTTAAATGTCGCAAAACGCTTGTTAGTACTAATTTAATGTTAATCATTATTTATTTCTAATGATATTCTTCTTAACGTCCTTATTGTTGGCTGGACCAACTATTGTATGTTTTATTATTTAAACATTTAATAATTCGGCATAATTATTGTTAAATTGCGTCTTCCGTGCGTGAATGTTGTAATAATTAGCATAAGTTTTAAATTCAAGAATTTATTATAGTTTTTATTTATACAACTTGTTGGTTACACGGAATATTTGTTTTCCATTAATTATTATATTATTAAATTAATTTGAAAGCGCAAATATTGAGCACATAACAGTATATTTACTAGGTTATACTTTTAATATTTTTGGTACTAATTTCTTAAGAATTTTCAGAATACCTCTATGCACAAAAATGTAAACAAACTTATTTATTATGTTTGTTTACATTTAATGTTTACATTAAAATTTTAATATTATACAATCCCACTCTAAATGTATATTTTCTGAAACAATCTTATAAAAGAAAAATAAGTAGTACATTATAGTACTTGAATTTTTCACTTATATTTCATACAAAAACATTATTTTGTACGCATCTAAAATAAGTATAAAAATTGCGCAAAGTTCTTTTGACTCACGAAAGAAAAATTCAATGTTAAAATGTTTAAAAAGTCCGTTAAAAACTCTGTTTGTTATAAATAATGAGCTATAGCAAGCTACATTAAAAGTTTTCCTTGAAACTCGGTCAGGTTTGTCCTTATATTTCAACTTGAGTGAACAACTATATACTATGCAAACTATTAGACGTGCCACTCTGTAATTTTGTCCGTTTAGTAGCTTTACAACTTAAAATTACGACTGTTTAGTTATTTTTTTACAAGTAGCTTATTTACATGACAGAAAAATAAAATGGCTGGAAATAATACCGATGTAGCTCTTAAAAAGCAAGCGAATTATCACGTTGGACAGATTTCAAAAAAAGGTTGAAGGTAATAATTTTATTACCTTCAACCTTTTTTTGAAATCTGTCTATTAAAGCCTAATATAATACGGATTTAGGTTAAGATAACACACACACATTTTATCTGAACTAAAATTAAGTAACAAAGAAAAAGAATCGACATAATATAGCCAAAGGCCAAGACAAGTAATTAGGGGGGAAACATCATAAATATCTTACCTACTTGTTATTTTTTTACCTTGGTTCACGTGTAAACATTCGCGTAATAAATGAAATATCCAGTGGTCAATCCACTGCTGGGTATTTCATTTACTAAGCAAATGTTTAAATGATAATGATAATTTATAATAAATGATATTTATTTCTGTAAATTGCTTTCAAAAAACCCTTTTATACGTCAGAAATATATAATGTTTTAAAACCAATTTTTTTATTGAGAAAATGTAACTAGCTATTTACACTAGATACTAAATTAAATGACTGACTAACGTTCTATACAAATAAATACAAGAACAAAGGACACTTAGGCGTTGAAGTACTCGTCCGCATCGCTGTCATTCGGAAACGTGCCCAGAAGACTGGCAGCATTAGTAGGTTATTTGGACGATATCACATTAAACTGAAACACCTCACCTTATTAGTTGCTAACTCAATTAGTTTGATATTAATATTGAATATTGTAAGCCAATTATGGCGAACCCAGGTTTATTGGATGTAACATGAAATGATTCGATGCTAATAGTCTTTACACCACTTTAAAGTTATTAACCCTTAGTCTGCCGGAACGTAGATCTACGCGAGACTCAATGGCTTTTTAATTGTGTCCACAATTACGGCACACAAGCAGTTAATCTACTTCGGTTCATGCATTGTCAACTATCCCTAGATACATGATATTAAAACAATTCCAAAAAAAGATCTACTCTATTTCGTTTTACATCCATAAAAGTTTTCCAATAACACTAACCTTTGGTACTACTTATCAAGATGCTGTTCAACACCCTAATTGCGTAAAACAATATCAATCGGAATCTGAAACATTTTGAAGCAAATTGCTAATCCATTGCTTCATAAGTTCGAAAAAATTGTCTGCTCAACACGCAATATAACGCAATGAATGTTGTTGTACCTACTGTCAAAATGAAACCGATTCCCCTTGCCCTGCTGGTGTAAATTAAAATTATTTAACTCAACCTGCACTGGGCTCGTGTGACAGACTATGGCCCCCTCCCTCTCGAAGAGAGGAGGCCTGTGTTCCAGCAGTGGGAACATTAAAGGCTGAATATGATGATATAAAAGGAATTACCATCAACATTCTCTTACAGATGAAAAAAAAAATAGACTGCAAAATTCCACTGGTGAGACATTTTGTAAGACAGAAGTTAAGCCGGATTTATATTACTGTGTTGTGTTGTCTACGTCAAATCACAAGGAGTTTTGATTGGCTAAAACTGCGTCAGAAAGCGACACAACACAGTAATGTAAACCCGACTTTTTTTGCGGATGGGAAATCACCAAATGACTCCTCCCGCTCTGGGTGGAGCGGAAGGGACTCTTACTGACTAAAACCCACCCGTGTTCCTTCTTTAGCCCTTTATGTTCCGGGCCAGCGGTAACCCTTTCGGACAATCCCGCTGACACCCGGCTTTAATCTGATAAAAATGTTTCTACAAGGAGTCATGGCGTTAATTATTTTTACGTTATGACGTCAAACAATATAGCACTCAGCAAATTCCACAAAAATACCTGTACGTGAGTCTATTTCGGCAAAATATTTATAACATACTTGCCAAAATAAATATTCTAAAGAATACAGTGCTGAGGAAAATAGTGATTTATCAGCTGCCAGAATTAAAACAGAATTATGGATGCCCCAGTTGAAAACGCAGAAGATATTTTCAGTTTTTAGTACACAAAAGAATCTAATCTAACAATAACCTTGTGTATCTTCGTGCCCATACTCCTGTATGGGCACGAAGTGTGTGTATGGCCTTTTCTGTTATATGTATTTCGATCTCCTGATCGAAATACATATAACAGAAAAGGCCATACACTAGGCGACTTTTGGGCAACAGTTGCGCTACACTGACTAGTAACTCAACTTATCCGTACGCGTTTGGTTAGATACTACATTTAATTTTAACCATTATAGTGGTATCTACGACGATGAAAACAACGCGTCATGCTGACGTCACGCAAAATCCTGCATCTCGCAAGTAGAGTTTACCGCGCAGCTAGCATAGATACAACGGCTCGATATGAATCATCGGGCAGTTGCCCGCCAGACACAACACCCGTCTGGTCGGAGGATCCTCTCTTTTCTATGTGTGAACACCCTGTTCCTCATACTTCTATGCCATCATAATTTTCGGTCATACAAGAGTAAAATATACTCTTTACTATACAGCTAAGACAAGCCAGTTGTAGTGACAGTGACAATTCACAGTATTTAATAAAAATGCCATAGATTGATACAGCTATATAGCTACTAGCCTATAGCTACCATTCACCGAGTATTAATATGTCTTTCATTGACTTGAATGTGCCCTGAAGGCTGATAGTATGTCATGCTCACTTAATTGTCTCGCTGACGGTAGCGTGTGTGTTGGATCATTTAACTCCCTTCAAAATGGTTGAGCTAAATGGTGCTGATCTATACGTCATGTTCGTGAACGGGCGCCGTCAGTTGGGGCTGGTCATCTCTTAGCTGCCTCGGCTTATTTTTAATTATTTTATTTTTGGATTGTTGTTTTGTTAAGTACTATTTGTTGTACTCTGGTCTTTTTTATTTTATAAATCGTTCTCACATTATATAATTTTAAATTCAAAAATAATGATGTACTAATATTTTATGTGAAACATAATTTAAAAAGAGTGTCCATGGAGTTTCTTGCCCGTTCTTCTCCATAGGTACCTACGCTTTGGAATGGGCAACTAGCTTCATATCTTCTGACTGACCGACTTCTTGACAATTTAAAGTGCCTGTTAATGGTTTAATTGAAATAAATGCATTGAATTTGACTTGGAGAGTTGTAATACAAAATCAATTCGGCGGTGCGTCCTAGACACCATTGGTAGTCGATTGCGTTGCGATGCCCTCGCGCAACGTTTGAGTCGCACTGCTGAATTGACAGACACTTTAGCCCACTGTCAGATTGTAAATAATTTGACAGTTAGAAGCTCTAGACGTTCGTTAATTTTACTAGTCATTCGCTCATTAGTTAGTAGAAACTCGAGGATTGAGGTCAAGACCAGGCCCTACCCGAAATAAAAACTTATCTGCGATCATAATTACACGAGATCGTATCCCAATTCATTGCCTAATGTAAGCCTGCTAAAATTGCTAAACAGAATTTCTTGTCTTGTTGTGCAGATGCGCAATTTTAACGCCAATAAAAGTCGCCTTGTATAGTCCCGAAATATTCTCATTTACATTTCCCCACTCCTGTAGATATTATCTTGTTTGAAAGCTAACCATCAATTTCGTACAAACAAAACCAAGATTTATATAGAAACTCGTCCATGGTTTCAGTTGTTTAATTTTACGCACTGTAAACAAAGTTATTTGCATAATATAGGCATGTATGTGCGTGCGTACTTATTGTTGTTACTATGTGCTTTTACTAAACACATAAAATGGATGAAAGGACATCGAATTTTCATGCGTGTTTTCCTGTATTGGTAGGTTTTTCTCTGTTCTCTGGGGGGTATTGACAACTACATACAGATACATACAGCTCAATGCCACATAACTTTTTATCAGATATTGAATGCGTGTTACGATTAAAAAAACATGGAAAGTCTTGCGTTGCTGTTGTTACAGTCAATTGTCAGTATTGCATTTTCTGAAAGGGTTAAATGCGTAAAAAATGTTCTACGGGTACTGTGAAATAGTCAGTGTACCTATGTGTTGAAAAAACCTAGTTATTGCGAAACCAAAAAGTGCTGCTGTGAAGAGCTAAAAGGCAGTGCATTTTTAAAAGCATGCAACCATTATTTCGCTTGTTCGCAAGTTCAGCCAAATCATAATATTAATACTTAAACCAAGCCTTTTTTTCGTTTACTTTCTTGCATTTAGTTACCAGAACAACTAGAAAGAAAAAAAGTAAGAATTTTTTTTTTCTGTACAAACACTAATAAGTATACCGAAGCCAAAAACCTCGTATTCAGCAAATAATTTTGCAGTTGTCTATGGCAAATCTTAACTTCAATCAATCAATTTGCCTAGCCTTTTCCCAACTATGTTGGGGTCGGCTTCCAGTCTAACCGGATGCAGCTGAATACCAGTATTTTAAGTGGAGCGACTGCCTATCTGACCTCCACAACCCAATTATTGGGTAACAAGATACCCCTTGGTAAGACTGATGGTCAGACTTTCGGGTTTCTGACGAGTAACGACGGTCAAAGATCCATGAATGTCAACCGGGACCAACGCTTTCACGTGCTTTCCGAGCCACGGAGGGGTCTCGGTATACAGTAAAGATGGTCACCCATCCAGAGACCGACCGCGGCAAGCTTAGTTTAACCTGATCAATTAGTCACGAGATGGCAAATCTTAAGTTACCAAGTTGAAATAAACGGACAACCATTTCTTTTATGTTAATAATTGTTATAAAACCATTATAAGTATTGTATGTACGATCGTTATTATTGTAATAAGTACTTACTTAAGTAAATAAGTTGTATTTATAAAAGAATTGAAATAAGCAATGAATGTGTTGTATGTAATAAAATGTATAAGGTCGGTGTAATAAAGTGTTAATTTGATTTGAAATAAATATTATTTGAAAATTAATTACGTTTATCTATTTATATCGTTCACATTTTATAATATAGATATTACTAGCGACCAGCCCGGCTTCAATCAACAATCAACTCAGCCTATTGCAGTCCACTGCTGGACACTGGATAGGCCTTTCCTAGGCTGCGCCACAAAACCTGGGAAATCATCAAATGACCCCTCCCGCTCTGGGTGGAGCGGAAGGGAGTGTCAGACTCTTACTGAGTAAAACCCACCCGTGTTCCTTCCTTAGTCCTTTATGTTCCGGGCCAGCGGTAACCCTTTCGGACAATCCCGCTGACCCAGCAGGCTTCGGCCCTAAGGGAGGCCCCTCCTCGATGCTTACATCTCATTGAGGCGCGCGTGGACCACGTACGCGCCGTCTGGCACGAGCCTGGTCCTGATCGGACGGTGAGCTACCCATTACTCTCCGCCCGCAGGCCCGGGCCGGGAGTCGCCGACGCCCGGAGCGACTCCCGCGGCGGCTGGGACGGGAGGCTCTCCCCCTGAGCCATCCCGCCACCTCCTTCACTAGCATGAGTGCTTCGCGCCAAAACACCTTGTCCTCCGACTTCCGCATCCAGTTTGTCCCAGCCACCTTCTTTAGTGCCGGAGCACACGATGCAGTGCGGCGCCGCAACCTGTGCGCCGTCACTTAGGTCGTCCGTGCGTCTGGGGAGCGTCCTACACTACGCATGGCATACGCGGTCTCCACTCCAGGACTCGCCTGCTCCACCGGCTATCGGTCCTTCGATAAACATCGCCCCAAACAAACAAAGCCCAGCTTCGCACAGTTGCAATTTACATGTGAAGATGGTTATTATTTTTTGTATATATTTACATACATAAAATATAATGTATGTGTAGCCTATGTCCGTCTGGAATAATGTAGGTACCTTTAAAATGGTGAAAGATTTTTTTTTAATAGAAGAAATGAAAAGTATTTTCATTGGGATACGCACAGGGCAAATCCGCTTATAAATAATGGAGTTCTGAGGTAACACAAAAAAAAACAAACCAAAGTGAAAACCTCCTCCTTTTTTGAAGTCGGTTATAAATGGCCTTATAGCTTAGCTCTTCTAAGTCTCATATCGACACACAACGCCAGTCTTATCTGAAAAACACATGGTGATTGCAGAAACAATCTAGGATATGTCGCAGATGGATTGTCGAATTTTAACATGCAGAATATTGCATAAACGTTTTGCATTTAGCAATGCAGCGGGTAAACGATTAAAGGTTATGTAAAACAGCGTAGAAGGTAACGTCAGATTGTACATTTTAGTTCTTTTCCTATAGTGAAATACTGAATTAGTTCATATAGGTAGGTATAGGTCGTCCCCTCCCGATGTTCCTATTCACATTTGCCCTGATATCTTTACCTTTTCTTTGAGATGCTTGAAAAAGCCTCCTCGTGTAGCGCAATTAGTTCTGCCAGTTACTCAGCTGAACCAAGCGCTAGGCGCATCCTTAACAGTCACACCCAACACCTTATTTGACTGGTGAATTCTTTCCTTGCGGTGGTAGGGCTAATGCCCGCCTGGTTGGCGACCACCCTCCCACCGTAGTCCGGCGTCAAGCAGCCTGCTGTGTTTTATCGATGCGTGAGAGTTCCAGTGCCTTAGGCATCTTCTGAGCATGCTCGTTCCATCATAGACTTCATTGTTAGTAAGTAAGTATAAACCAAACAGATTAAGATGTCATTAGTTGCATTTATTACCCACCAGGTGGCGCGTTTTTCTTACTCCCCTGCTTGTTCGGATTATACTGCCCCTTTTTATCTTGTAATCTGTCACGGTATTATCGATCACAATAAATCAATTGTTCTAAACTCAATCCTGGTTTATTTTACCCTAAACCCTTCAGGTTATGGGCCCAGAATGCGTAAAAAGTTAAATAAAAATAGTATTTGGTGTGTAAAAGTTAAACTATAAAAAATAAAAATGCCTAATGGTAATGGCAGCGGCGCCAGCGCAGGCGGTGCCGGTTCAACGGCTAGTACGGCTACAAGTTCTGGAATTTCAGTGAATTTCGAGAAACTAAATGGCATTTCCAACTACGGAAATTGGAAATTCTTGATGCGCATGTACTTAGTACATGAGGACTTATGGGACTGCATAGAGGAATCGGCGCCGGGTGAACCCAAGGTTAAGGACGAGCGCAAACAACAAAGGGCGCTAGCGAAAATATGTCTCATGGTCCAGCCGTCGTCATTCGCGCATGTGCGAAATGTCAGCACCGGGCATGCAGCCTGGCATAACCTCAAAAATGCTTATGAGGACCGGGGGCTGTGTAGAAGACTTGGACTTTTACGAACATTATTTGGATTGAAATTGGAACAATTCAGTGATATGGAAGCGTATCTCATGAAGATCAGTGATATAGATCAACAACTACGAGACATTAGTGCTCCATTGGACGATGATTTCCTGTCAGTGTTGATGTTGAGTGGTTTGCCTTCAAACTATGACCCGCTAATTATGGCATTGGAAAATTCGAACATTAAACTGTGCAGTGAAACCGTGAAAAGCAAACTTTTACAAGAAAACTTACGCAGAGACTTTGATAAAAGTGAAGAAAGTGCATTGTTGACAAACCGGTCGTCGAAATCAAATAACAAAAATTCTACAAAATTAAAGTGTTTCACTTGTAAAAAACCCGGTCATTTTTCTAAAAACTGTCCAACAAAAACAAACAAAAGTGATAAAAAGAGTGAGAAAAGTGAAAAAGCGTGGAACGGGACATTACTTACGGCATTGGCAGTGGACATTAACTCAAATGCGTGGTATGTTGATTCCGGTGCTACTTGTCATATGACAAACAACAAAAACATTCTCAAGAACTACGTTGTGGACACTCCGAGGTTGGTTACAGTTGCGAACAATCACAAAATATTCAGTGAGGGACATGGCGATGTAGAATTATTTTTGAAAGGGAATAAACAAACTACAAAAATTTGTGATGTTATTTTTGTGCCGGACTTGTCTACTAATCTACTTTCTGTTAACAAATTGACAGAGAAGGGGTTAAGTGTGCACTTTGATACAGAATTGTGCAGAATTGGCTGTGGTGAGACAGTCGTTGCAAGTGCTACGAAGGTGAATAGTGTCTATCAACTGGACACTGCGACAGATGGACATGAGCTGGCTGCAGTTTGTCAGACAGAGCTGAAAGGGCAACCTTTGATGGAGATTCTGTCTGGAGGGCAGGAAGCAGAAGCTGCGAATCTGTGCGAGGCGAGGTCATCCCAAGAATTATGGCATCGCAGACTCGGGCACCTGAACATAAGAAGTATGGACTTACTCAAGAAAGGTATGGCTAGTGGAATTGATTACACTGATCATAATTATACCCCTTGTGTAGCTTGCATTAAAGGGAAACAATGTAGATTACCATTCCCAAAACAGTCTCACAATAGAGCAAGTGAAAGGCTAGGTCTTATACACTCTGATTTGTGTGGACCAATGTCAGTCTCCTCATTTAGTGGTGCCAAATATCTATTAACATTTATAGATGATTTCACTAGAATGACATTCGGTTATTTTATTAGAACAAAAGATGAAGTGTTGCCAGTATTTAAAACATTTAAGAGTTTTGTGGAAAATCAAACTGATTTGAAAATAAAGAAGCTTAGAACCGACAATGGACGTGAATATGTTAATAAACAATTCCAGATATTTCTGAGAGAGCATGGCATCGAGCACCAGACAACCGTGCCCTATTCGCCACAACAAAACGGTGTTGCGGAGAGGGCCAATCGCACTATTATGGAAGCAGCACGCTGTATGCTACAGGATGCAGGAATGGATCGGAGGTTCTGGGCGGAGGCAGTCAACACAGCTATCTTTATTAAGAATAAATCACCGAGCAAGGCAGTGAGAGGAACTACACCGGAGGAAAAATGGACTGGTAATAAAGTTGATCTATCTAACTTACGAGTATTTGGCTGTACTGCGTATGCTATGATTCCTTATGAAAGACGCAAGAAACTAGATGCCAAAAGTAAAAGGTACATTTTTACTGGTTATTGTAATGAGTCGAAAGGTTATCGATTGGCAGATCCAGATAATCCGTCTAAATGTATTAAGTCTAGAGATGTTAAATTTTTAGAGGATAAAATGTACAAGGATTTAGAATATACTCAGGAAACTAGTGCTGATGATTGTCAAATAGATCTCAGTAGTGATGATAGTAATAGCGCGACTACCGAGATGATCAGTAATGAAATTGAACTACAATCACCACCACGACCGCGTGAATCAATAGTAGAAATATCTGATTCTAATTCTTCTCCTGATGATAATTATTCAGATGTTACGTGGACTCCCGATATGGCTTCAGATTTGTCAACGAGTGAGTACGAAGATTTAGAAGATGCTGCAACTGATGAAGCGGCCATGACAATCATGACCTGCAATAATGAACCGTTGACTATTGACGAGGCATTGTCTGGACCTGAAAGTGAACTCTGGAAGAAAGCGATCATAGATGAGTATGAGTCATTTGAAAAGAATAAGGCTTGGATTTTGACATCATTACCTGCAGGAAAGAAAGCAGTGAAATGTAAATGGGTTTTTAAGAAGAAGATGGGAACTGATGGTCAACTATTACGCCATAAAGCTCGTCTTGTTGCAAAAGGCTTTACCCAAAAGTATGGAGTAGACTACAAGGAAACCTACTCACCTGTGGTAAGATATTCTACAATACGTACCTTACTTGCCCTGGCAGTTAACTTAGACATGCACGTTGATCACATGGATGTCAAAACGGCGTTTTTGAATGGGAATTTGAAAGAAGACGTGTATATGGAGCAGCCAGATGGGTTTAAAGTGAAAGGGAAGGAAAACTATGTTTTTAAATTGAATAAAGCAATATATGGGCTGAAGCAAGCATCGAAGGCTTGGTATGATAAGATAGATAAAGCTCTAACTGACCTCCAGTTCAGAAAATCTCTCAGCGAACCATGTGTTTACATAAAATCTGATGACAAAGGCAATCTTATAATATTGGCACTTTATGTGGATGATATTTTAATTTTCAGTAAAGATACACCAGAAAAGATGAAGCTGAAAGAAGAGCTAATGAGGATGTTTGAAATGAAAGATCTTGGCCGAGCTACACATATATTGGGAATGCGTTTAAGACAAGAAGAAAATAAAATAATACTTGATCAGAAAAATTACACACAGAAAGTTCTGGAGCAATTTAAAATGACTGAATGTAAGCCTGTGAATACACCATTAGAAAATGGTATGAAATATGAAAAAGGAGATCAGAGTGACCCTAATTCAAGATTTAGAAGTCTTATGGGATGCATTATGTATATAGCAGTATGTACGAGACCAGATATCGCTTATGCAGCAAGTTTACTAAGTCAATTTAACAATTGTCATTCTGATATACACTGGAAAGCAGTGAAACGTATTTTGCGATATTTAAAGGGTACTATAGATTATAATATAGTGTATGAAAAATCCACATTCTCTGTTTCAGGCTATGTTGACGCGGATTGGGCATCGAATCAATTAGATAGACGTTCTTATACGGGCTATGTATTTAAAATAGGTAACGCCGCTGTATCATGGGAAAGCCGCAAACAGAGAACCGTGGCTCTTTCAAGCACCGAAGCTGAATATATGGCTTTATGTGAAGGTGCAAAAGAAGCTAAATTTATTAGAAGTTTTTTGAATGAATGTTTGGGTAAATATTTTTCTGTAACATTGTATAACGACAGTCAGTCAGCTCAAAAACTATGTAATAGTCAAATACATCATAGTAGAAGTAAACATATAGATATAAGACATCATTTTGTACGGCAAATTGTAAAAGATAAAATTGTGATTTTAGAGTACTTATCCACTGAATTTATGCCAGCAGATGTATTGACAAAATCTTTAGGTAGAGAAAAGCATTTCAGTTGTGTTTCTAATCTTGGTTTAAAGACTGTTTAGTTTAAGGGCAGGTGTTAGTAAGTAAGTATAAACCAAACAGATTAAGATGTCATTAGTTGCATTTATTACCCACCAGGTGGCGCGTTTTTCTTACTCCCCTGCTTGTTCGGATTATACTGCCCCTTTTTATCTTGTAATCTGTCACGGTATTATCGATCACAATAAATCAATTGTTCTAAACTCAATCCTGGTTTATTTTACCCTAAACCCTTCATTCATCCATCGCTTTCCATCAGGCGTGATCGAGGTCAAAAGCGGGCCATTCAGCAATAAAAAAAAAACCATTATATTTTTTCTTTTTATTGCTTTTCGGTGGAAGTTATATCGGATCAACTTAGGAGATCAGAAAACTCGGTACACTGCTTACTAAGCTATACTTTTCAGGTCAATCAGTTGATTTGCATGAAGCTTGCGTGCTGTAGGCAAGTATAACGTGCATGCGGGTGAGTAAAGGAGTAGTATACGTGACTGAAATACAACGGTAAACCGTTAAAACTGAAAACATAACGGTAAGCTTACAGTTTTGGTGAAGTCAAAGTAACGTATTGAGTTCATTGGTTAAATTGACTGATTTAAATGGCAGCAGAAGTGCCAAACATAAGTGGCAGTGGGCAGAGCACATGGCTCGCAGAACAGATGGCCGATGAACGTTCTGGAGTGGCGACCGCGTACCGGAAGACGTAGCGTTGGAAGGCCTCCCACAAGGTGGACCGACGACCTTGTGAAGGCCGCAGGAACCCGTTGGATGCGAGAAGCACAGAACCGGTCGAAGTGGAGGTGCTTGGGGGAGGCCTATGTCCAGCAGTGGAAGTATTTCGGCTGAAATGATGATGATGATGAAATGGCAGCAGTTTTGAAAACTAAGTAGGCAATCATTTAGAAAAAAAAAAAATATCAAGTTTATTGATGAAGTTCTTCAGAATGGTCAGGTGAGTAGTACTCGCAACCGGCGTGAGAGTATGACCAGAACTCTACACACTATCAATCACCATCATCATCATCTGCCTGCCTTTTCCCAACTATGTTAGGGTCGGCTTCCAGTCTAACCGGATGCAGCTGAATACCAGTATTTTACATGGAGCGACTGCCTATCTGACCTCCACAACCCAGTAACTGGGTACCCGAAAGCTACCCGAGCTACCCGAAACTGTCAAATTTTCCCAATCAACTTTGAACCTTATGCTTTAGCGATAAAGTTGAAGATCTGTTAGAGAAATTGGACAGATTGTAGTAAGTTGATGTGTTATGCTGGCGTCTGTACCTGCGAATTTGCTCTACTACCAAACCCTTTCATGATCATTAGCGTGACAATCAGGTCACAAACAAAAACCGTAGCAGCAAAAGCACCTTTTGAGCTCAAACTTAAAGACTACAATAGCTTGAAAGTAGACAAATCAAACATTACTAAAGCATTGTCTACCCTTCATACAAACACATATAAGGTATGTTAGGGTAAGATCGTTGCTGGGGTAGGACCGTACGAATCAAATTCTTTGCCTTTCTTTGCAAAATTAAATTTTGCTCTGATCTTCTTCGTAGCAGAATATAAATAATTATGGAGAAAACCTATGTTTAGTACTGCATTAAAAACATTGCCACATTAGGTGGGAATTTGATTCATACGGTCTTATACCAGTGCCGATCTTACCCCAACATACTTTAGTGCACTGTGCACCCAAAAAGACAATGCCTTATCACTTGAATTCATCACTAAAACAAAAGAAATACGTAACCTACACTACATAGAGAATATAGTCACTATGCCTTTACCAGATCATTCATCATGACAACTCATACGATACCATCTTCAATACGTGACCTTTATCACTGGGAAATAAGGTTGATAATCCCGTGGCAATAATTAAGTAAAAATAGTGACGTCCCCTTACCATAATTGCGTTTATGGAAGTAACATTATCATACAATTGCACAGACAGAATTGTATGGGCAACTCGTTTGAATAGTGATGGGCAATTATTTTCGCGATATTAACGCTAGTTAACTGTTATTTTAATGCGTTATTTATACAAAATTTGGACATGAATACACTTTTGAAATTGGTTCCGGATATATTGGGTATGTAAATTTTGAATGCCGTTCCGGTTTATTCCACAGTTTGTATTGTGGTGTCGAGGCATTGGATAGCTAAATTGAACAGTTATGTATTACATAGATACATGATTGCATTGCCCTGGCTGATCGGCGACCATATGTAAATTAAACGTATGTGGAAAAACATAATCCCATATCCCAAATTTTCGAACTTAGTATCCACTGCTGGACATAGGTGGCTTATCAAGTTTATTGATGAAGTTCTTCAGAATGGTCAGGTGAGTAGTACTCGCAACCGGCGTGAGTGTATGACCAGAACTCTACACACTATCAATCATCATGTGGCTTCGCCACAACACCCAGTCCTCCGCCTTCTGCATCCAGTCAGCCCCAGCCACTTTTTTATTTCGTAGGTCCATCTAGTTGGGGTCCTTGCCACACTACGTTTGACGATACGCGATCTCGACTCCAGGTCTCGTCTGCTGCACCGGCCATCGGTCCTTCGACAGACATGGCCAGCCCACTGTAACTTCAACTTACTTACTCTGCCAGCTGTTATTAACGTGAGTATTATTTCTTGAAACAACCCAGTCATAAAATAATTATGTTCTCAATCAAGTTAAAAATTATCCAAAATTGTCAACATCAAAATGTTCTGAAGCAGAAAATCAAAATAACGAACCTGAATATGTCAATAAAAACCACCAAAAATTGTGAATTTTACTCAATTCTACCTTCCACGGTTCGTTAACAATAGATTCCACGCTTACGGAAATAAACCCGTTATTGAAACCGGATCGTAGTGTCACATTAGAGTCACATTTTCGTATTACATGAGGCAATTTGGCCTGGAATCGTTGTCGTGCCGTACACGTGCCGTTTCCGATTTTATCATCTTCAAATTGAATTTGAGAGGCCGGCGAAGCATCCTTGACTAAATGACAAAAAGTATGTAGTGTCCTTGAAATAATTTTGGGGTATTTTTTTTTTTTGTTAGGATCTCGTAGGTCGTTTCTCGACACGAAATTTATGACCACTGGTAGGTGTAACATAGAGACTTCTTTAGAACAAAGCTAGGATTTTGAGGTCTGCTATTGTCAAGAACATTTGCGAATTACTATGATACTAACTCCTAAGATAAAGTATGTAAGAAAATAACACGTAGACCATGCCACATAACCGTTCAGGCTCAGAATGTCCTTTCCCAAAATGTCCCTTGGTTTCAAATAGGCCCTTTCCCGACTTTATTTGTGTCACAATTTCTGTGAATGCTTGTGTTAGGTACTCCTCAAATACCATAAACAACACGCCAAAAAACACGAAACAAAACACGTCATTTATTTGACAGCAAAAAGAAACAAAATATGAATTTGCGAGTAAAACTACCGGTACCCAGGACCTAACAACATTTGTCCAGTCGTATGCAAAAGCCCGGGGTTCCATTACACACACACACATACACATATACTCACCCCTTCCTCCCATGGGCACTACAGAACACCCCTGCTACGACCCTTACATACTCCTTTTGCCTCGTTTACGTTCCTAAATGTCTTAGGGTGTTCACATAAAGAAGAGAGTTTTCGGGCCCGACTCCCAGTGCAGATCTCTGCAGGTTGATCTTCGGAGAGAAACGGTTACATGTTTTACCTGTTTCTTTATGTGTGAGCGCATAAGTTAATGTGGGGGAACTGGGGGACTATTAAACCCGCACCGGTCGGTACCGAAGCGCACAGACTTGCCTGCACCGGAAACCTGTATGTTTATGTAAGTACCCCTACACGCACGATTCTGTAAAAATCTCACCGTGAAAACTTAAGTGTAGTGAGTTTGTTTTTGCAAGGAATTGACACTATTGACAGCTCACTCAGTCCACGCTCACTTTACCTAAGTTTTCCCGGTGAGATTTTTACAGAATAGCACCGCAGGTTCCATTATTTATTTAGTATTTATTACACGTCAATGCTTTTATTATATTATATTAAACGTTACTACCGATATTTTTATTAAAAAAATAACTGATATTTTCCCCATCACTACAACTTAGTTCCTTAGCCTCAGTTTGAAAAAGTGTAGTTCTCGTTTAAACTAGTCAAATAAATGTGCTATTTATTTATATAATTTAGTTTATTGTCTTATGGAAAATAACTAAACGACGTTATTATCAATATAATGAGTTTTAGTGATGATCCTAATTGATATTTAATAGCGCGCGATCGTTTGATATTTTATGATTAAATGAATCATAAATTATTGGAAACAAGAGCGTTAATTAGTTTTTGATATATGCCTACAATCTTAGTAATAGACTACAACGGATCATGTAATAAGGTACCTACTTAAATAATTTAATCAAGCGCAGATATTTCAGTTCTGTTTTTGTTGTCATTGTAAATTCACATCTATTATAAATCCATCAGCAAAAAAAAAAATGATTTTTCTTATTATTTTTACCAAATAATATTACAACAATAAGTAATATCCACAACGCAAACCACGTTATTTAGTACCAACGCAAAGACGCGCAGAACGATATTTTTTTTCTAATTTTAGAACAGACAAACAATTTATTGCGTTTGATTTCGAAGAGCGATTTCGGATACTCGCACCGGTGTCGGTATCAGTCTTAACCGACGCTCGTTAATACTAACCGCTCGATTTATTAATCAGGCATTAACAGGTTGACGAACACAGTGCCTTTGTGTGAAAAAAAAACAGTTGTTTAAAAAATACAAATAAAAAAATAAAGTGTGAAAAGTGACGTGAAATAATAAAAATACCAAACAATAAATTATTACTGTTTCGCTGATAGTCTTCTAAATTCAAACATTCAAAAAAATTACAGTGATAAAACAAAACAACTCTGCTCTAAATTAAAAAAAAAAAAAAAACAAAAAGCCGTGTAAGCAATTGTTGCCATTTTAGCCATTGTGATTTTAAAAAGTTTCTACAATGGGTTGTGAACTATCCAAGTTGGCATCTTCAGAGTTCAACAACCATGATGCTATAGACCGACCGCCGCCACCTTCGGACCCTCGGTCACCCCTGACCCTCAAGCAGCAGTACTGCATGCTGGCATCCTGGAAAGGAATCTTCAGGCAAATCGAGAAGACTGGCATTTTATTATTTATCAAGTAAGTCATTGTATCATTGTCATTTTTTTTTTATTTAAAAATCTGCGCTTGTTTTCTTCTCGCCTGATGGATGAGGTCTACGGTGAAACGATTGAACCCAGAATTTTTTGAAGGTTGACGGTTTATTCATAATCATGTCATGTGAAAACTGTGTATGGCTCTTTGAGAATTAGCTCACACAGGGAGGTACTTACCACCTTACATATGTCTGTCACCAATGTCTTGCAATTACAGATAGGTACAGTGGGCTGCATCAATTGGGTACCCCAGTTGTATGAAAATGTTAGTACAACTGGGGTACTCAATTTATGCAGCCCACCGTACATGAAACAGTTCAGTTTTGACTCTGGGATACGAATGCATCTGCAAAGCCTTTAGTAGGTATTGCGTGTTAGCGGGAATCGTCTTGCCGATGTAGTTTCACGTAATAGGCGCGATAATACCTTACTGTGTCATCGGTTCGCTAAGACTGTACTAATGCGCAAAAGTGTTTACTGCATGGCTCCAGTCATATATGATAAAATACCTAAAAGTTGGAAAGAATTGCCGCTATCGTTATTTAAAAAGAGGCTGCAAAGCTTTTTGGCAGTCAAAGCATCTCTAACTCTACTCTAATCAGCCTATAATGTTCCCACTGCTGGGACACAGGCCTCCTCTCGGTGAGAGGGAAAGTCAAAGCATATTATAGTGTAAAAGAATTCCTGATTTATAAGAAAATTGAAACAGACTGTTAAAAATAAGAATTATGATTGGTTTTGCGTTGTTTCTTGTTCTGTTTGTTTGTTAAAGTTTAGTTTTTTGTTACATTTTAGTGGATTCGTTCTTTATCTCTGTAATTTTTGCATGCCTACTGGTATAATATGGCTGAAAATATTTCCTTAAAACATCATGTACTTACCCATATTTGCAAAATAAAATAGATACTCTTTACTTTATTTGACATAAACTTATTTGACAAAAAAATTTGGAACAAATCGTCACATTTTCACATCAGGTGATATGACAGTGGGCCTGCCAATAGAGTGTAAAAAGAGCGGTGTCTTTTTCATGACAGATTATTTACCACTGGTCGATTAGTGACATTGATTTTTTAACACACTGTGTTCATAGGTGCCTACTAAACAACTCACTAACCAATTTAACACTGAGATTCGGGTGGTAACACAAATTGATAGAAGCCTTGCCCAGCTGTGAACAATAATAGGTTTGATTGGAACACCATTTAACAAAACCTATTCAATAAATGGGTTTAATACTTAATCATATGAGAAAATGAGGCTTCGTTTTGTCGATTAAATACACACATCAAAAGTGTCTAGGGATCAACATATATTTTTGCAATAACTTTTCTCCTGATTGATATTAATTAAAATTTTCTTTAAGGATTCATCAAATAAAGTGTTTTCGTTTGTCACAGTAACGATAAACCAAGTCACCTTTGCATTAATAAAGAAATTTGCCATTTTCCTAATAAAGGGATTTTTGACATTTGAACCACTAACACAAAAGTTCGAAAAAAAGACTGAAATAACAGTTTTCTTTAAAATTTTATTGGGTAACTTAAACAATTAATAATCCGTGTTTCTACCGCGAACACTAACAACACAAGAACATCGGTTTGGCATACTCAAAATGAGTTCATCCAAATCACGCTGTGGAATGGCCGCCCATGTTCGTTGCAACAACAAAAAAAGGTTTTCTTGCGACTGGATACCCTCCATATTCGGCAGAGCTCTTCTCTGTAGCATATCCCATGCATGCTCAATCGGGTTCAAGTCTGGCGACTGAGCAGGCCAGGGCAGGACATTGATGTTAGCTGCGGCGAGAGTCTGTCTTACAACTCTTGCGGTGTGCGGTCGTGCATTATCATGCATTAACTGAAATAAGGGACCGATTTGCACTTGTAGAGGAACGATGACGTCTGATACAATCGTCTCAGCATAAATTTGAGCGTTGAGGTTGCCTCTGATCCAAATCAACTCAGTTCTTCCGCCGATCCAAATACCCGCCCATACCATGATGGTTCCACCACTATAAGGATGGACTTCCTGGCAGGATTTTAATCGCTGTTGGCGTCCAGGGGTTCTCCAGTGTCGTATACGTCTTGTATCCGGTCTCATACCAAAACGAGACTCATCAGAAAAGCACACGAAACGCCATTGTTCTTCTGCCCAATTTCTGTGTTCAAGAGCCCATTGATATCGAATCCTACGATAGTGCATTGCTATAGGTGGTACCCGTAGCGGTCTTCGGGAATGAAGGTTCACTTCATGCAAGCGGTTTCTGACTGTTTGGTCGCTAATTAAGTTCCCTGAAGAGTGATGAAGCCTCACGACTAACATCATGGCGGTTATTGTTGGAGCTCTTCGAGTTAAGATTTGAATGTATCGGTCTTGTCTCCGTGTGGTGCAGCGATACCGTCCTCCATGGCGCTCAGCCACGGTACCAGTGCTTCGGTAACGTGTCCAAAGTCGACTGATAACACTCTGACTTGTATTCAGAGCTAAAGCCACAGTACGTTGCCAGGAACCAGCTTCTATCATTCCCACGGCTCTGAGCATTTCTTCCCTGCTTAAATGACGTCGCCGCTCCATAATAACGTTGGTTTTAATCAGTAGTAGGGAAACAGTAGCACTAATAATGTCTTCAATGCGTTGTATGTTTTTATAGGGAAAATATTGACAGCTGATTTTCATCTTTTACTCGAATTTGATTCACAGTTCCTGATTCAAATTATGAAATGCACCAAAAAGGATCCATATAAATTTATAAAATCATAAATTTATTACAAAGCCACATCTCAATCTCAAGAAATCCGCATAAAAATGCTTGATCCCTAGACACTTTTGATGTGTGTATTATACTATAAAAAAAAATATTTAACAATATTTTACTACAAATAAAAAAAAAACATTTTATTTTAAAGATGAGTGATTATTTTTATTGAAGATATCTTTTATAGATGTTATTATATATTTATTCTATCTATATTTAGATCTTCAGGAAAAATAATCGCTCATCTTTAAAAAAAATTGGCCATTTTTCTCCATCCTGAAATACTATTTGGAAGAGGCGACTAGACAAATTTTTTGAAGTGAAAACTTCTTCAGGCGCTTGGGCATTTTTTGAGATGAGAAAAAATCCATTGAACTCGCGCCACTGTTACCGTAAGCGACACCGCGCGTGTTTTGTTTATAAGACAATTAAAAAAATATCCGATTCGGATGTGTTCGGTTTTAATGTATATCCGTTAAGTCAGTGAATGATGGCAAAGTATTCTGTTTGTATTTTGTTTTCACTTCTCTTGGCACTCCCGGAGTGCCACTGTTTTTTTTTTTTTTCTTTTAATTGCTGACGTTCAAAAGTACCTTTTAATGGTGATGGTGATATTGAAATATACGATTTGACTTTGTCAAAAATGAGGATTCTAGGTCCTACTTTTTAAGCCCAGTTAAGGCCAAACTGTTTGAACATGGTTTCAAAAATCAAATTCAAACAAAATTTTAGAGCAGGTTTTATTAAAAAACTCGTTACAAAATGTTTGATCACACTTAGGTTTTGCTTTGGAGCATGTCCCGTATTGCTTCAACCGTTTTACTTGTTTTTTCGATCGTAGAAGCGGCAGTCAAAGCGTGTTTTAGTAAAACATTTCCCTTAGCTTGGAGCTCAATTTTGACGTGAATTTTGGATGTAATTTTTAGCTGAACCTTGGCTTCACGACGATCTATGGCTACATAGATGCATTTGATTGGTGCCTTTGTCTTGTTTATACAAATAACGAAACTCTCGGAAATCAATGTTTTCATTACGACTTTATTAAAATTGTCTCATCCAGTACTAATATTATAAATTCGAAAGAAACTGTCTGTACCTTTTCACGTCTGAAAAACAGAACGGATTTCGAAAAAATTTAGGATCTTTCCCAAATTTTATCGGAATCCATTTTAGTTATCATCTTTTTTATGTATAGGAAAAAAAAATCGAAAGATAGATAGATAAAGGAGTCCTGATGATTTTCAAAATCCACGAGGGCGAAGCCGCGGGTAGAAATTGGTAAAAAAATAAAAATGACTCTAGCTGAGGTTCATAGATAGGTGATGGTTACAAATAAAGCTAGAAGAAAACTAAATGGTACATTTAAAACAAAAAAAGATGAATTGAGCCCACAGATACGAAATAGGTTGCGTACATAATTATCTGTGATCACCTTAAAGTTTAGAGACACATCGAACATTTAACGACTCTCGTATTTTAAGCTAAACAAAATAAAGTTTCAACAAACTCCCGTAAAAGATAGCAGACAGTAATAAATTCTAAATTACATTTTAAATATTGAATATACTTAGGTAAGAGGAATCGCACGTAATGAAAACCGTATATCAGCCATATAAAAACCATAAATTTTCTAATAGAACTCGCAAGATCATCAAAGCAAGCGAAAACGAACGCTGTCTGGCGCCAAACCACGAAATCTTTGAAATATTTTACTCATAGACGATGAAAAATATCAATCTATATTTATCTCAAGGTCACAGGCTTCCTCTTTGTGAGTGGAAGTGGGCCGTAATCCACCACGCGGGCCCAGTGCGGGTTGGCAGATGTCACAGGTCTTTAAATTTTTGGTTCTAGGACATGCCGGTTTCTTCGCGATATTTTCCTTAACTCAAGACTCATTTATCTCAAGGTACGACAGGGTAATTATATGTATAAATATCGACAGAATATTAAATTTAGAAAACAATAATTGATTTAACTTTTTTAACGGAGATGTGCATAGCTATGTAAAGCAATTTGTTTTCGACGTAATTTGGCATCGTAAGCAATTTACGAAAGTATTTGAGTAATAAATTCTTGAAATAATTTTGTACAAGAGTTTTTACGAAAGTATGTGAGTAATAAATTCTTCAAATAATTTTGTATAAGAGTTTTTACTATGGTATGGGTAAATTTAATGAAAGTGGACCGTTCACCTACACCTTGGATGACCTAAAAAATGCCACTGATGCCGCATTTAACGTAGCCATCTACTGGGCTCAAACAATATATTAAAAAAACGAGTTATTCCGGTCTGATCCCCTGAACCCCCCCCCCCCTCCACCCCCCCCACCTCGATCCCCTCCTGGATCGTCTTCTGTTTTAATCTTTGTCTTATCCACATTATGTAAGTTTGCTCTTTATGACAAGTAAGTACAGTCAAAAGAAATTAAAAACAATGAGGAAGAGTACTATCGGCACGAAAAGAAGAATAATGAATGTGGAACAATTAATCAGTAATTCAATAACCCCACCACACCACTCCGAATCCTTTTTTTTGTTTCCGGGGTGGAAAATCCTCATGAGTGTCTGACAGACGCCTGCGCCCACCCCAGGGCGGACCCTGGGGTGGGCGAAGGCGTCTGTCAGACTCTTACTGACTAAAAATGACCCCGGTGTTCCATCTCACACCTACGCCGGGGGTCGCGGGAACGTACGATCCTTCCGCAACCCCCGACTGGAGCCGGCCCGCCACTGCGGACCTCCTCGGGTCAGGGGGGGGAGGGGGGAGTGAGGTGTTTGACTCCCCCCGCGACGTCTAAGAGGTGTGCGCGTGGAATACTACGCCACCTCGTCGCCGCCACCTCGGGTCCTGATGTGTGGGGGCGACGGACGTCCCCAAGTCCGTCGCCATTGGACCCAATAGGGGGGGCTGGAGGAGGACGTTGTCCGCCCTCTGCCGACGCCCAGTTTGCCTGCTGCAGGCCAGGTGAGTGGACGAGATCTCCCTCTCCCTTTCCGCAGCCTCCTTCTGCGAAACGACTGTCGCGGTGGTTTCGCAGAAGAAATCACCGCGTCTCAGGACTTTTCGCTGCCGACCAACGACTCGACTACGGCCGCAGCGACAGGTCACTGTCTACTGACCACTCCGAATCCTAACCTAAAAAGATTGAACGCGATCATTTGGTGGAACCTACAGGTACACATTCATAACCCCATCGGTATTGTGATCAGAATGAGAACCATTAATTATGAATCCGAACATTGTCGAGAAATCCTTTGTGAATAAATAAATAAAATCCTCCAGACTGACTTTCGGCCATGGCGACGAATCTCAGCGCAGACAAAGGTGCACTCTCTCTTCCCTTACTCTCATAGTCCGATAAGACGGCAATCTGACACAATTGGCGAGAGATCAGGCGCAGGGCCAACGACTTAACGTGCTTTCCGAGGCACGGGGGTGTCATAAGTCACAACGCCAACTTCCAAACTCCGAGTTGTTACTAAGAAATTCCGAATGGAAAACCCAATAACACTTTTCCTGACCCGGGAATCGAACCCAGGACCCCACGCTTAGCAGTCGTGCTCACGAGACCACCGGGGCAGTGGTCTGTAAGTATAAACAAGATTGTGTAAGCAATCAAATCTTTATATGTATAATTTGTTTTCCAAACGCCATTATTATTCGCAGTACTTCTTGTTCGTTTGCTATATCTGTCTACGATCAATTCCATGTGCAAAAATTGATATCACCAGGCCGATGTCTAATGATTCCTATGTTCAAGCTGTAACGACAATGAAGTATGACACAGCCAACAATGAATCATTATGTGCCATTGAAGCAATCTTCAAACTACATGGGTAGTCTCGAATACAATGCTCGGTCGTTAGAGACAATTCCATCTCGATTTATTCGAAAAACTAAGGACCGTTTGTGGTTACAAACGTAAAAGTTTTGCTCGTAAAACGTACGTAGAAAATGTCACAGCTCTGTTAAAAAATCAACCTATGCAAATGAGTTTTTCAGCTAAATCGATCTCTGTTAAAAATAGCCAGGTGTCCTGCTCTACATCACTGAAAGGTTTTTGACACGTTTATTCGTTGACGTCTATCTCGATATCATTATTCCGTGATCGGCATTTACCAAAGCCATGTTTTTATTTCCTTTCTATTGATGTCTGTGTGCCACTTCCAGTTCGCGACACAGCTTGTGGTATTTCAAATACCACACATCTCTCATTTCATTCCATTGGTATGTCTTTGGTCCGTCTGACTGAAATCCTTTCTAATTATGCTATTCGTGTGTTTATCAGGTTGAATTTAGACCATAATTGTCGTCATTCGCCGTCGTTGTTTCTGATCTGATTTGGTTTTGTAGCTATAGCTAGCTTTATAGTAACTTATTTATTTATTTCAAAATATTTGATAATTTTGGTATTGCTGATCTGTCTTATCTGCGGATAATGCAGTGGACTGCAACATTACTACTTAAAGTTTTCTAAACCTTATGTGTTCTAAATGTTGCAGTTGCTTATTATCCCTTAGTAAATAAAATAAAATAAATAATAATATGGTAACTATTGATGACGTTTATATGTGCAACAAGTAATGCATAATCAAAATAATATATTCGCCCACTAATAATGCTATGATACTATCTGATAAAATAATTTCAAGCCTATTAAAGTACTGGCATGACTTAGAAAGGGAAAGGTTTTTTTTTTGTAGAAGGTATTTTTTAGTTTCGATATCATATCTGCACCTTGTGAACAATATCTGATCTAAGTTCTTCTACGATGTCTATTTCTGCCTCCAATAACCTCTAGGTGCCCCGATGTGACCTTGAAATAGACAGAGGTTATCTCTAAGCATCAGGTGAATTATTCACTAATTCCATCACCAACTCAAACAAAAAATGCACCAAAACAAACAGAAACGCAATCAAGAAATCCATTTAAAATACATGAAGTGAGAAGTTAAATAAACTCGTTATAATTTATCAGCTTCTTAGCATCCCACGCGAATATGAATAAATCAAGAAAAATTGTTCAGTGCGAGGGGAACTCGTAAACGTTGGCTTCAGTTATTCATGCACTATTGCACTTGTATTCTAACCGCTAAGAGCTTTCCAGATCAAGCGTTTTGTGTGCGAATTGAAGAGGCAACGCGATAAAAAACGCTAGGCAGGCTTGAGAACAAGCACTTGATAGAAAGTCATTACCACCGCGCGATCGTCTGTAGTCGACCTTATGAGTAAAGTTAGAATGTTACACATCCCTGTAATTCTAGCAGCAACTGTAGCTTTAAAACCTTTGGGAGACAACAATAATAATAAAGCACTAAGTTTCAAGAGCAGTACCAGCTACCAAATTTTGTTGAGTTTAATTACAGTTGCAACACTATCCAATGCAGTCCTCCTTATTTATGGTATTGCAAACTTTGCGGGACCATTAGAAACTACGCTGCCTTTGATATTAAGCTCCGAGGCATTTATAGTAGGCCATATGCACAGAGCATATAACTATGTTCTATTGCGATATGCAACGGGCAATGTCGATATTCGAGCGTAATTGGCGGAAGCCACTCTCGTTAGTTCTGCTAGGTTTGTCCCAAAAGCCGTTGGATACTGACCAATTCCTTGCTGAAATGTCTGCACTATATGGGGGCTAGACGCTTACAATATCGGTTTATATGGAAATTAAGTTGCACGTGATAGCTTTATGTCGGCAAGACGAAACGCATGTAGAAGTTTGTACGGATATCGTCTGTTGTAAACCTAAATCTGTATGTAAAATTCTTATTTAAAAGCTTCATGTAACTTTTTTTCGATTAAGACGTCCTTTCTTTCCTACGGGCGATTAGATGCTGACCTCAACTTCATGTTCAAGCGCGGGAAATTCAATTTGGTGGGAAAATCCATCATTCGGAGCGATTATTTCTTGAGGAGCTCAATTCCCTCTAGCTCCTCAAGAGAGACCAGCAACGCCCTGTTACTGACAGTCTCACAGAGAGTAGGTTATAATATCGCAGTACTGTATTTCTTCAACCATTATGGTATATACAGCAGCAGCATGTAAGGTGTGTAGCTAAAACATTTAGTCTATTTCGCGTAAATATATAAATATTTACGCTGGGCGTGTAAATAATAGCTCATAAGTCAATTCAGTAGCATCTTAAATAACATAAGACGTTATAAAACAGTTGATTGATACGATATTAATGATTGCCATCATAAATTTCACTGTAACGACTTCCACAACGTATCATGAAATAGATGGAGAAGGTCCAATTTCTATAAAATTCGAGATTGAAAGCAAACGAATGTCCAACCAACATAAAATGATTTCTCGAGCGGTGAATATTGGATGAATTTCTAAAATACGGCTGATTTCTTACCTATGCGGAAACGACTTTAGGTTCAGTCGTACGTCGGGGTAATAGTTTGACCTTGAGTTGACCTTGTGTGATACGGAATTTCAATAGAATAAGAAGCCAAACTATACCTACTGGTTTTGATACCACTGACATCTTCAACCAATGTTCTGTAATTTTTGTTCATTTGTTACATTAATTTATTAGTGAGTTTATAGCATTACAGCACTACAGTGAGTTTTATACTTATATGTATAGATAGGTAGTCGTTCCATGTAAAGTACAGCCGCCAGCACATCAAGCTACCCGAAACTGTCAAATTTTCCCAATCAACTTTGAACCTTATGCTGTAGCGATAAAGTCGAAAATGCTACTAGACTACATAAACTATATACTACTATACTACACTACACTATATACTACTAGACTATATAGGTAGATGATGAATGACAGAAATGAGGATGTTAATGATGATGTTGTTACGTGTTGGTATTCTGTCCTCTTCCCATATCGTGGCAAGATCGAGTAGGTAGCTAATTAATATTTGACTAAAATAGATCGATTTCACGTTAAATGTAGCATGTCGGTTGTTGTGGTTGTTTTTTAAATTGCCAGTAACTGGAGCTCTGAAGTTAATCTTACGCGTGTGTATGTTGGGTGATGGAGTAAATACAGCGGTACTATTCTGTAAAAATCTCACCGTGAAAACTTAGTTGAAGGGAGCGTGGAGTGAGCTGTCAATAGTGTCAATTCCTAGCAAAAACAAACTCACCTCACCTAAGTTTTCAAGGTGAGATTTTTACAGAATCGCCCGGCAGGTTTATTTTTATATTGCGTGTGTTTTAATTCCACTAATTCATAACCTAGGTGTTACATAGGTGTTTTTAAGGAACTCTTGGGACTTGAGTAACATAAACACAGAGACAGACAGGCACACACACAGACAGTCATTATGTTGTGACTGAAAATATGCTATAGCGGCAAGCAAAATTAATGTAACTCATAGATACTCGTATGAAAAATCTTCAAACTAAATAACATAACGATTAATTCGCGCTAGGCCAGATCGAAATCAATACGTTTCACAGATTTCAACAATATCCATAGCATGGCTTTTCTACAAATGAGTTAAAATCCAGAGGAGGAGCACCTTTCAGGAGGGGCCCGAGGCTAAATAATAACAGCCGCACAGGTCGATCGATCAGGTTAAGCTACGCTTGCCGTGGTTGGTCTGTGGATGGGTGACCATCTTTACATACCGTGACCCTCCGTGCCTCGGAAAGCATTCGGCTGTCATTCGTGGATCTTTGAGAGTCGTTACGGTTAGTCAGAAGGCCGAAAGTCTGACAACCAGTCTTACCAAGGTGTATCGTATTACCCAGTAACTGGGTTTTGGAGGTCAGATAGGAAGTTGCTCCATGTAAAGTACTAGTATTCAGCTGCATCCGGTTAGACTGGAAGCCGACCCCAACATGGGAAAAGGCTAGGCAGATGATGAGTTAAAATCCAAGCATAGAGTTTCTCACAATAACAATACACATGATTCATTGAATAGACAACCTCCCCTAATCTTATTACGGTACGAGAATACCCCTTTAATTCAGGAGCCCCAATTCCCTATCGCGAAGAATGTCATGACGTAGGTGGGCGTACCTATTATGAGCAATGGACTGAATGACTGGTCTTGCAAACAAATCTACGCACTCATAGTACGTGGATACTGGCCATTGTGATGTTTGTGTATTCAGGTAAGAATGGGAGGGAGTAATGGAATGAGAATGTGGAAAGTCTTGAAAATGTTGAAAGGAAAGTTTTGAGTCTGAATGTGAATGTATACAGTATGACCTGATAGTACTTTTGTAACAATTAAGCACTCCATAAAGCCTAAGAAAAAAATCAAGGAATTCGAGAAAACCCAATTTGGTATGTCATCATCATCATCATAATCAGCCTATAATGTTCCCACTGCTGGGACACAGGCCTCCTCTCTGTGAGAGGGAGTGGGCCGTAATCCACCACGCGGGCCCAGTGCGGGTTGGTAGATGTCACATGTCTTCGATTTTTTTATTCTAGGATTATGTCGGTTTCCTCGCGATGTTTTCCTTCACCGTTTTGAGAGCAGTGGTGATGAAATAATTTACACAAAGTAAAGCGCCTGTCTGGGTTCGAACCTACGACGCCGATGATACCATTGGTCTACCACTGCTCTCCACTGGGCCCACCACCACCAATTTTTATATATTTTTGTAAATTTTCCAGAATTTGTCACTAAATATCACTTTTCTCTAAATTTCATTGCTAGTACATTGGGAAGGTACCTAATACTATTACACACCATTTGGTGAAGTCAAATTGTCTAAAACATCAAACAGTTATAAGTTTCAGGAAGAAGTTTATTGACCATTATCGAAAATAAATGCCAAATATATTGGGATAACTGCAGGAGCATGCTGAATGTGGAAAGCTAAATCTACAAATTTTAATTCTTCTTCACAGTTATTGACTAGCGAAGAACACTATTTAATCGTCAACGGCTTACTTTAATAATTTTATTCGTGTTATCACTGACTTATAAATCTGTGCTTGTCATCGTCTTTCTCGTATATCTTCCATCGCCTTCTATTTGTCGCCATCATCAACATTTCATTATCATCATTACATTTCACTTTGATTCCGATTTCATAAATTGAGATGAACAGTATGGAAACCACTTAAATGCAATAAATTATACTTTTTATCGCCTTTTCTGACTATATAAAAAAAAATAAAGAAATCGGTCGCGTAAAAAAATCTGCTGTTCCCTACATTTATGTTCGCATAACTCGTAAAAATCACAGAATATATAATATCAGAATGTAGGGAGCAGCTCATTTTTTTTCGCGACCGATTTCGTTCAGGTTTTATATTTATCGTCAGAAAAGGCGATAACAAGTATGTGGTACAATTTATTGAATATATATGTGGTTTCCATAATGTATGTAGACTGAAGGTCGAAGACAAGAATTTAAAGAAAAAAAGAACGTGTGCGGTCGGGTGAAGAGCGAAGTTCCTTACGCGATATTAGCACGAATGCACTCGTACATAATAGAACGAGAGAGAAAGTGTGAATTTAATACGCGTTTTTAATACACTATCTAGGGGGCCCTCTCCACGAGCGAGAGAATCGCGGCGATAGTCTCTCCGTGCCATCAAATTTTCGCCGCGATGATATCGCCGTGTGGAGACACATTCTAAAAGAGTGTATAGAAATACGTGGCACGACGACAATATCGTCGCGATTCTCTCGCTCGTGGAGACAGCCAATAATATACGTTTTTTGAAGCTCTCATAAAGTTTTAATTTAGACCTCGCTATTGGCTTTAGCAGTTTTTTGAAGCTCTCATAAAGTTTTAATTTTGACCTCGCTATTGGCTTTAGCACCATCAAAAACCATGAAAACGATACCCATGACGAAAAATTTGAAAATTTACGCAGCCACCATCTTGGATTTTCATTTTGACCTCACCCATCACCTATCGGCTTTAAAACCCTCGAAAACCGTAAAAACTATAGCTTTCTCTTGAGAGAGAAAGTCGCATGGACATAATACATAACGGTTTTTCGTTACGTGACGATTTCTACCAGTTTACTCGTAGCGCAAACCGTGTTGAAGAACTTCGTTCCAATAATATTTATTTGGCAACAGAACGTGATACACAAAATAGTACTTACCAAAAAAAGTTAAATGTTTAAACAGCAACTGTGTATGCAATAACATCGAGAAACATAGAAACAGTATAGAATGTTCTACATTTTCGAGTCTGTTAATAGAATACTGTTCGTTTGATTGGCAAGTGCATGTTTTAACATCAAGAACTCAATTTTTGAGAGCAGCAATACATCTTCAGTTTATTATTTTGATGGATACAGAACCATTGACGTAAGAGAGTTGGAAGTGTAGATTGATATTATTGAGTTCTTGTTGTTGTTTTCTTGAGTTTAACAAGGAATAAGTATTCTTATTTTCGTTTTAGCAGTCGATGGCAGAAAAACACGAAAAAATACATATATTATTATTATTATTATTTGGTTTGACACACTAGCAGCTAATTAGCTGATGCGTGTGTATCGTATAGCTTGGAGATATTTATTTATTTATTTATATTTATATATATGTAGTTCTTCTTAAATTTGTTTGTCCCAAAATTCAGCAACACGAATATCGTTCGCTGACGCAGCCACTAGGTCCTCACGTGTGCCTGCAACAGGGCATGCGGTGCAAGATGGGAAGTGGTCCATTGTCTGTGGAGAATATTCTTATGATGTGATTGCTTGCACTGCAGAGAAAAAGAAAAATTATTTAAAGAAATTACATATCACTTCCATAATAATAGAATAGATTAGAATACTCTTTATTATGTACAGGATCAAGATATAATTGTAGAAATTTTACATAGGGTGCCACAATAGGCGGTTTTATCTCAAAGCGAGTTTTACAGAAGAAAACCTTTGGATGGATTAAAGGGAGGAGAGACAATAGTTCTGCAGAGGATGTGATACTGTTGCAAACTCAAAAGGACAATCACACAAAAGGGCTAGTGCCTAAGTTAGAATATCTTACAAGCCGGCTTAACTACCTACTAAACGATGGAAAATTCAAAGTACCAAATACTTCTTTATTTATTTAATCTTTTCGCACAAAAAGGTACAAAGGCGGACTTAATGCCTTAGGCATTCTCTACCAGTCAACCAAGGGTGGTGAAGAGATTGGTTGGCAGGTGCTTTGGTTTAGAGGAACAATGATAAAAATAAAAAATAAACTATTAAAATTTGGTACACAAATACATAATTAGGTTATATACACATACATGCTATTTACTATAATATACAGGGTTATTGGTAAAACATTCACAACCTCTTAAGAGGTCATTGTAATCATCATTATGAACAACTTTCACTATGGGACCAAACCAGAAATCGCGAAAAAAAAATCAGCTGTTCCCTACATTTATGTTCGTATAACTCGTCCAAATGTAGGGAACAGCAGATTTTTTTTTCGCTATTTCAGGTTTGGTCCCATAGTAAAAAGTTGTTCATAAAGATGAGTTCAATGACCTCTTAAGAGGTTGTTAATGTTTTACCAATAACCCTGTATACTTATAATATATATATTCATACAAATTTCTTTGTCTTTCGTCAAGCCTGTTTGATACCTACTTAGATCCATACTTATATTATAAATTCGAAAGTAAATCTGTCTGTCTGTCTGTATGTTACCTTTCACGCCTAAACCATTAGACGGATTTCGATAAAATTTGGCAGAGAGATAGATTGCACCCCGGGGAAGGACATAGGATAGTTTTTATCCCGATATTCCCACGGGATCGACACTTTTGCGGGTGAAACCGCGGGGCGCTGCTAGTATGTCATAAGAACTTTTCCAAGTGGTTTACAAGAACACTTTCGCATTTATTGGAACACTAGCTTCTGCCCGCGACTTCGTCCGCGTGAAATTTCACCCTCCCCTCATTCACCCTCTTAGGGGGGGAATTTCGAAAAACCATTTCTTAGTGGATACCTACTCTTCACAAAGAACACACCCTCTAAATTTCATGTCTCTAGGACCAGCGGTTTAGGCTGTGCGTTAATATACCAGACAGTCAGAACTTTGAATTTTATAGGTATATGTAATATAGATAGACGTACGCACTTAACAAGATCTCCAATACCCAATGTAATATGGACATAGGTACTACAAAAGGCAGACAAACTTGAGTCTTTCCCAAAGTTTTGTAGACACAGACTTGTAAACAAATAAAATAAAATATATATTAGATACTCACACAAGTGCTTCAAAACTTATCCAACTCGTGGATCGAGGGGGATTAGGGAGACGGAATATTGATATCATCCTTCTCGGGAGGGGATGTCGTAAAATGTTCCTTCGATTATCGGAAAATATTGGCATGTCTTCGTAACATCGAAAGTTCAAAGTCATCCATTAGTTGGACTTTCGATTGACATAAATATTTCGACAATAATGTCGTTTGATTGTAGAAATATTTGTGTTTGTAATCAAAAAGCTTGGAAAAACTTTGCTTTTCCAATTTTCTTTTCAATTGCTGCAAAACGTAATAATATGGTAATGTGCAAAACTACAAAAAAGGTTATAAAATTGATTCGTGAAGGACGCAATTGGAATAGGTCGCTTGTCTTTTTTATTTCTTACATCGTTCTCACATTATATAATTATAAATTCAAAAGTAATGATGTAACTAATATTTTTGTAAAATATAATTTAAAATAGTGTCCATGGAGTTTCATGCCCGTTCTTCTCCATAGGTACCTACGGTTTGGAATGGGGAACTAGCTTCATATTTTCTGACTGACCGACTTCTTGACAATTCAAAAGTGCCTGTAAATGGTTTAATCGAAATAAATGCTTTGAGTTTGAGTTTGATTTCAATAGCCTCGCTTTAACCACAAAATACAGATAGCACAGAAGGCAATCACGTGTATGTACAGACGCCAGCACATCAAGCTACTACAATCTGTCAAATTTCTTTAATAGACTTTCAACTTTATCGCTAAAGCATAAGGTTCAAAGTTCATTGAGAAAATTTGACAGTTTCGGGTAGCTTGACGTGCTGGCGTCTGTACTTCACTTTTCATACCTACGCTCGGCGGTCGCGCTATGGTTGTCAACTTTGGCTATGCACAAAAAACTATCGTGGTAGTGGCACTCGTATCTAGTTGTTTGACTTATTGTTGAGCTTATTCTAAAATATTAAACCAAAACAATAAACATAGTATTACAATACAAAAAGTTTACAGAACAAAAACATATAAAATTTTACATTTGTCAATTTTCACTATTAATAACTTCAAAACGGATTAGCCTATTTACACAATTTATTTTGTCCTATCAGTTTTAGACCTAAACCTATCAAATGACACTAAAAATTTCTATTCACGTACAACACACCGCCGTCGGGACGGTTGGCTACCCTAGCCTTAATCTACCAGGCAGCCTAGTGCGAGTTGTTAGATGTCACATGTCTTCAAATTTTTTATTCTAAGATATGTCGGTATAACGATGTTTTTATCATCATTGACACTGCTACGCATACATTTAAGTACTACATATAGGCATTCTTCTTTTAGTCCCAGTCATACCAATTTCTAAACTAAAAAAACATCTTCAAAGGAAGCTCTCAATGCGAGTGCTTCGACAAATAAAATGCCCGAACACTTCGACCAAAGATATCTCTGACCCAGAAACCTTGACCAACAAACTCATGTAGCATCTAGTTTAATAAACTCGTGCAAGGTGTTACGGAAAAAATAAATAAAACTCGCACTTAATAACTAATTAACCTTTTATAGTGAGCAACATTTAGGTAATAAGGAACTGAACTGAACGGAATTCTTGAAAATAAATCCGCATTAACTTATTTATAACTAGCCTTTGCCCGCATTTTCGAAAATTATCCAACGGGAATGTACTACCGCTAAAGTATCTTATGTAACACATAATATTTGTACATGTGTGTGTATCTTATGTGTTACATAAGACACTTTTTTGAGGCGGTTCAGGTATAAACTATCTGTGTGGCAAAGGAGATGTTTCAAAATGTATGGAGCCCCGGCCAGGTCTTTGTACACCATACAAAAAAATGGGGAAACACAATTAAAACCGTTTTCAATCATCCAATTACTATAAATTGGCTTTGTTTGGTAGTAAAGCACAAGAATGTACACTTGAAATTGCAACACACAACAAAAACCCGTCATGGCGGTAAGCTGTCATGTTGATTGATTAATGACGTTTGACATGTTTATTTCTGTCATATTACATTGTCAAAGAAAATCACTACGTTAGCGTACTTTTAATATTTTATAATATTATTTTAGATCTAGTTTTAGTTTGTACGTAAAGTATAGTCCAGTTAAGCAGACGACAACCTCATAGGTTGACCTGCGAGTTTCCATAAAAAAATGATTTAAGTTTTTACTTAGAGCATAAATGTACAGAATACAAACATTCTACCGTCGAAATATTAACTCAGACAAAAACAATGTAGCGTTAGTTTGATTCAACTATCAAATACACAGATATGTTTTTATTATTATTGTAAACAAACAACGAAAGCGACTAAAGTGACAGTAGACAGCTCACGGTCTATGATCAATGGTCGATCTATGGTATAGAGTTACTGTTTTTTAACCACAGAGTAGCTAAATTGGCGAGACGCCATATCAAAAGTCGATAAAAATAATTGAAAAATATCAAATGATTACAAGAAAAATATGCATTTATGCAATTTATCTGTATTTTTCCCGAATTCGAGGGATTTTTATCGATTTTTCGAGGTACTGTACATATACTGGGCCGTTTTGAAACATCTCCTTTAATATAAAGCCGGTTACCCATTTTTGCGTGATTGATTAACAAACATCCAAACATATAAACTTTCACGTTTAAGTTTTTTATTTTTTTATCAGCATTGCCATACAACATGGCAATACTGCCAGCGTTTTGGACACGTTTCCTGTTGACAGCGATGCTGACGAATTTTTTGATGCCCTTTGATTATTTCCCCTCCTTTTTATATACTTGTACATATTATTATTTTAAGACTGTTAGCTTTTAAATTATGTAAACACTTTAAATAAATAGATATTTTTAATATAAGTAGGATGTTTCTAATTTTTCTCGATGTTGGCAGAACTCAGTGATAACTTAAAAAATAATTTGTACACAAGGTGCCTACTTTAAAATAACAACAACAAATTAATTAAGGTGGTATTTACATTATCGACGTTGGAATCTAACTCACCTTGCACAACACTTATAACGATAGGACGTGTTCCATTACGAAATCTAAAACACCATAACATTTTAATGTTAATGTCCCAAAACATTATAGTGTATGTTTCGAACATGTCTCATTTGGTAAACAAACACGTTACGAAATTCTGAAGTTATTACATTAATAATGTTAAAACGTCTTTGTATGTGTAACGTGACCTTTGTATGAAACACACACGGTATGAATTTGGACGGAATACATTAATTTTCACAAAATTAATTTACGCTTTTATAATTTGAACGTAATTTGGACATCGTCGCGTTGGCGTCCATAAAATGGATGGCAATACGTACACATTATAACCTTGTCGTGGACGGAACATATACCGGCTGACGTTTTTTACCCTCTGGACAAAAACCGGGTATAAAAGGTGACCGGAATAGAAGCCAATGGCACGGTTTTTTTTTTCACTTTTTTTGAATCCCCTTTTCAAATCAAATCAAATCAAAATCATTTATTTGCATAAATAAGGTACAGAAGGTTCATAAAGATATAGGTATTGATCTCTTATTCTGCCATTAATTTCGGCGTGCAAATTTTACATACTAAACTTATTAAATAAATCTACAAAGAGAAATTAATTAATTTGAATTGCGCATGCATTAAATAAATTAAAAGTAAGTAAATTTAAATTTATTCTAATTTGGAAACAATTAATTTTATTTATATTCAATCACAATCTTAATCTTAATACTACAATTCATAACTTACAACTTATAATCTAGGAACTCAAGTACACTATAAAAGCATTTATCAATTAATGTTTGTTAGAATACGCTTGAATTTAAAAAATGGGAGTGTCGTTATGGTACTTGGAATTTTATTAAACAATTTTATACACATAATATAACTGTTGTTCGAAGTGAGTGTGAGATTCGTCTTGGGTTTATACAACTTGTTAGTATAATGAGATCGAGGGGCATAATAGCTTGTCGCTTGCTGAAAAAGACTCTTATGCTTGAAGACAAATATACAGGATTCCAAGATATAAATGCATGGTAAAGTCACCACATTTTGCTGACGCGAACTGTCTAATTTGTCGCATAGAGGAAGTTACAATAGTGGCTATTTATCGCCCTCCTTGTTTTGAAAGCATTAACAACTTCATTGATAGCCTCGATAACGTACTCAAACTAACAACTCCTTCCGTAGTCCTGATAGGTGATATGAACATTGATATTAAGATCGACAACATTGATAGTCACTCAGATGAGTATTTAACCTGTGCTGCGTCTAACGGACTTCTCCCAGCTCATCTGTTTCCGACACGGCTCAAAAACTGTTTAGACCACATTTTACTCAAAACAAATAAACCAGCTACTACTTTCGTTATTGACTCATCCATAACGGATCATGAACCGTTGCTTCTGTTTTTACAAACCAGGAGTGCCAACTTGGATGTGACCCGCACTAGATCAAAAATAGACTACGAATCCGCTATTGAGAATATCAAAACCCATGACTGGTCTCCAATGCTGTCAATCTCGGATCCTAATGATGCTGCAGATGCGTTAATAGGTAATCTCTCGTCTATTGTCATAAAGCACACTCGGGAACATACTGTTCCAAGAAGAGAACGTAATTTGAAGCCCTGGATCACGCCGGGGTTACTCCGCTGTATACGACACCGTGATCCGCATGCATGTTAAACTCAAAAAGTCGGAACATAACCTAATATTAAGAATCACCTACACTCGCTACCGCAATTTCTGTAACTCCCTGCTGAGAAAACTTAAACGCTCGTATGAAAAGGAACAGTTTCGTAATGCAAAAAATAATGTTAAAGCTACTTGGAATGTTATTAAGAAAGTCTCGGATCTTCAAACTCAGTCTTCAACTTCTTTTGACCTGTTACATTTAACTGATAATCCAAAATCCTCACTTAATCACGTCAACAACTTTTTTGCTAATGTAGGCAGTGGCTTGGCTTCGAAATTTAAACCACCCTCAAAGGTACACAGTTCTGTGTCGAATTCTGAGTCGTGTAGTTCAATGGCCCTCCTTGAGGTAACCGAAAGCGATGTTGACTCCATTATTTTGGGTCTTAGGACTGATTGTGCTACTGGCTCAGACTGTATACCGTCTAAAATAATAAAGGCCTCGAGATGCGTATTAGTTCCGGTTATTACACATATCTGTAACTTGTCTATAAGTGCAGGTGTCTTTCCAAAGGCGTTTAAAAAAGCAGTAGTTCACCCTATTCACAAGTCTGGGTGCAGAGACGATGTCAATAACTACCGTCCAATCTCGATTTTAACAGCAATGTCAAAGATATTAGAACGAATACTGTATAAGAACCTGACCAGTTTTCTCGACGCAAACAACATCTTAGCGAATAACCAATATGGTTTCAGAAAAGGAATTAGTACCGAAGACGCAGTCATGGATTTGTCTAATCACGTGGCAAGGACTCTAGATAGTAAACACAAGTGCCTGGGAATTTTCCTTGATCTGTCAAAGGCATTTGACACCGTTTCTGCCCCAGCCTTATTGAGTAAAATGGAAAGCATTGGAATACGTGGACACCCATTGAAAATCTTCGCAGACTATCTCAGCGATCGTACCCAAATTGTAAAAATCGGCCTATACGAAAGTGACGAGCTCCCAATGACATACGGGGTTCCACAAGGCAGCATTCTAGGGCCTACTCTCTTTCTCATTTATATAAATGAACTCTGCAAACTGCCTCTTGAAAATTGTAAGATATACACATACGCGGATGACACTGCCCTTGTTGTAGATGGTTATGACTGGCCCCAGACATACCAACACGCCGAGGCTGCGCTGTCCCACGTAATGAAATGTCTGGCTAATAACATGCTCACTTTAAATGTCGATAAATCGGTATACGTTCCCTTTGCAATTCGGTCAAATCTGTGTCCCTCAAATGCCCTTACCCTAAAAGCACACACTTGCGGTTCCTCAACGCAGTGTAGCTGCCTCTGCCTTGCCAAATCCACTTGTGTAAGGTATCTAGGAGTACTCATTGACGAGCATCTCAACTGGCACCCCCATATAGTCAAAGTCACGTCCCGCATACGTAAGCTAATATACGTATTCAAGAAGTTGAGAAACTCTGCTGATAACGACACGCTTAAACTAGTATATTTTGCCCTATGCCGATCTGTTCTAACGTACTGCTTGCCCGTTTGGGGTGGTGCCACCCAAAATGTATTTATCCGCCTTGAGAGAGCCCAGAGAGCTGTCTTTAAGGTAATGCTCTCTCGTCCACGTAGATACCCCACTGTGCAGCTCTATTCCGATTGCAAGGTTCTCACAGTAAGGCAACTTTATGTGCTTCTGGCGACCCTACGCAAACACTCTGTTCGCCCTCCAAAGGAACCGTCTGGCAGACTTAAGCATAACGTTTTCCCTCATGAACGCCACAGAACTGCCTTTGCCAAACGCCAATTCTACGTTAATAGCATTAAAATGTACAACTTCCTAAATAAAAAGTTAAAAATTTATTCGTGCCCTAAATACCAATGCAAAAACTTACTTAGAGATTATCTCCAAACACTGAGTTATGATAACACTGAGGATCTTCTACTGGGTAATTTACAATGAAAATTAACTACTTAAATCTAATTTTAACCTTAAACGGATATGCAGTGACTACACCCCACTCTTCTCACTACACCCACCCTACACCTACTCACTACATTTACACGCACACATCCTACACTTACTCACTACACACACACTCAGACCTTACATTAATTCACACTCCACACAGTTAAACGTCTTTCTTTTGTGTTTCCCTTACATATATTATATAATGTTTTTCTTTTACACCATTTACTTATTGTTGAAACGTCCCGTTTTAGTATAATATGGCTTTGTTTGTAACGAAGAATCACTGACTCCTAAGACACAGGCACCTACACCTAGTTTTGGAGTCAGAGTATTTAAATTATTGTGACCTAGTTATAAGCCTCTACGCTCTTTTGTCTTTGAATATTGTATGAATTGGCTTTTGGTGAAATAAAGAATTTATTTATTATTTATTTATCTTATATTTTCTAAAGTACGGGCGACAGGAATCTATTTGTTTCAATCCAAATATAGCCCTCAAACACTTTTTTTGCATTACAAATGCTTGATCAATTTCCACACAGCGACCCCAAAGAATGATACCATACCGCAAAATGGAGGAATATAGCCGTGATATGCGGTGATTGCAGCGTTTCTAGATATCTCGCAGCTAATACGCCTCAGAGGGTAGACAAAACTATTCATTTTACCGCAAATGTCATTAACATGGCTTTTCCAAGAGCAAAATTTATCTAAACATATTCCAAGAAATTTAACTGAGTTAGTTTCTATCAGGGCGTTTCCTTTATATGCTACATTTAGTTTCAACGGTTTTGATCGGTAGGTGTGAAATTGCATAAATTTTGTTTTAGTAATGTTGACCTTTAGATTGTTAGCTTCTAACCACTCTATGGATGTTCGGAGAGCCGTGTTTATTTCCTGTTCATAGGTATTTTTATCGGTGCCTTTTAATATAATAGTGGTATCATCCGCACGCGCGCGCGCGCGGTGGTGGTAGTGGTGTCATAGTTGGGAAAAGGCTAGGCAGATGATGAGTGGTATCATCCGCAAATAGTACACATTTATGATTCAAGACATTTACAAAATCATTAATGTAGAGCAAGAACAATGGTGGACCTAAAATACTGCCTTGAGGCACGCCGTACCTATTTAACAAAAACGAAGACTGTGATAACTCTCGCGTTTTAGATTGTTCATTATAGCTTGACACTTCCACTGCCTGTACTCGATTACTTAGATATGACTTCAGCCAGTCGTATGCTTTTCCTCTGACTCCGTATCTGGAAACTTTTTCTAGCAACCGTTCATGATTGACATGATCAAATGCCTTACTCATGTCCATAAAGAGTACCGAAACAGGGATTTTATGATCAATAGACTCCGTAATTGATTTTATTAAATGAAAGGCTGCTAGAGATGTGCTTCTATTCTTGCGAAACCCATTTTGTTCATCCTTTATTATTTGATGTTTTTCAATGAAGTTTGATAATTTATTACGAAAAACTTTCTCAAAAATTTTAGAAAATATAGGTATTAATGCAACGGGCCTGTAATTGTCCATTTGTGTTTTATTTCCTTTTTTATATAATGGTTTCACTACTGATTTCTTTAATAAATCAGGGAATATTCCTTGTTCTAGTGAGAGGTTAATAACATATAAAAGAGGATCCAAAATCATATTCACTGATAATTTTACAATGTCAGTGCGAATTTCATCATAACCACTAGCCTTCGAATCATTTAGAGACATTACAACTTTTTTTAAATCACTGCCGTCCAAAGGGTAGAGAAATATAGAATTGCCGATCGATTCAATGTTTTCCATATGATTCAAGGTAGAATGATCTGATGTACTGTCTGGGCTATTCCTGGCAACCGAGTCAATAAAAAAGTTATTAAAATGATTTGCAATAGAGTCTGGACTTACATAATCGATGTTGTTAATTGTAATTTTTGAGATACATGTGCTCTTTAAATCTGTGTCAGTATGTTTTTTTATCAGATTCCACGCTGCTTTACACTTATTTTGAGCTTTATTCATGTAATTTGTATTATTATGTTTTCGTGACGTCAAGATGCATTTTCTCAATATATTACAATAGTTTTTGTACGCCTTTTTATGAGCTTCATTATTTTTATGTTTTAGTTTATAGTGGGATTTATTTTTATTTTTGCAACTTACTTTTATTCCTTTAGTGAGCCATTGTAATTTACTTATTGTTTTATTAGTAACTTTTACGCGAACAGTAGGAAAACATAAGTTATAAAATAGTAAAAATGTGTCGAAAAATTTACAGAATGCTTCGTTCGTTGTGGTTTCCTCAAACACCTCTTTAAAAGACAAGCACGCAATTGATTTTAAAAACTTATTCTTATTCTCGTCACTGTAATCTCGTTTGAGTTCATACCATCATTTCAGAACTGGCTGCTTCCGCTTTGTAACAGGCCAGGTATAAGATTGGGCTGAGTGATCCGATAAACCCAAATCGTGTACTACTGCATCACCTGTCTCAATAGTGGTAGCGATGTGATCAATACAAGTTTGTGTCTTTTCTGTTACACGAGTGGGCATCAATATAACATGTTTTATGTTGTACGTATTTAACAAGTAATTATAATCTCTACTTTCCTTAGATTGCTTTAAAATATCTATGTTTGTATCTCCACACACAATAATTTTCTTTCTTGTAGTTATTGCGACAGAGCGATCGTAAAAGACTGTCTAGTTTATTAAGAAAAATCGTTACATTCGACGAAGGTGTTCTATAAAGGCATATTAATATTATACCATATTTAATTAGTTCCAAACCACAGCATTCAAACACACATGTTTCACTTATTTTTTGTGATTCCTGTATAACTTTAAATTCAATGTCGTTTTTTATAAGAATAGTGACGCCCCCTCTTTTGGAAGTTTTCCTCGAATAATATGCTGCTGTAGTGAAGCCTTTAAGGCGAAAGTTTTTTTCAGTCCCTTCTAGCAAGAAAGTTCAAGTAAGACACAGTACATCTACGCTAATATCATTATTTACCAAGTCTAATAGGGCAAACGAAATTTCGTCACGCTTGTTTAATAGCCCGGCTATATTTTGATGTAGAAGTGTTAAGGTAGACTCATATTTATTCACGAAAAAAAAAATCACTCTCTTGAGCCGCTGTATCAATATTATCAGTATTATCAGTCTGTACACCCACATCATTCAAACCATAAGTTTGTACACCTACGTCTTTTGTGCATTGTTGCCCTAACTTAGTAATAAATGTCTCAGTATAGTACTGATAGCTATTTTTGTAATTTACATGCAGAATTTGTCTGTGAATTAATCTACAGGTATGTAATTTATTTACGTAATTTGTGAAAATGTTAAAATCACTATGCAATGGTACGAAACACGAATTTTTACAATTAAAGCATATAAATTTCAATAAATTATTAACATTTTTTTCATTCAAATAATTATGTTTGAAAATGGGGCCGACTAACACATTGGTGAAATCCAATTGACATAGAGTGTGATATAAATACGTTTGAATATCCATTGGGTTTGCATCATTTGAGCCTGTTAGAATTATCACATAATGAGATTTATTAAGGTCTTTACTCATACTTGCACAGGTTTTCAATACTTCTTTAGTAGTTGCATTCGATTTTACAAATGATGTCACTGTAAACCTCTTTCCTAGATAGTCCTGGAGAATGTTTCTGACGTCGTATCCTGATTGATCAGCAAAAATCATAACTCTCTGGGTAGTACATGTTTGAGTTTGAGTTTGTGGTTGAGTCGACAGCTGCGAACTTACATTGGATTTCTGCTCGCTAGTTGTCTCCATACAATCTCTTTTTTGGTCCGTATCCAAGGTCGAGGTCTCTTTAATCCGTGTGTCTTGGTTACTTGGATCATTGACAGGAGTATCCAAATCACATTTGTCAGTTACTGGGGATGCAACGCTTTGTCTAGGGGACGAAGTTATCAGGGTTGTTCTGTTCTTGTCATGCATGGATAGCCTTTTCTTCTTTCTATTTGATAGGGTTTTCGATAAGTCCGAGCAATCCATTTTTTTATACACTTCTATAACTTTCAAATACTTAGTTAATTCATTTTTTAGGGTGCTAATTTCGCTATGTAGATTGTCTATTTCATTGGTCGCAGTTACAAGATTTTTTGTTAATGTCTCAACCTTATATCGCAAGTCTTCACAGCAGGATTTGTGCGTATTTATAGAGGTGTCCGGCAAACTTAACATTGTTGAGTCAAATATCGTTGTGTTAGATATTTCGTGTAATGATATAGATCGCCTCATGCGTCGGAACGTTACATTCTGCTGCTCATTATTATCCATTATAATATGTATTGTGTTACGTACACACCACTCAACAATCTCTTGTGTTTTTTCTAAGTCCGGAAATGCGGAGAATTGTATCAAGAAAGTTTTAAAAACACAAAAAGTGTCAGACGTAAGTTAGGACGGAACTCGGGATATCGAGCGTACAGGGCCGCCGCCGCCGCCGTATCCACAGCGCCAACTTGCAGTTAGGAGAGCGTGTTGAAATAAATGGTCTGTTTTTAGTCGTTTCTTTAAATTACACGATCGTTAATACGCTCATTTGAATATGAGAATATTTTACCGTAACCGTCAGTTTTATTTAATTCTCACAAACACACTTTATTTTGTAAATAAATTATTGAATCACTTATTTTTAATGATATTTTCACTGCACTTGTATTGTTTAAACGTTATTTGTTCGTAGTCATAAAAGTAAACATCTGTTGTGTCACTTTATTTTAAAGTAGTATTTTATACACTATACTTCCACGTAACACTCAGATAACAATAGTACTTGTTATTTACACTATTACATTTATATTTCAAAAGATATTTTTTGTTTAGATGCGTTTTAAATATTTTTTTACGATAGAAATACTCAGAGACGATGTTGTGTGTGGCATCACTAGCGCCATCTCATTTTTTCATTAGAAATCAAAGGATTAAATATCGCTAGGAACTCATTGATAATTTCCACGCGTAGAGTACTTTTTTAGTATAACTATACTAAAAAAAGTACTCTACGCTTTTTTACCGACTTCACAAAAAGGAGGAGGTACTATGTTCGGATGTTTGTATGTTTTTTTTTTTTTGTATGTTTGTTCATCGATTACTCCGCCAATTGTCGACGGATTTTCAAAATTCTTTTTTTGTTCGAAAGTAGATAGTTCTGAGGTGGTCCCACTGTCACCAAGTTAGGATCTGATGATGGGATCTTAGAGAAATCGAGGGCAACCCTCAAATTTTATAGGCTCACTTATTGTTTTTCGCATATTTTATGAAGTATCTTGTGTATTTGCGTATGGTTGTCACCATCTCAGGTAGCTGGGCTGATGATGGAAGGTACAACTCCTTAACAGTAAGAAGTTACTCGAACAGGCAAGGACTGTTTTAGTAAATTGTTTTGATGCTTGATAGGGCATTTGCCACATTTGGTCTCATGATCATCAAGTTATGACCTGATGCTGCAGTCAGGATAGTCTGCAGAGTACCTAACTCCTCGACAACTAACAGCAGATATATCGTGTTTAGGCTCATTGAAAAGGGCTCGATGTGTGGATAAACGTACTGTTAATGAGGAACACCGAAGTACATAGAGACCTGATGCTGAAGCCAGTCGAGCATCAGAAAAAGTACAAACCTTGAAATTACAGCACCATAGTCGTGTTTGGGCTCATTTTAAACAGTACTTTTAAGTTCAATGCAATGTTGTCATAAGTCTGGCCTGATGCTGCAGCCAGGATTATCAGCATCTAATCTAAAAACTAATAAATACTTCTTGAAGTGAAATACTTTTGCGAGTTTTTCTTCTGTATAATTATCCTAACAAAGGTTGCCGGTAGTGGCTGGATGAGAGAAGCGGAGGACCGTGAACGTTGGCGCAAACTTGGGGAGGTCTACGTCCAGCAGTGAACTGCAATTGGCTGATGATGATTTATAAAAGCCTCAATCGTTGCATTTCACGCAATGCCGTTTCGTCATGTGGTCTATTTAGCAATTTGGTAGGTTCCAAGTCGCATAATACAATGCCATCCTGCTTCTTTACACGACTAAGCGTAACATAAACTTGGCCCTTAGCAAAATTTTTCTTGCCTAAGTCTATTATTAAAGTAACTTGAGCATTTGCTCTCGGAAATTATGATTTGGTAAAGTGGAGCTGATGATGAAGACCACAAATGGCACTACTCAATGACAAATATTTCACGGGTTGCGATTCGATTACTTTAATATGGCTTCCAAGCAATTTATGCTCATTACAATGCGTATGGTGAAGTGGAGCTGATGGTGACTTCTCAATCAGCTCCAGTTCTCCTGGTTTGTACTAGGAGAACTCCTCAACAATTAACGTCCATGCATCGGGAAAAGCAATATTTTGTAAAAGGTGATAAGCAGTTGACATAGGGCTATTATAACTTAGATAAATTACAAACTGACCCGCTAAAAAGTGAAATAAAATAAAAATTACAAAAAAAAACAACCGATTTCCAAAAACACTATAAAGAGAAAAATAACTTTAATTTCGGAAGTCGGTGGCAAAAAACTAAAATACAAATCCAAAGACACCGACTTCCGAAATTAAAGTTCTTTTTCTCTTTATAGTGTTTTTGGAAGTCGGTTGTTTTTTTTGTAAAAAAGTTTTTATATCATATTGTCACGTTAGAAATTATAAAGTGCATATTATCTCAGTAAGTCATGTTTGCTTACCTACCAAATAACTTACCATGGACGTAAGGAAAGAAAGAAAAATGGCATTACAGAAATAAAAACCTTAAAAGTATAAAAAACAGAAAACAAAGATGAAAAGCAAAAGCACCTCAGCTCAGCATAATGTCAGATGAAATCACAGGGTGTATCACCTTTTTTTTGGGTGGGAAATTATCAAATAACTTCCTCCGCTCTGGGCGGAGCGGGAAGGCGTGTCAGACGTTTACTGACTAAAACCCACCCGTGTTCCTTCAGGGTCCTGTGCCAGGGGCCACGGTATCTCTTTCGAACAACCCGCGAACCTGGCAGGCATCGGCCCTAGCGGACCCCGCAGTTAGTGCTGACATCTCTTTGAGGCGCGCGTGGGACACAACGCGCCGTCGATACGGGCTTGGTCCTTACCGGACGGCGAGCTGCCCATTGCTCGCCGTCCGCAAGCCCGCGCCTACGGTGGCCGGGAATCAGCTATCAATTACCGACGCCCAGGGCGTCTCCTGCGGCGACTAGGGGCGTGAAGGCGCAAGGATTGCCTCTCCCTCACGCGCCTTTTCCCTTGCGAGCATTACTGCTTCGCAGAAAGAGACGTCGGCCTCCCATGCACTCTCTGCCTGGGCTAGGGCCGGACGCGAGAGATCGCCGTCGCCGATCACCGCCGTGAGGACGCGGCGGTGCTCTGCCCAAGCTGGGCAGACCTCCACCGAAGGTGTACCACCTGACGCTGCATTTTCAGCTGCAACCCACGAGTGACATACGCTAGAATAACAAACACATATATAGGTGTTTGGTAGCAGACATATTAGTGCACTTAGCTTTAATTGACATTTACATATTTATAGTGACTTGTTTTGTATTATTTTATATTTCGAATTTATTTATTTTTTAATTATTTAGATTTAATTTTTAATTCTGTGACGCTGACAATTTGTAATTTTAATTCCATGACCTTTTTAATTTGTATTCGTTAATTTATTTTATTTGTATTAATTGAAACTTTATTCAGAGGCATTTTATTTAGACAAATTTTATTCTGTGGCAGTAGGAATAGTAATATTTTAATTTAATTTAATGTAAATATGGGTCTTGCCTGAATTAAATGAATTTAATTTTTATTTTTTTATAGGGAAGTGTGTGTCCGTTATAATAAACTAGCTTCTGCCCGCGACTTCGCCCGCGTGATATATCTTGTTCCTCCGACCTACCCCGTCGCATCGCATCGCCTGCCCGCGCTATTACTTTCCGACGTTTTTTCTCGGATCCTACGGGTCCTAGCGTGATGTTAAGTAGCCTGCCATCAAGAGTTGGGCTATCAAATGCAAAAAGATTTTTTCAAATCCGACTGGTAGATGGCGCTAATCTCAGGAGATTAGCGCGTTCAAACAAACAAGCAATCAAACAAACTCTTCAGCTTTATTATTCGTATATTATACAGGGTTATTGGTAAAACATGAACAACCTCTTAAGAGGTAATTGTATTCATCACTATGAACAACTTTTGCTATGGGACCAAACATGAAATCGCGAAAAAAAATCTGCAGTTCCCTACATTTTGACGAGTTATACGAACATAAATGTAAGGTACAGCTGATTTTTTTTTCGCGATTACAGGTTTGGTCCCACAGTAAAAGTTGTTCATAATGATGAGTACAATGACCTCTTGAGAGGTTGTTAATGTTTTACCAATAACCCTGTATATATAAGGTCCCATTAAAATAGATGGACAAACTTTTAGAAATCATTCAGACCACCAAAATAAGGACGATGGTAAAAAAATATAATAGAAAAACGAATAGATACTTACAAGAAAAGTAATCAGCTAACGAAAATACATTAATGTGCCGGCAATTTATTATTTTAGGTCAAAATAAAATCACTTTAATCAGTGTTTTTTTTTGCTTGGATATTTTTGGTTAGACGAACTGAGCGCTGTGTTAAAATTTGTCCATCTATTTTAACGGGACCCTGTATATTAATTTACTTAGATAACAGAGATCCATTGGATTAGTAGTCTGGTCAGTGGGTCGTTTTAGGGGCGGGACCAACTTTTAAAACATGACAATGTACAGGTGACAAGTGACCTTATCCCGGCTATAGCTCGTAGAATGCTGCTGGGGCAGCCACGGAGTTTGTTTAGCAGCGAAGCCGCTCTCTTACGCCGTACAGCATTGAAGCAGTCGGTACGTGCTCAGCGAACATAGATGAGACAGGACCGAGCTAGACGCATCAGCACTCGAAATGCATTGTTATACTGGAGTTTAAGAGAATTAATTAAATCCATACTAATATTATAAATGCGAAAGTGTGTCTGTCTGACTCAAATCGATCTAAATCGAGTCAGCCAGTCAGTCGAGTCGATCGAGAGATCTAAATCGGATAGAGATAGTTCGGTCCCGGGATAGGACATACGATAGTTTTTATCCCGATATTCTCACAGGATCAACACTTATGCGGGTAAAACCGCGGAGCGCTGCTAGTGTGATAGTATAAAAAAGCTCTTGAAAAATCAAATAAAATGTTGTGACTTACATGATTGTGTGTGTGTATTGTGTTACATAACATAAATCTCAGCTGTATGGATTATATTCGGTGCTCCTACCGTACAAATTGAACCCATTACATTGGTAGTACTAGCTGACTTGACCTGGATACGTCATCCATCTGATACGTACGTGCGAGTATGGTTCAGAGGAAATTGAAGGCCTTGATTGAATCTACGGGAACAGTTTTAGAGCTTGGAATGTTAAAGCAATCAAACTAGATTCGGATATGAATCTGTATTTTAATTAGTTCAGAGTAACGTGTGTTAAGAAAGGTTTAAAATGAAGGCAAAGATTTTGTAAGCCTATTTTCTGGTTGTTGGATAGAGATATCTCATACATTTTCTAAACAAAATTAGATTTGAGGGTTGTGGAGGTAAATAACAAAATGAATCATTTATTTTGGACCAGACAAGTCCAAAATAAATGATATAATATAACGACATGATTATTACATTGTATAAACCTACCAAACTGCGTAACAAGTTGTCGGCCTCAGCCATCAGCTTCGCATAAAAGATAGACTATCCACAATCTGTCACCAAAGGATTCTCGGTTACTTTGGTCACATTGCTCGTTGGGAACCAGATAATCTAGAAAAGTTGGTGGTGATGGGCAATGAAGATAGTAAAAGACCTCGCGGACGATCACTTAACCGCTGGTCAGACAAGTAATCGCCCTCACTGGACTCTGTCTTACGACCGCCCTGAGAGAAGCTGAGAACCGACCGGAGTGGAAGAACATCGTGCATAAAAATGTATCCCCATTTTATAAATAAACAATTATTATTTTTTTTTTTCTTTTTTCTCGGAACCATTGGGTCCCGGTCCTTTGGAAGGCGTACGAGGGGCCGAAGCCAACTCGCAGAGGCCCCTTAGGAAATTTTAATGAAATGCGGCACCAACCGACGATTATCCCTGTATGCGCTATCCAAGTGCACCCAAGGATAACCCCCGGTTGGTGTAGGACTATTGCAGGATATGGAAAAATAAAAAGTTGGACTATGGGTTTGGGTGGCTAAAGTGGACTGGTTACCAAGAACTATGGAATAACTACGACCCCTGCCTGATCAATGTTTTATATATACACGGATAAAATGGCAGGGGGTGACTTGCACACTCAACAATGGGCCCCCGGAAACGGTCGCTAGCACATAGACGTAGCAACAAGGGGGCAACATGTCCTGAGGTGCTTATGAGGAGTGGAGAGGTATTCCACGGCTATCAGGACAATCCCGGAAGTACGGTCAAGATCCTTACCAGCATCTTACTGGAATACTTCCTTCCTCCGAGCACGTTAGCTCTGGCGAATCTCCACTCAAGCCGGCCAATAAAGGCAAGAATGAGGTGGGAGCTCTGTTCATCGTCATTGTTCACTCCAGCCGGCCAATAAAGGCAAGCCAGAGGTGAGGAACAAGACTTCTCCTTGAAGATAGGGTCCGTGGGGTCGCTACTGCCCAACAGTTCGCCACATGCTGCCCTGCGGATTTCTGTATCTCTCTTGGTCTGGCTCCTCACCTTAGACCTATTCCAGCAAAGTAAACTCTTCCGGCATAGGCCTAGAGTTCGGAGCGCGCAAGCCCCACCACGGCGTCAACGTAGATATACGGCGGCGGGGTTATTATTATTATTATTATAAAACCTACGTGAACATATCCGTCAAAATTTGGCCGTAACATCGCAGCGCTGATTTGCTGGATTCGTTTTCTCCTCTACCGATATTTTTTTTCTACTCACAGTTCATTTTATTTATATGCTACATGCATATCTGTATCTATGTATTAGTATTTATTCTTGTATTTTAAAGTAATTTCCTAGCTATTTATCCAGTTTGTTACACCTGCCATGTTTTGTCTCTGCATCACCCTTCGGTTGACTGGTATAAAATGCCTCAGGCATTAAGTCCGCATTTGTACCTACAGTATTTCTTTTATTTGTGCATAAATTTTTAATAAATAAATAAAGCCACGAAGACCTTTCAGGGACACGACCTTCAGTAATGAAGTATGCGACCAAGAAGAAGAATATCTCATCATCAATAATCTCTCCCGCTTTCACTAAAACGAAAGCTCATGGACATGTGCATTCTTCCCACCCTCACGTACGGAGCGCAAACATGGTCTCTTACAAAGCGTCAAAAGTCCGCACTTGGAGTCTGCCAACGGGCTATGGAACGAAGTATACTAGGTGTCAAACTCTGAGACCGCATTAAGAACTCTACTATACTTCGTCCTAAAACACAAATAGCGGTCGCTGTCCGCATAGCTGCTGGACTAAAGTGAAAATTGGCTAGCCGTATCTGTTGCATGTCGGAGCAGCAATATGCAAAAGCCACCAGTCAGTGGATCCGACTGGCAGGAAACGACTGCGCAGCAGGCCCAGAAAGAGATGGCGGGATGAGCCGGACTCCTTCTTAAAGGATTGGCCTACAATCGCAGTAGTCCAGGACAAGTGGAAAGAGAGAAGGGAGGCCTTTGCCCTGCAGTGGGACAACACAGGCTTATAATAAAATATAAAAAAATAATATCTACGAGCAACTATCCAATTTCATTAACTACTTTTCCTATTATTCTTTATTATGATTAAAGAAAGTAAGTCTATTTAGTATTTTTCTGCGAAGAGTTAATAGGTAATCCTGCACCCTCGTTACGTAACCCTCTTTCACGATCCGAGGGATTTCGAAAGAAATTCCAAATCCATTGCTTCATAAGTTTGAAAAATTCGTCTGCTCGACAACGTAAAACGCAATGAATGTTTTCGAATTATCAAAATTAAAAGCATTGCGTGTTACGCAACTACCCCGTCGGCAGATTTCGCGGTCTACCGTCATTCCTGCTCAATTTTCATACGAATGAAAAGAGTATATACGAATAGTTCATAACCTACCTATTCATAAATATTTATTACGAACTATGATTCATCTCTAACCGGGTTATCATCCGTCTGGATTCAACTCGGAGATAAAAATCACACAATATTTGAACAGTTATATCATTCATCTTCGTGGCTGAGTTGAAAGCAAACGTTCAGTCTTGATTTATTTGTATGTACCTATATTTACTAACTTTCGTCTACGGTATCATTGGGATTAGACATCGTCTTCAAATATAATTATAATTAATTAACTGCGTCCCGCGGTTTCACCCGCTCAAGTCGCGATCCCGTGGGAATATCCGGATAAAAACTATCCTTTATCCTAATTCAGGTTATTTTCTACCCACGTGCTAAATTTTGCCCAAATCCAGGCGTTTTAGTTCGAAAGCGTAACAAACAAATATATTTAAAAAAATCCCCTTTATAATATTAAGTTTACATGTACAGACACCAGCGTATCAAGCTACTACAATCTGTCAAATTTCTTTAATAGATTTCCAACTTTATCGCTACAGTATAAGGTTCAAGGTTGATTGGGAAAATTTGACCGTTTCGGGGAAAGCTTGATATGCTGGGGTCTGTACCAATAGAAAATATTGTAAAACATTTTATAAGGGTATATGAAGTTTCATGGCCATTTATTTAATTATTGAATACCTCAAGCACATAAAATGCACAGAGGCAGACTTAATGCTATAGGCATTTTCTACCAGTCAACCTCCATACCCCATGGCCATTCTTCTCCAAACTACGTATGTCCCTTAATCTTAACGACATAACTACCTTTTGGAAGGGGCTTTCAGAATCATGTTATTTTTCTTGTAAATGATGTTCCAAAGCACGTTTTCCTCATCATCATTTCAGCCGAAAGACGTCCACTGCTGTACATAAACCTTTCCCAAGATTCGCCCTTGAAAAAAAATACTTGATTTTCACCTTAGATCTTTTTAATTAACCCGTATTATACTCGAGTAAAAAAGCATACACCAATATGTATTGTACCTAAGTATTATAAAATGAACACAGAATTGGTAACATAATTTATTGGACCAAATCCATTTTCCGAAACCCCTATTGTAAATAATATTATAATGGTTCTCTGGATTGAATGGACATGGGCAGGCCCTTTTTCTATATAAATAATTATTTTAATAACAGCAATAAAATTATTCACAAGGTCGTCGGTCCACCTTGTGGGAGGCCTTTCAACGCTACATCTTCCGGTACGCGTTCGCCACTCCAGAACCTTTCGGCCCCATCGGCCATCTGTTTTGCGAACAATGTGCTCTGCCCACTGCCACTTGAGTTTGGCAATTCTTCGGACTATGTCGGTTACCTTGGTTCTCCTGCGGATCTCTTCATTTCTGATTCGATCACGCAGGGAAACTCCAAGCATGGTCCTCTCCATTGCCCTTTGGGTGACTTTTAGCCTTCTTATAAGGCCCATTGTGAGCGACCACGTTTCAGTGACTTAGGTCATCACTGGCAACACGCACTGGTCAAAGACTTTCGTCTTGAGACACTGCGGTATGTGGGACGAAAAGATATTGCGTAGCTTCCCGAACGCTGCCCAGCCGAGTCGGATTCGACGATTGACCTGTTTCTAAAAGTCAACCGCACCTCGGGGCCGCAGGAACCAGTTGGATGCGAGAAGCACAGAACCGGTCGAAGTGCTTGGGGGGCCCTATGTCCAGCAGTAGAAGTCTTTCAGCTGAAATGATGATAATGATGATCAAAATTATTATATTATATCCAATGCGATATGGAGTTGCTAAGGGTTCATGAAATTACCTTTTAATTAATTATTTAATGTATGCTCTATCCTCACTCATAGATTTAGGGTTCTTTTGATTAAGTACAAAAACATTTAAAGATACTTACCAGCAATCTACACAGACCATAATTTTCTTTTCTCAAAGTAAATAGCATGGCTTTGCTGAATCTTGAAGTTCAGTTCCATTTCAATTAGTAGAATCTGAATTCCCGACCGACTATCGATTTAAACGAAGTTCGAACGGTTATTAAACAAGTTTCGATGACAAGTTTTGGTGCTGAAGACGATAAAACTGTTGGGTACGATAAGCCGCACGATAACAAAACCAGTCACTTGTAACTAACAAACGATGTAACAAAATCTTAGAAGTCAATTTCAACGACTTCTAATTTAAGGGGGAAGCGCGAAGGTAGCCCGCGAAATTCAAATTTTCTTACGTTTTTTCCAATTTGCTGGTCAGTATTAAGTTGTGCGTTGACTAAAATATGATTCGCGGCCGCAACAAATATGTATTTACAGAATTATAATCATTACAATCAGTAACACAACTTGTTAAGTTAGTATAATCCCCAAATGTCAAGATTTCATGAAATAGTCATTCTTGGGGATTACTTGGTCTTAGAGAGTTGTGTTGATGACTTTAATGATTATCTTTCTGTAAATACATGTTTGTTACGGCCGCGAATCATATTTTAATCACGTACAACTTAATACTGACCAGCAAATTGCAAAAAACGTAAAAAAAATTGAATTTCGCGGGCTACCCTTTCGCTTTCGCCTTAAGAACGTTCACAGTCTGATAGCAGTCTCAATCTGTCAAAAAGCCCTCTAATTTCCCAACATTTTAGACTAGTTTTTGATATTGATTGTCGCTGAGATGAGATTGCGACTTGAATTTTTACGTTTTTTAAGACCGTTTACGACGTACGGCATTCCATACAAACTTTCAAGCCCTTGTTTTTCGAAATGAATGAACCGATTTCAATGAAACTTCATACGCATAAGCAGGATACAAAGGTCTGAAAAGTTAGTTAAAAACATTTTCGAAAAATACATACAAGAAAAATACAGCCAAATTAGACCGATTTTAAATTTTCCATAGGAACAGCCATTTCAGGCGCGCGCGCGCGTGCCTTTTTTTTTCAGCGATCTTTTTAAATACGACATTTCGAAAATGTTCTTTACGTTATGTGTGGTCACTCACTATGAAAAAATTTGTAAGTGCAACTTATGAATAAGAATAGTACGTACATATATACAATTTTTAGACCCCTCCGTGTCTCGGAAAGCACTTTAAGGGTCAAATCACACCGAGATGGCAGCGAAGCGGCGAGCAGTTTCAGTGTCATATAATTTTAAACTTTATCGTCATTACTATAACACATAGTATCGCTTGAGAAACTTGAAAGGTCGCGCGGCCGCCCGCGGCGCCGCGAGTTCTCCGACGACTCAAGTTTCTCAAGTGATACTATGTATTATAGTAATGAATATAAAGTTTAAAATTATATGACACTGAAACTGCTCGCCGCTTCGCTGCCATCTCGGTGTGATTTGACCCTAAGCCGTTAATCCCGGCTGTCATTCGTGGATCGTTGACAGTCGTTACGGGACGTCAGAAGCCCGAAAGTCGACAACCAGTCTTACTAAGGAGTATCGTATTACCCGGTAACTGGGTTGTGGAGGTCAGATAGGCAGTCGCTCCATGTAAAATACTGGTATTCAGCTGCATCCGGTTAGACTGGAAGCCGACACTATCATAGCTGGGAAAACGCTAGGCAAATGATACAATTTTAAAAGTAAGCAATTACGAACGAAGGCCGAATGCTTTTCCCGCGTTTTTTATTTTTTCACAAACTTTTTTTTTTTAATTTGTCTCGCGCGTTTTGTTTTATCATACAGCCTATTACTTGTTCATACAATGTTCGTGATTAATCTCTTTTGGTGATTGGAACTTTTACTAACAATATCCACATTCCAAATTCAAATCCCTTTTAGTTCCTAGGGATTAAAGAGCTATTTTAGTCCATGTTTACGAAGAATACTAGCTCTTTTTGAATAGATGTGATAAAATAGTAGATTATTAATCAAGGAGATAAAGCAGTGTCTTCTGTCGCGAAGGACTCGAGGTTTACTCCCGAGCGTAGCGAGGGTGTTAAAAACTTAAATCACGAGCGAAGCGAGGGATTTAAAACGAGTCCTGAGTGTAGCGAGGGATTTAAGTTCACCCAAGACTAAGACAGCTTTATCACCGAGGAAAATACTCTACTTTTCCTACCATTTGCGAAAAAATTAACACAATAATAATATGAGATAAGCCTTTATTAAAAATAATGACAATTAAAAGTAAAAATAAACTTAACGTTTATGTATTTGAAGAAAACAAAAACGCGGCTAATTCCTAGACTAATATTTTTTTGTCGGAAAAGCAAAGGCATCAAGCTCATACGGCCGTCGGTTTTCGTAATTTTATTTAATAATTAACTGCGTAATAAATGCGTATTCCTTTTTCAAAAAGATGTATAATGCTTTATATACAAACTCAATGGTGTAAACACAGATGTAGTTCAGTATAAATTTCGGTAAGTATTCCAAATTTAAATCACATTCTCCCCCTAGAGGATGAATGAAATTCAGTACAATTTTCTTTCCCTGTTTTTAACAGATTAAAACGACTATTGGTATGTTCGCTTTTTGTGGCATAGAATGTCACTTTTTTGAGCAAGTGGTACGAAAAAGTAATTTATAATAAACATCGCATATTGCAAAAATAACGAATATTTGTTTACAGTATGGATTTTTTATGACTTGTTTACTACTTCAAAACTGAACTCGTTGTTTTAGTACGCGGTTGAGTAGATAAGCTAAAATAAGAATGAATTTCACTGGAAGCCGGGCAATTGCGAGTTGGCCTCGCACACGACAGGTTCCGTACCACGAGGCAAAAAACGCTGAAAAAACGTGTCCTGTATGTCGTGTCCCTTACTCCCTTTAATTTTTAACTTTATATTATTTGTATTTTGTTGTTATAGCAGCAATACAAATACAAACTGATCAAATTTTCACGGACAGCGGAGGCTTTGTAAAAGGGTTCCGTAGGCACCCCCTGGGGACGGAACCCTAAAAATGCAAGGGAGCCATCAAGAAAATGAACATTCATGTCAAATTCATTAAATTATATTTCACAAAATTATTGTATTAAACACCACATAGCAAAAAGCTGAGGATTAATAAGGTTGAAACAAGAACAAAAACATCAATTCAATTACTAACTAACTGAAAGCAATTAACATTTTTTCTGAGTTCCTAGCTTTTGCCCGCGGCTTCATCCGCATGGATGTCAGGACAGGATAGAACGTATCCTATGTGTTACAAACTGTCTGTCTTTCAAATTTTATCCATATCCGTTCAGCCGTTTTTTTATTTTTATTTTATTTTATTTATTCATTTGTTTCAGGCGACGCAGGCCCATAAATATATACCTTAACCTAAACATACATATTTTTATTATAATAAAATAGAACTTCACTTCACTAGCTTGTTCTTGTGCTGTTCTGTGGTACTTGTCCGCGGAAGCGACGGAACACCACGTCCTGCGGCCAGAAGTCTTCTTCCATGACGACGGGCAGATCGAACGATTCGGCACGCGCACCACGAACGCCTTGAAGTTGACGTTGCGGTACGACTCCAGTAACTGCACCCTCGGCGTGTACCTCGTCTTCTGGCGCACGTACTCAACGATGTCCTCCACCTTAGTGGTGTTGTGTAGGCGGGAGATGTACTTACACCGGTGTGTTCGGCTTTGCGGCACGCAAGCTGACTTCGGGCTCCATAGGAGCTTTGCCGCAGCGGTTTTTGTTCGGTCGCGATCGGCGCTTCCTCCTTTGCACCATCACGAAATCTTCATCAACTGCCCTATTCGGTGCCTTTTCTGGCATAGGCTTCATACCACCTGGGGCACTCGCGGTAACGCTAGCGGAATCCTTTTGTAAGGGTTTCGCCAGGGCTGCAAAAACAGGCAGCGGGACGGGGCGAGGGGCTCGGGCGGCGCTGCGTGGAGGAGCCGCGATGACGGGCGCGGGGCTGCGGGGTACACGGGCGGGGCGCCTTGCAAGCTCAGCAAACGACGCGTGCGCTGGCGACGAAACTGCTGACGCGGAATTAGACGACGATATATCAAGGCCGGGTCCGCGACACATGTTTTCGTTAGATGCATCGACTGATGACCTAGTTACCGCCACACTGTTGCGCAACTCGCTAAATTCTTTGCGCAAATCGGCGACGGTGTTTTCGGATGCATCTAACGTCGCCAGAACATCCGCGAGGCGGGCCTTTAGAGAGACAATGTCCTTCAGAAGGCTTGTTACATCGACGTGGTCGAAGGTGACGGGTGGCAGCTTGTGCAGCTCCTTCACCACAAACGTCGGCACGTCGTCCGGGTCGGTCTCCTTGAACAGCGTGATAATGTCTTGCAGGCTTCTCTTAGTCCCGTCACGTCGGCGGGACACCATCTGGTCGCGCTTGTCCAGCACACTCAACTACAACAATAGCTTGGCAGCAGCTATGTCCTCCTCGCTGAAGTTAGTTGCGCAGATTTGGACAGCGGATACCTCGTCCATCACATCCAGCTTCTGCTGCAGGAACGCCAGCAGCTCATTCGCCACAAGTTCACTACTCATGGCGAAAACAAAAATACGAGCGACAGCTTGCGCCGCGCTAGTCAATACACAAAATATGCAAACACGTGCGCATCGGAACGCGGTACAAGCAAGACTCCGGTTTAAGCGTGAGGAGTGGGGCGTGAGAGGTTTTTGCGTGACGTAGTAACAAACATCCAAACATTCACATTTGTAATCTTCTTCTGTACGTGTGTTTGTCACCTGACTCCTGCAAAAACGGCTAGACCGATTTGGATGAAATTTTGTTTGTATATTTCAATTGGTTCCTGGATGGTTTGAAAACAAAATTGGACCCGGTAGGTGGCGCTGCTGTCGGTATGTCACCAAATCGAAAGGGCTAGCTTAAAATTGAAAAGAATTTGAAGAAAGGCTTCTCGGCAATACTTCCACCATAGAAGATTTGGAAGAAAATGAAGAATTCAATGATTTTGACATAAAGAGTATAGAAACCATAATAAACAGTGAGATGTTAAAGTCAAAGCATTTATTTCAAATAGGCACATAAAAGGCACTTTTGAACGTCAAAAATTACTCAAATAGAATTGATTCTAGTCACCCAAATCACTGTACCACAATAGGTAAAGGAATTAAAAATGAAACCATGACATATAAATTAATTATGTGATAGATATGTACATGGAGCTCACATATTTACAAACATTGTAAAAAATAAACGATTTCCATTTAAAAAAAATATATATTAAAAGTAATAAGTCAGGGTGTGAGTTAATGTAATTACAGAATGTAAATCAATGTTAAAAAAAAGAAAGAACAAAGCATACATTTTACAATTAAATTAGCAACCAGTTTGATTTTGTCTAGACTCTAGATTGTCCTATGGAGCAGGACCAGCATGTTTCCAAGCGTTCTTATCTTGGATATAATCTTCTAATTTATAGTATGCTTGTTTACAAAGTATACGTTTAATGTGAGTTTTAAATTTTCTTTCATTTAATTACGATATATCACTAGGTGATTTATTGTAACATTTAACACAGTACCCCATAAAATATGTATGTACTTTGGCTAATCTGAAAAATGGTTGATGTATCTTATCTTTATTTCTAGTGTTAAAATTCACGCTTATTTTATTAAAAAGATGTAGATTTTGACAAAAAATGACGACTCAACCGTAGATTCGTTAGAAGTAATTATAAAGAAAGAAAGCAAGAAAAAAGTTGAAACATTGAAACAAGTTGAAACGTTGTTCTTTGAAACATTATTTTTATTCTGTTAATTTTGTATTTATGTTTTACGAACTGTGTCCAAATAAACTTTTTTATTTCTTTCTTTGTTTTGGAATTACAAAATTTAAAAAATGTAAATGTTAAATTTAAAATATCATATTTAATGTGGCGCTGCTTTTCCGGGCAGGATGACGTCTGCCGGGTCCACTAGTATTATATTATACTAGCTGCGCCCCGCGGTTTTACTTGCATAATACCTGCGATGCCAAGGGAATATCGGGATAAAAAGTAGTCTATATGTTAATCCAGGGTGTCAGCTACCTCCGTACAAATTTTTATCAAAATTGGTCCAGCCGTTTGAGCGTGAAGAAGTAACAAACATATAAACACACCCCCACACACACACTCACAAACTTTCGTCTTTATAATATTAGTGTGATTAGTAGGATGCATTTAACCGGCATGCGCCATTGTCTCTCTCTCGTTAATAGATAATTTTCCGACGTCTTCTGCATTTTCTCTCTGTTCCTACAAATGCCTTTGTTTTTATTTTAACGTAGGTACCTAACATTTATAACTACGACAAAGTAAATCGGATGGAAACGCTATTGTCTGCAGTTCTTTTCACGAGAGTCCTGTTTCTTTTATTTGTGATTTAGCTTCTATTGTACCAGAATCTCGATTAACAGCGAATTTTTATGTAATGTTTCGTCGAAATCATGGTGACACTATTTGTGTTTTTAATTTCTGAATTGTTTTTATCTTTTTTGTAACGGATGCGTTTAACGTGCGCTGAATTGTTTTATCTTTTTTGTAACGGACACTTTTAACATCCACTGAACTGTTTTTATCTTTTTTGTAACAGACGCGTTTAACGTGCACGTCTTTCTACATCGTTCTCACTTGTATAATTTTAACATGAATGATGTAACCAATATTTTGTAACCATTTTATGATTTCAAACAGTGTTTCTGGAGTTTCTTGCCCGTTCTTCTCCATAGGTACCTACGCTTTGGAATAGGCAACTAGTTTCATCTTTCTGACTGATCGACCCCTTGACAATTCAAAAGTGACTGTAAGTAATTGGTTTATCCATACTTAATATTATAAATTCGAATGTAACTCTGTCTGTCCGTATGTTACCTTTTCACGCCTAAACCTCTGAACGGATTTCGATAAAATCTGGCAGAGGGATAGATTATAATCCCGGGGAAGGACATAGGATAGTTTTATCCCGATTTTCCCACGGGATCGACACTTATGCGGGTGAAACCGCGGGGCGCTGCTAGTTTCAAATAAATGCTTTGAGTTTGAGTTTATAACCCCAGCTTAAGTCACAAAAGTACTTTAAAAATACTTGCTACCTAATGGTTGTTGAGTTTTTCTATCTGGATTTTCTCAGTAGCAACCCGGAGTCGCTGTCGTCGTTGATGGCAATAGATTCACCCCCTATATCATCATTTCAGCCGTAAGACGTCCACTGCTGGACATAGGCCTCCCCCAAGCACCTCCACTTCGACCGGTGTTGTGCTTCTCGCATCCAACGGGTTTCTGCAGCCTTCACAAGGTCGTCGGACCACCTTGTGGGAGGCCTTCCAACGCTACGTCTTTCGGCACGCGGTCGCCACTCCGGAACCTTTCGGCCCCAAGGTTTTTTTTTTGCAATTCTTCGGGCTATGTCGGTTACCTTGATTCTCCTGCGGATCTCCTCATTCCTGATTCGATCACGCAGGGAAACTCTAAGCATAGCCCGCTCATTTGCCCTTTGTTGACTTGTAGCCTTCTTATAAGGCCCATTGTGAGCGACCACGTTTCAGTGCCATAAGTCATCACTGGCAACACGCACTGATCAAAGACTTTCGTCTTGAGACACTGCGGCATGTGGGACGCCCCCTATATACATATAGGTACATGTGTATACATGGGACTTAGATATAACTGAGGAAATGTGGCCTTACTACAGGTACACCTCTGCCTAAACCTTCAGGGAAGCAAGGCGTGATGTTATGTCATGTTTACTTGCTACCTAATTGAAGATTTTAAGTCATCATCATTCATAATCAGCCTAAAATATTCCCACTGCTGGGACACAGGCCTCCTCTCTGTGAGAGGGAGTGGGCCATAATCTACCACGCGCGCCCAGTGCGGGTGTCACATGTCTTCGAATTTTTGGTTCTAGGACATGCCGGTTTCCTCACAATGTTTTCCTTCACCGTTTTGAGATCAGTGGTGATGAAATAATTTAAACAAAGTAAAGCGTCTGTCTGGGTTCGAATCTACGACCTACAAACTCGTAAGTCGCGGCCGATACCACTGCGCCACCAATGCTCAATTGAAGATTTTAAGTACTTGTTCAATTTTATACAACTATTGAAAGGTTATGATAAGCAGGTGCCTGTTAAAAATGTTGAGTCACGTCAAGGCAATCGACATTTCAGTGTAAATTGTAGCGAAGGAAATATTGGAAGATTACTACAACACGCTTTACTAATTTGCTAACGAACTCGAGACGATGCGATGCGATTTACAGGGAGGCCTGTGTCCCAGTGTGAGGCAATGGGAACATTATAGGCTGTTATGTATACAAGTTGTCGGTGAATACTAGGTATAGTAATATAATAGTTAGCTGCAGTAAAATGACACTTCTTAATAACTCATTTCGGACTGAGTTTAGAGATATGCATGTCAAATAAGTTCCGTTTGTTACACTATTCTGTACTAGAAAAACAAGAGTTGGTTGATGGCCGCGAAAACCAAAAAGACGCCAATTCCAGTCATTGAAGTAACACATATGCTGTCATTTTACTGCAGCTAATTAAAAGTCCGACTATAGTAGTAATAACATCATCATCTGCCTAGCCTTTTTACAACTAAGTTCGGGTCGGCTTCCAGTCTAACCGGATGCAGCTGAACACCAATACTTTACATGGAGCGACTGCCTATCTGACCTCCACAACCCGGTTACTGGGTAATACGATACCCCTTGGTAAGACAAGTTGTCAGACTTTCGGGCTCCTGACTACCCGTAACGGCTGTCATTCGTACGACTGTCAAAGATCCACGAATGACAGCCGGGGCCAACGGCTTAGCGTGCTTTTCGAAGCACGGAGGGGTCTCAGTATATAAAGATGGTCACCCATCCACAGACCAACCGCGGCAGGCGTAGCTTAACCTGATCGATCGACATGTACAGCTGTTATTATTTAGCCACGGGCCCCTCGCTAGTAGTAACACATACAATAATAAAATTAGGTTAAATTACATAAGACTAGACAAAATGAAATTAAACAAAATTAATTAATTAAAAATGAAGAAAGTGATTTTCTCCTAAAGTATTGATAGATATTTTATGGTGTTGCGAACATAGGCAGTACAATCGAAACCATATATCTACTGTTATAAAATAGGTTTTTTCCCATAGTTGCAATTATTATTATTCCCTTTATTTCATTTTATACACATATAAATTATATTTTTAAATATTAGAATAAAAAAACACAAAAACATTTAAAAATATAAAAAATAGTAGCCCACCGGTATCGGGAACAGGGTCCAAGCTACCGGCGGTCAGGGCTCCAGAGAGAGGAACCTCCTGACAATGCGAGCCGTGTCCAAAAGTACTGCTTTCTGAATCAAGCCCTTGATCCAGCTGCCCAACGAGAGCCTCTTCAGGTGTTGGTCAAGGCTCTTGGCTATCAGTCCATTGGCTGTACGACTATCGGCACAATGATTGCTGAGTCAACATCCCACATGTCGACAACCTCGCGAGCCAAGTCAAGATACTTGACTTGTTTATCTTTCTCGGCTTTCACGAGGTTCTCATCATGCGGGACTGTTATGTCAACAATCATTGCGCGACGCTCTGATCGATCCACCACCACTATGTCAGGGTTATTGGCAACAATAGTCCTGTCAGTGATGATGGATCGATCCCAGTACAATGTGATATATCCATTTTCGAGAACTGGGTCGGGCACATACCTGTAGTACGGAACCTCCGATTCCACAAGGCTGTATTTCAGAGCAAGTTGCTGATGAATTATCCTGGCTACAAGGTTGTGTCTATGCAAGTACTCTCCGTTAGCTAGACGAGAACACCCGGAGATAATATGTCTGATTGATTCTCCCGGCCGGTGGCATGCCCGACAGATGTCAACCGTGCCGTCTTTGACAATAAATCTCCTGTAATTGTTCGTCATCATAACTTCGTCCATTATTATTATTATTGTTGTTATTATTATTGACAGCGATGCGGACGAGTACTTCGACGCCTAAGTATCCTTTGTTTTTCTATTTATTTGTATAGTAAGTTGTATAGTTGTATTAAATGACTAACTAAGTCATTTAATTTAGTGCCTATCTAATAGTTTGTATTATACTTATTAAAAATATTATTATAAGATAAAACACTTTTGCATTTTGAATAACTATAAGATATTTATGCTCGTGACTGTACCTACTCATCGAAATCTACCACAATTCCCACTCCATCTTAAATAGCAGTAAGAATGCCACAAAAACAAATATTCCTCACACAAAAATGCCTTAAAAACTAATATTTCATCCGTACAGCGATACTTACCCAGCTATGTATAAAGTCGCCATCATTACCTCGCCGCCGCCATTGTCTCTGACAGCGCCCTTCAAACAGAACCTTTGTTCTATGAGGTGAGGGCACGAGTAGCACGATATAAAAGTATATATTGTGTATATTCGGGTAAAAGAACATCGGTTTTGAAGGCTTTAACTTTGAGCATCCATGTTTTATTTTTAAGGGAAGTTTGGGGTATTTTAACGAATGGCATGTCTTTGTCCGTGAAAGGGAAAAGTGTCTGACGTTGACTTTAAAAAGGGGATGGATTTTTGAGTTTTTTTTTGACACAACATTTTTAAACTTTCTTTTTTTTACTTAAATGCTATCAATGTGAGACACCTGGGGCCCAAGTCTGCTATTTTTATAAATTCGTCATTCCAACGCGATCCCACCACCATCCCATTGTCTTTTGCTAAAAGTTCGTAATCTGCTAAATTCGTAATGGTTGATCATTGGTCGGTCAATGGCACAGAAATTATACGATACTCGTAACGAATTAAAAGCAATGACTGCACAATGACGTTCTAACGGTAGGTCACTGATCAAAGGAACTGTCAAAATTTTACCAGATTACCGCTTACGTCAGTAATTCATATTTAATTATGTACGAGATTACCATTCTATGCCATTTCTTTCAATGTAGAGTCACTGGTTGACCATTAGAACGTCATAATGACGCCATTATATTAGTAGATCACCAAACTTGTCAAAATCAACAATAATGAAATCAATTATAGACCATTCTGACACTATTGGCCCTGTGACATTACGCCTTCCAAAGAAGAAAAACAGATTCATAAAATAAAGTTTTATAAACGGTATGATGACTGAAAATTGTCTAACAAAACAAGTTGATTGCACTGTGCCGGAGCTATTTATCCAACCCCCTTAGCTCTACATCACAACTCCCAGACCAATAAAGCAGCCTTCATTAACAACGAAAACTACTATAAATAATGCAGAATTGCACTTGGACTCCATTTCGAGTGACAATTTAAAAATACCGTGTAGTTCCGCCAGCCAATCACTGCTAATTTCCATGGTGATATGTGGCACAACCGTCGGCATTGTTGGGCAACGTTCCAATTCAAGCATAGTTAGGTAAAAAGGCACAAGTATTAAATAATAAAAGTACATTTCCAACCAGTTATAGAGAATATTTCGTTTGTAACTTTGAATTTTATTGGACATCGAATAGGCTCGTAAAAGGCATAAAATTCGGATTATGACGTTCATATTGTCCGGTATCGGTGTCGGTTACGATATTTTTGGTGACATTTTCGATATTCTTGGGTGGTTTAATTTTGATTAAGTACTTGTAATGCAGAGTTAAGCTCAATACAAACGCTTAGTAGGTATAACAAAATATATTATTTTACTCCATCCATTTATTTTATGATACTTTGTAGCTCAGTTATTTATTGTTTTTGTTTCTATTATTATTGTCCTTTGTCTGTTTTACAAAGTCTATGGCCAAGCAAAATAAATAAATAATAAACAGTTGTCAAAGCAAGTATATAGTTATATAAAACCCTTATTTTATCAATACAGTTCTAAAACACTATTTATAAACACCTCAATGAAGAATCGTAATTTTTAACCAACTTTAAATAAGGCTCCTCCTTTTTTGACGTTGGTTAAAAATACGGTTATATGGCAAAAAACGAAATTACAAATATAAATACACCGACTTCCGTAATTAGAGTTATTTAAAAAAAAAGTTGTTTTGTTTTTATAGCCTTTTCCCAACTAGTTAGATACTGAGTGGCTTTCAGTCTTATAGCCATAGCAATGTATTCTTTCCTAAGTCTTCTTAAACCGAAAGTTTTCCCAGTTCATTCGCTTTATTTCAAGCTCTCGCAATGCTCGAAAAGTTATTATATTAACGCTATTATGGCGAGTTTGTGGTTTTAACTGGTGCGCCAAACAAAACAAATATGTATTGCAATTCTGGTTTGGTGTTTGTTTTTCGCTGATGATATTTTGTTTAGAATAGTTTTATAACAGCCGCACAGGTCGATCGATCAGGTTAAGCTACGCTTGCCGCGGTTGGTCTGTGGATGGGTGACCATCTTTACATACTGGGACCCCTCCGTGCCTCGGAAAGCACGTTAAGCCGTTGATCTCCGCTGTCATTCGTGGAGCTTTAACAGTCGTTACGGGTAGTCAGAAGCCCGAAACTCAGACAACCAGTCTTACCAAAGGGTATCGTATTACCCAGTAACTGGGTTGTGGAGGTCAGATAGACAGTCGCTCCATGTAAAATACTGGTATTCAGCTGCATCCGGTTAGAGGAAGCCGACCCCAGCATAGTTGGGAAAAGGCTAGGCTGATGATGATGATGAATAGTTTTTTTATTTCTTTAAGATACCTGAGCTTTTCCGTTTTTAGGGTTCCGTACCCAATGGGTACAAAACGGAACCCTATTACTAAGACTTCGCTGTCTGTCCGTCTGTCCGTCTGGCCGTCTGTCCGTCTGTCCGTCTGTCCGTCTGTCCGTCTGTCCGTCTGTCCGTCTGTCCGTCTGTCTGTCTGTCTGTCACCAGGCTGTATCTCAAGAACCGCGATAGCTAGACATTTGAAATTTTCACAGATGATGTATTTCTGTTGCCGCTATAACAACAAATACTAAAAACAAAATAAAATAAATATTTAAGGGGGGCTCCCATACAACAAACGCGATTTTTTTGCCCTTTTTTGCTCGATATCAAAAATGGCAACAGGTAGGCACTTGAAATATTCACAAAATACTCAGTTGTATTTTAACTTTAATAATAAATAATAAAATTAAAATAAAATAAATATTTAAGGGGGGCTCCCATACAACAAACATGTTTTTTTTTTCGGCGTTTTTGCCTTGTGGTACGGAACCCTTCGTGTGCGAGTCCGACTCGCACTTGGCCAGTTTTTTTTTTGCTTACAATTATAATCACAATTGAATCTAATTCCAATCGTATTACTTCCTTGGTACTACGAAATGGCTACAAGTACAACCACACCTCAATCTCTGCGTACCCTCTCTAATTATGCTAACTACACAAACCCGACATTTCATTTACCTTAGATCCAACATTTAATTATTTACCTCTTTCATTGTTCGAAAATAAACTCAATAAATAACACCAAAAACATTACTGTTAAAACTCTGTTCAAAACATTCGCGTCTGGCTACTTTCGATTCAAAATAACTAAATCTGTTTATACAAACTCAATCCTCATTGTATACAGAAAATCTCTATGTTTAATTGTACGCAAAAAAACATTTAAACAATGGCCGTGTCGGTAATTGGTACACTCACCCTGCTGTGAGTTATCTGTAAGGGTTGAAAACCGCGGAGTTATTAATTATAAAGGGACGTTTTGAGATATGATAAATGATATTAAGGGACAATCAGAATGCTTTAATGGTCCTCTTTATGGGACCAAATGATATCTGTAAGATGGAACTTTATTTGGAATTTCATCTCCAATTTGGCTGTGGTTTAACCCGTAGAATGTCCAAAATATGTCCTGTGTTTTCACAGGAGGTTGAGTCGTCGTTTCAGCCGCTAGACGTTCACCGCTGGACATAGGCCTCCCCCAATTTTGGGGGGGGTTTGCCATAATTGCCACGCCTGGCAGGCGGGTTGGCGATCGCAGTATGGTATGATGGTGGAATAAATAGAGAACGCTGCTGCCCATTCTCCGGCAAGACCCTTAGTCGCCTTTTACGACACCCACGGGAAGTAAGGGGTGGTGCAATTCTTTAAGTCCGGCACCACACAGACAGGAGGTTGAGTAACTCTAATGATTTCCTCAGCATTAAATGCAGATCATTAATTAAAAAATCTTATCTAAAAACGGAGCCAAACTGTAAACACAGCATTGTCACTGAGTAAACAGATACTTACTACATTATAATTACAATTTCGTTCAAGTGAATTCGAAAAAAATAATTCTGACGTTAAGTGCCAAGTGCACACTTAGCTTGTGATTATTACATTCACGTTTGAAATACAATTGCCCGTTTTCACAAAAAACTTGGTAAAACTTAGCCGAATGCCAACATAAAAGAGTGCCGAAATATAAAAATCTAATGGCGTGGTTTTTTAAAATTTATTTTACCATTTATGTTCACACTTAAATAAACGGACAAGAAAAAAAAACACAACAGAAAAAAAGGTAGAAAGGTGATGCTTATTTCATAAGAAATCTCTTCCAGCATACCTCGATCGATAGGACAATAGATAGAGAGATGTAGACAGCGAAAGGAGACAAAAAAACATTAAATCATAAACAATACACTTAATAAAACTAAACATTTATTAAGAGAATATCAAAATCAATCAAATTTTTTGGCAAATTAGTAGTTAAATGCATCAAATCCCTATCTAGCATCCACGTTACAATGCTACTATCGATGACGACGATCGAATTATGAATATCCGGACCAAAACGGTGGTCGAATTTAATGAAGCTTTAATCCCCACACTTTCATTGAACTGGCGCTGTCGGATACAACGCGTTTGGAACGGGGTGACAATAATTGACGGGCGAATTTTATGGACTTACGTCACCACAAGATAGATACTAAACTGTGCATATAAATTGACTGACTGACTGACGCACAGGAATAACTCGCCTAAACTGATGAAGATAGAAATATGAAAGTTATAGGATTTTGGGGGTGTATAGGTGCAAACATAAGCTTTTTTTTAAAGTTTCCCTAAGACCCTATGGTCAATGCAGAACCGAATTTTGTTTGTGATGATCATGCTAGTGACAAACTATAAATAAAAACTTTTTTTTTTAATTATTGATTGAATTTTGTTTTTGATGCATGAATGAATGAATGCATGCTGGAAAATAACAACTGGCAGATAAAAACAGACGAACCCACAGATATTTGAGGAGTCAGCAGTTAAAAGTTAATTATGTCATGAATAACATTGTAGAGATGGCTACTGTAATTGGAAACCATTTTTCAAAGGGATTTACTTGCAAGATATATCTAACTTTTTAATCCAGACTTTCTAGCTGGCTTAATAGATTCGATCTAAAAACTAACATACAACATAAAATGCCTTTCCATAGAAAGAGAACATTCACGTCAAACATTTCGCGGACTTTTTTGACATTGTACACTCAACCGCATATCAATGGTAAGCATTTGACTTTGACAGCGCCTTTATGTCGTAGCAGTGAGGGTGATTTCCGCAGTGCAAAGTATTTCCACTTATATGAGATTGACTATACCTACCAATATGTTTTGAACTAACAACAATTTTATGTCAAAATTAATTCAACCGGCTTTTGAATTTTGCGAATGCCACAAAATTCATTGAGTGAGCGATCATCGAGTGTCGCGGGCACAATGGCGGCGAAAGCAATTCGCGCGAATTCGCCTGAGACGTCACAATCTAGTATGGCGTCGACGGATTATTTTAATACGAGGCATTGTTTATTTACTTTAAGCTTTTAATTATTGTTCTGATTTTTTGGGTGAAAGCTTTTATTGTTATAAAGGATTTTATGGAAACTTTTAGCTTTCCATCGTATTACCCAGTAGCTGGCTTGTGGAGGTCAGATAGGCAGTCGCTTCATGCAAAATACTGGTATTCAGTTGCATCCGATGAGGCTGGAAATCGAGCCTAACATATTTGGGAAAAGGCTAGGTTTATTGATTTTGATTTTTGATTTGATTTATATATACATTTTGACATTTCGTTTAAAATTGTTTCGTAACCTCGTGTGTTAACATCTTAAAGTTCTTAACCTCGTTTCCCCTGACTTCAAAGATAGAGTTATATTTTTCTATCTATGTAAAACACCTTCCAATATATAAAAATAAGGATTAATAAACGTATTATTGAAATCCTTAGAACGGTCTTTCCTTTAGTGTTCCTCCATTAACCCTAACAGGGTTATGTGGGATTCTTAATTTTTTACCCTCGAAGAATCTTAACGGCTGGCTGGGTGGACGTGACGTTACTTTAAATGAATTCGCCTCTCTTTATGAACCATAAGTAATTTCTATTATGGGGACCTAAAAGTACAAATTTAAAGCCAAGTGCGACCAACTTCGATGTAGCGCTCGCCGGCCGCTGCCACGACTAACTGCGTGAAAAAAAAAGCCCAGAAAGGTAAAAGAGGCACAGCTCTTTTAAAAAGTGTGCATCATTAGAAGACAAAAAATTTTTTAGAGGATCATTCATTTAAAAAAACATACATCATATGAAGGTCAATAAGTTTTTAGAGGATCATTTAAATATTTCACTAAAAAAGTAAGGCTCAATAGATTGCTTAAGGTAGCGCCAGGGAAGCCCGCGAAATTCATTGATATTTCATGAAATAGTAATTCAATAGGATTATTTGAAATTATTGGTTTGTATTGATGATTTTAATGATTCATCATCATCATCATCATTTCAACCCAAAGACGTCCACTGCTGGACATAGGCCTCCCCCAAGCCCCTCCACTTCGACCGGTCCTGTGCTTCCCGCATCCGACGGGTTCCTGCGGCCTTCACAAGGTCGTCGGTCGACTTTGTGGGAGGCCTTCCAACGCTACGTCTTCCGGTACGCGGTCGCCACTCCAGAAACTTTCGGCCCCATCGGCCATCTGTTCTGCGAGCAACGTGCCCTGCCCACTGCCACTTAAGTTTGGCAATTCTTCGGGCTATGTCGGTTACCTTGGTTCTCCTGCGGATCTCCTCATTCCTGATTTGATCACGCAGGGAAACTCCAAGCATAGCCCTATCCATTGCCCTTAGGGTGACTTATAGCCTTCTTATAAGGCCCATTGTGAGCGACCACGTTTCAGTGCCTTAAGGTGACTCTAGTCGATATTTTTTCCATACAAATTTCGGGAGTGTATTACTCCACTGTTTGACATTGTGCATCCAAAGTTAAGCATGATATCGTTTTGTCTTATTATTAATGTTGTCTGTACGGAAACAGAATAGTAAAATAAAAAGCCATTAAAAAGTTATGAGCCAACAAAGATTCGTTTTTCTTGCTATTTTTAACGTAACTTTGTGTGTAAATAAGTAATATAAGAACTGTAAAATCTTCAAAACCAAGTCCGTACCGACAAAGCTCAGTTATCGAAGAGTTCAATAATAGTACATTATGATACATGTGTGCTATGTTGATCATTATGCTCGAGGCGGTATTATTCGCGCGAGCCGCAGGCGAGTGCGATAAGAAAGCCGAGAGTCTAATGATCGATGCACACGCGTTTCATACGACGTTTTTCAACACACTTGCGAGGAAAAAACAGACTTGTATTGTTAAATATTAACTTGTATGGAAAATGGCGCGCTGGTTTTGTCTTTCCGCATAGCCAGCACTAGCAAATCTAGCAATGCGCGCGCAAGTGTAAATAAAAGCACTGACCACAGAGCATTTAAAAACAATTGTAAAAAAAAAACAATTGTAGTTTAGTTAGTATGGAATTAGAAAGTACTATTGGCATAGAGAAATATACCTACATTAGTTCAGTGAGAATCCGTAATGATAGAACGCCAGTCAGGGTCTTTTCCGTTTGTTTTCGGGTAGGGACCACGGACAATTTTAGGTGGATAATTAAAATTTTCTTACGTTTTTTGTAATTTGCAGGTCAGTATCAGGTTGCATCTTGATCAAATATGATTCGCGACTATAATATACAGAGCGTTAGGTTAAACGAGGGACATACTTTGAGGGGAGTTAGTACTCATGAAAATGAAGAACTTTTAATTCGCGAAAAAAAATCAGCCGTTTCCTACATTTATGTTCGCATAGCTCGTCAAAATGTACTGAACAGCTGATTTTTTTTTTTCGATTTCAGGTTCGGCCCAATAGTAATAGTTGCTCATTTTCATGAGTACTAACTCTCCTCAAAGTATGTCCCTCGTTTAACCTAACGCTCCGTATATGTATTTACAGAATTATAGTAATTAGAATAGAATCTTTCTAGTTAGATTTTTTCCCTAAGAACTTTTCCATAAGAAAGATGTATTAATGATTCGAATGATTATAATTCTGTAAAGATGTAGGTACCTGTTAGAGTCGCAAACACTGACCTCTAATACAAGTCTTGTATTATAGAGGTCAGTGGTCGCAAATCATATTTTGATCAAGATACAAACCTGACACTGACCTGAAAATTGCAAAAAACCTTCTTAGGTTTTTTCGGACAATTTAAGGTGAATGCGCAGTGGTAGACCACTGCGCATTCACCTTAAATTGTCCGAGGTCCCTGCGCATTCACCTTAAGGTAAATAAGTATTAGTTAATTTTTGGACCAAGGACAATACAGACTATTTAAAAAAAAAGTAAATTGATGAGATTAAAAAAGCGCGCATCTCCGACTAGTAAATAGTTATCTGTGGAAATAAAGCACATGTGGATTAAAGTAAAGAAAAAGCACGCGTTTTTAATACACTGCATTATGGACCTAAAAGCGGTTCAATAAGAGCCACTTTACGAGCAAGTGTGTTGAAAACTTTATTTTTAATTGATTTACGCATTATTTTTTTCATAAAACACTTTTTTCCGAAGCACTTTTAATTTTTTTTTCCGCGCCTATCAGTTCGGAATGGTATTTCTGTGGGTGAGAACTAGACTTTTTTCATGTAGACTAGCGTCTAACTGCTCATCACTGATACTAGCTCAGTCGGGCACGAAGCCAGATAAGACAACGTGATTTTTGGCCATGACCACCAGTGAGTTCGAGCTCGCGACTAGTTTGCTCTTAAGTCATCACTGGCAACATGCACTGGTCAAAGACTTTCGTCATGACACACTGTGGTATGTGGGACGAGAAGATATTGCGTAGCGTCCCGAAAGCTGCCCAGCCGAGTCGGATTCGTCGATTGATCTCTTTCTCGAAGTTAGACCTACCTAACTGGAGTTTGTCCTAGGTAAACATACTCGTCCACGACTTCGAGTGTAGCGTCTCCGATCTTTATGAGAGTGGGTATTACATGGGAATTTGACATGACCTTCGTTTTGTCCATGTTCATTTTAAGACCCACTCTTTTGGAGGCTCTACTGAGGTCATCGAGCATTGTACTGAGGTCCTCCATAGACTCAGCCATGACTACGATATCGTCGGCAAACCTAAGGTGAGTTATGTACTCGCCATTGATGTTGATGCCAGCCCCTTTCCAGTCCAGAACCTTCAAGACATCCTCCAGTGCAGCGGTGAACAGTTTCGGAGAGATAACATCTCCCTCTCTCACACCTCGCCGCAGAAGAATAGGTTTCGAGGTCTGATCCTGGAGTCTGACAGACATAGTGGCGTTTTCGTATAGACACTTCAGCACTTCGATGTACCGATAGTCGATCTGGCACCGTTGAAGAGACTGCAGCACAGCCCATGTCTCGATCGAATCAAAGGCTTTCTCGTAGTCTACAAACGTTAAGCAGAGAGGCAGGTTATATTCTTCGGTCTTCTGTATAACCTGTCGCAGCGTATATATGTGGTCTACGGTGCTAAAGCCTTTACGGAATCCGGCTTGTTCGGGAGGCTGAAAGTCGTCAAACCTGCGCGCGAGACGGTTCGTGATGACTCTCGAAAACAGCTTGTAGACATGGCTCAGGAGTGAGATGGGCCTATAATTCTTAAGGAGGGCATTATCGCATTTAATGATTATAATTCCGTAGTTACATACTTGTTACGGTCGCGAATCATATTTTGTTAAACAGACAACCTGACACTGACCTGCAAAATGCAAAAAAATCGTGGTCGACCCTGGCGCTTTCCTCTTATGAGGAAATGCGTGTGGTCGTTTCTCCATACAAACGCTCTCGCCTGTTCTCTTTCTAGTTATTGACCATAAAGCAATGATTTTTTCATCATCATCATCATCATTTCAGCCGAAAGACGTCCACTGCTGGACATAGGCCTCCCCCAAGCACCTCCACTTTGACCGGTCCTGTGCTTCCCGCATCCAACGGGTTCCTGCGGCCTTCACAAGGTCATCGGTCCACCGTGTGGGAGGCCTTCCAACGCTACGTCTTCCGGTACGCGGTCGCCACTCCAGAACCTTTCGGCCCCATCGGCCATCTGTTCTGCGAGCAATGTGCCCTGCCCACTGCCACTTAAGTTTGGCAATTCTTCGGGCTATGTCGGTTACCTTGGTTCTCCTGCGGATCTCCTCATTCCTGATTCGATCACGCAGGGAAACTCCAAGCATAGCCCTCTCCATTGCCCTTTGGGTGACTTTTAGCCTTCTTATAAGGCCCATTGTGAGCGACCACGTTTCCGTTCCATAAGTCATCACTGGCAACACACACTGGTCAAAGACTTTCGTCTTGAGACACTGCGGTATGTGGGACGAGAAGATATTGCGTAGCTTCCCGAACGCTGCCCAGCCGAGTCGGATTCGTCGATTTACCTCTTTCTCGAAGTTAGACTTACCTAACTGGACGGTTTGTCCTAGGTAAACGTACTCGTCCACGACTTCGAGTGTAGCGTCTCCGATTTTTATGAGAGTGGGTGTTACATGGGCGTTTGACATGACCTTCGTTTTGTCCATGTTCATTTTAAGACCCACTCTTTCGGAGGCTCTACTGAGGTCATCGAGCATTGTACTGAGGTCCTCCATAGTCTCAGCCATGACTACGATATCGTCGGCAAACCGAAGGTGAGTTATGTACTCGCCATTGATGTTGATGCCAGCTCCTTTCCAGTCCAGAACCTTGAAGACATCCTCCAGTGCAGCGGTGAACAGTTTCGGAGAGATAACGTCTCCCTGTCTCACACCTCGCTGCAGAAGGATAGGTTTCGAGGCCTGATCCTGGAGTCTGACTGACATAGTGGCGTTTTCGTACAGACACTTCAGCACTTCGATGTACCGATAGTCGATCTGGCACCGTTGAAGAGACTGCAGCACAGCCCATGTCTCGATCGAATCAAAGGCTTTCTCGTAGTCCACAAACGCTAAGCAGAGAGGCAGGTTATACTCTTCGGTCTTCTGTATAACCTGTCGCAGCGTATGTATGTGGTCTACGGTGCTAAAGCCTTTACGGAATCCGGCTTGTTCGGGAGGCTGGAAGTCGTCAAACCTGCGCGCGAGACGGTTCGTGATGACTCTCGAAAACAGCTTGTAGACATGGCTCAGGAGTGAGATGGGCCTATAATTCTTAAGGAGGGCATTATCGCCCTTCTTAAAGAAAAGTATCACCACACCCCTGTTCCATGCCTGTGGTGTTTTGCCCTCGAGTATGACGGAACCAAACAGCTTCTGAAGGGCCTTCAGGACGGGTTTTCCGCCAGCCTTCAGCAACTCGGCCGTAATTCCGTCATCACCCGGTGCCTTGTTGTTTTTGAGCTGCTTCAGAGCCATCCTAATCTCGTACAGGCTGACGTCCGGGATGTCTTCGGTATAGTGCCGGGTCAATCTAGCTCTTGGGTCGTTTGCCAGATTTTTTTTCAGATTTTTTACAGAATAATAAATATTAACAACTTGTATGTCCCTGTATGTTTTCCTTTTTGATGATACATTATTTTTCTAAGCACTAGAACCCTCAAAATATGCTCAAAATTGCCGATGTCAACAGAGGCCTAGTGTACAAATTTGACAACTATTAACCAAAAGATCCTAACTTAGTGACAATGGGACCACCTCAGAACTACACACATCAAAAGTGTCTAGGGATCAAGCATTTTTATGCGGATTTCTTGAGATTGAGATGTGGCTTTGTAATAAATTTATGATTTTATAAATTTATATGGATCCTTTTTGGTGCATTTCATAATTTGAATCAGGAACTGTGAATCAAATTCGAGTAAAAGATGAAAATCAGCTGTCAATATTTTCCCTATAAAAACATACAACGCATTGAAGACATTATTAGTGCTACTGTTTCCCTACTACTGATTAAAACCAACGTTATTATGGAGCGGCGACGTCATTTAAGCAGGGAAGAAATGCTCAGAGCCGTGGGAATGATAGAAGCTGGTTCCCGGCAACGTACTGTGGCTTTAGCTCTGAATACAAGTCAGAGTGTTATCAGTCGACTTTGGACACGTTACCGAAGCACTGGTACCGTGGCTGAGCGCCATGGAGGATGGTATCGCTGCACCACACGGAGACAAGACCGATAAATTCAAATCTTAACTCGAAGAGCTCCAACAATAACCGCCATGATGTTAGCCGTGAGGCTTCATCACTCTTCAGGGAACTTAATTAGCGACCAAACAGTCAGAAACCGCTTGCATGAAGTGAACCTTCATTCCCGAAGACCGCTACGGGTACCACCTATAGCAATGCACAATCGTAGGATTCGATATCAATGGGCTCTTGAACACAGAAATTGGGCAGAAGAACAATGGCGTTTCGTGTGCTTTTCTGATGAGTCTCGTTTTGGTATGAGACCGGATACAAGACGTATACGACACTGGAGAACCCCTGGACGCCAACAGCGATTAAAACCCTGCCAGGAAGTCCATCCTTATAGTGGTGGAACCATCATGGTATGGGCGGGTATTTGGATCGGCGGAAGAACTGAGTTGATTTGGATCAGAGGCAACCTCAACGCTCAAATTTATGCTGAGACGATTGTATCAGACGTCATCGTTCCTCTACAAGTGCAAATCGGTCCCTTATTTCAGTTAATGCATGATAATGCACGACCGCACACCGCAAGAGTTGTAAGACAGACTCTCGCCGCAGCTAACATCAATGTCCTGCCCTGGCCTGCTCAGTCGCCAGACTTGAACCCGATTGAGCATGCATGGGATATGCTACAGAGAAGAGCTCTGCCGAATATGGAGGGTATCCAGTCGCAAGAAGACCTTTTTTTGTTGTTGCAACGAACATGGGCGGCCATTCCACAGCGTGATTTGGATGAACTCATTTTGAGTATGCCAAACCGATGTTCTTGTATTGTTAGTGTTCGCGGTAGAAACACGGATTATTAATTGTTTAAGTTACCCAATAAAATTTTAAAGAAAACTGTTATTTCAGTCTTTTTTTCGAACTTTTGTGTTAGTGGTTCAAATGTCAAAAATCCCTTTATTAGGAAAATGGCAAATTTCTTTATTAATGCAAAGGTGACTTGGTTTATCGTTACTGTGACAAACGAAAACACTTTATTTGATGAATCCTTAAAGAAAATTTTAATTAATATCAATCAGGAGAAAAGTTATTGCAAAAATATATGTTGATCCCTAGACACTTTTGATGTGTGTATCTACTTTCGAACAAAAAAAGAATTTTGAAAATCCGTCGACAATTGGCGGAGTAATCGACGAACAAACATACAAAAAAAAAAAAAAAAAAAAAAAAAAAAAAAAAAAAAAAAAAAAAAAACATACAAACAGCCGAACATAGTACCTCCTCCTTTTTGTGAAGTCGGTAAAAAGGACAAAAATTAGGACACACTATATATCCTTCTTATTCAGTTTATGAGTTATCTTTTCAATTGGTCCACTATTGGAGGAGCAAATAGGCGAGAGCCAAACCTCGAATTATGACTTTTTACCGACTTCACAAAAAGGAGGAGGTACTATGTTCGGATGTTTGTATGTTTTTTTTTTTGTATGTTTGTTCATCGATTACTCCGCCAATTGTCGACGGATTTTCAAAATTCTTTTTTTGTTCGAAAGTAGATAGTTCTGAGGTGGTCCCATTGTCACCAAGTTACTATCTGATGATGGGATCTTAGAGAAATCGAGAGCAACCCTCAAATTTTATAGGCTCACTTATTGTTTTTCGCATATTTTATGAAGTATCTTGTGTATTTGCGTACGGTTGTCACCATCTCAGGTAGCTGGGCTGATGATGGAAGGTTCAACTCCTTAACAGTAAGAAGTTACTCGAACAGGCAAGGACTGTTTTAGTAAATTGTTTTGATGTTTGATAGGACATTTGCCACATTTGGTCTCATGATCATCAAGTTATGACCTGATGCTACAGTCAGGATAGTCTGCAGAGTACCTAACTCCTCGACAACTAACAGCAGATATATCGTGTTTAGGCTCATTGAAAAGGGCTCGATGTGTGGATAAACGTACTGTTAATGAGGAACACCGAAGTACATAGAGACCTGATGCTGAAGCCAGTCGAGCATCAGAAAAAGTACAAACCTTGAAATTACAGCAACGTAGTCGTGTTTGGGCTCCTTGTAAACAGGACTAAATTTTAAGTTCAATGCAATGTTGACATAAGTCTGGCCTGATGCTGCAGCCAGGATTATCAGCATCTAGTCTAAAAACTAAACTAAATACTTTTTAAGTGAAATACTTTTGCGAGTTTTTCTTCTGTATAATTATCCTAACAAAGGTTGCCGGTAGTGGCTAGATGAGAGAAGCGGAGGATCGCGAACGTTGGCGCAAACTTCGGGAGGTCTACGTCCAGCAGTGAACTGCAATTTTATTGGCTGATGATGATTTATAAAAGCCTCAATCGTTGCATTCCACGCAATGCCTTTTCGTCATGTGGTCTATTTAGCAATTTGGTAGGTTCCAAGTCGCACAATACAATGTCATACAGCGTCTTTACACGACTAAGCGTAACATAAACTTGGCCCTTAGCAAAATTTTTCTTGCCTAAGTCTATTATTAAAGTAACTTGAGCATTTGCTCTTGGAAATTATGATTTGGTAAAGTGGAGCTGATGATGAAGACCACAAATGGCACTACTCAATGACAAATATTTCACGGGTTGCGATTTGATTACTTTAATATGGCTGCTAAGCAATTTATGCTCATTACAATGCGTATGGTGAAGTGGAGCTGATGGTGACTTCTCAATCAGCTCCAATTCTCCTGGTTCTTACTAGGAGAACTCCTCAACAATTAACGTCCATGCATCGGGAAAAGCAATATTTTGTAAAATGTGATAAGCAGTTGACATTAGGCTATTATAACTTAGATAAATTACAAACTGATCCGCTAAAAAGTGAAAAATAAAAACTTTTTTACAAAAAAACAACCGGCTTCCAAAAACACTATAAATAAAGAGAAAAATAACTTTAATTTCGGAAGTCGGTGGCAAAAACTAAAATACAAATCCAAAGACACCGACTTCCGAAATTAAAGTTATTTTTCTCTTTATTTATAGTGTTTTTGGAAGTCGGTTGTTTTTTTTTACATATTCTTTTTAAAGTCTCTCCGATCGCATTTCCCCTGGGCCTTAAGGATCAACGTTTTGCGTTGCTCCATAAGCACTCTTCCACGATGAAAGTCTCCACTAATCATAATAAAACATGTATGAAATGAATATGAGTCATGATGGCGTCGTATTTACCCTATTCCTCATACGAGCCTTTAATATTTCCCTCGCAGTAAAGGGCACGGCTTTATTACGTGTAATGTAATCTACTTTGTAAGGGACTGTTTGTATCATTACGCCATTATTTCAAGGATTCCTTTTAGAAAATATGGTTATCATAAGAAAACGTGTTTTTGATCACTTTGATGGTGTAGAAAGGTTTTTGTTTTATACATTAATAAAAATTAATTGTTTAAAAAACACTAGAAAAACACGCTTCATTACGTGGCCTTTCTCACAAGTGCAAACACGACTATGATACGATATTCTATCATGCAATGCCAGTGCCTATCTTCCGGCTTCATCATCAGACCCTGTAACCTAATCGTGGTCAAAGTTCATTACAAGACTTTTCTAAGAAATCCAAAACAGCTATGATACGATTTTCCATCATGAAGTTCCAGTTCGTATCTTCCGGCTCCATCATCAGATCAGTTCGACAGTACCATATTATTGTATTGTCATTAGAGCTACATACAGCTGCCAATTTTCATTACGCTACGACCCTTAGAAGATGGTTGAATTAGTTACCTTAGATTCCATTACATAGTTAGTTACATACAGGTCGACCTAATAAAAGCGTGTTAAAAAGAATCATTGTAGGATGAACAGCAGTGGTGGCCCAGGGGTAACGGCCCGACTTACGAGTCATAGGTCGTGAGTTCGAACCCAGACAGGCGCTTTACTTTATGTAGATAATTTCATCACCACTGCTCTCAAAACTGTTAATGAAAACATCGTGAGTTAACCGGCATCACATGTCCTAGATTACAAAATTCGAAGACATGTGACATTATGTGTGACATCAACCAACCTACATTGAGTCCACGTGGTTGTTGGATGAAAATGAAAGATTTGAAAGAGGAGTAAAAACGTAAATCTAGACTGACTGGCTCTTTGTTCTAGTCTTTGGCATCTTTTTGAATGCACGTGTTTCTGTGACAAATAAACCTATTTGAAGAAGAAGAAGAAGGAAAGAAAATATGTTCATTTGCGGTAAACACGACGCAATAAAGGACATAAAGACAAAAAAAATAAGAAAGGGTTGGGGGAAACACGCAAAACGGCTATCGCTCAACATTATGCTGCGACCCTATGCAAGACAGAGCCCCAGCGCTGGTTTTCAGCGATAGCCGAACTTTTAATTTTGACCTTTTAATTGAGTATGTTAACCCAATTTTGTGATATTTTTATATTTAACTGTAATACAGTGCTTAGTTCTTGAAATCTTCTTGCTTAGCTCTTCAAAGTTGTGCTTGTATTACCATATTGTAAAAGCAACCTGTTTTATTGTTGACTGCCGTTTTTACAGTAAAAAGGATACCTAATGTTAATAATATCGTTGAAAAAGTACATTGAATCAAAAATACTAACGAGACTTCCTACGAACTCATGATCCGATTGAATGAATGAATAAAATTTTATTCATTCATTCACTCGTTCCACGTGACCGGATCCCTTATTTTACTGCCGAATTTCACCCCCTTTCTATACGAAATGGAGCGATTAGGGGTGGTTTTCACCCCCTACGCCACTAAGTTTGAATGTTAAAGTAGTTGTATAGAGTGACAGGTCGTTAATTCATCTTGTATGGCGTTTTATATGAATTTTAAGTGATTTTACACGCGATTTCACCCTGAAAAGTGATTAAAAACATTGCTTTCACGTCGCGAAGAATATAAATGAAAATAGAATGGAATAGGGATCGAGGAGGGGGTAGGGGGTAAAGAGGGGGTTTTCAGGGGATCAGACCGGAATAAATCGAAAATAGCCATAGGCTCACCCAATATTACATGGGATTTCAACATAACTGGCTAAATGTGAGATTGCTATGTATGCATATTATGTAGGTGTGGTATGGTATGTACAACCGCGGACAATGGCGGTCGACCACTTTTCACCCCTAATGCTCTCAGTAATAAGGTTGAAAACTGGTCCACCGCCAGTGTCCGCGATGGGACCTTCTACATATCATACCAGACACCGGTGTCGCATGTAGCTTCCGGAAGCTACATGCGTGCTTTTGTATTATCGTACTCTGGTTTTCGTTTAGGACGAGGCCTAAAGAGGAAAGTGGACCACATCAGCAATATAATTAAACAGGTGATATCAGTATTCAGGAAGCGTATCCTATTTCCCCGGACAAAGTAACTTTTCACAGGAAACTTCACTACTATCACGAATATTCCTTAAAATATTCAGGATGACTGTCTCAATTTGAATAAAACAAAGATAATGCACGAAATATGCCGTAAGTATATAATTAAGTACTGTACGCTTCACGGCAAAATGACAAGGGGTCAAATTGTATTATTTTTCACCCCCTCTAGCCCCCACTGGGTGGCTTCGAGCCCCACGCTGCCCAGGTGGTTCCCTATCGAGTGTTTGCACAGCTAAGGTATTATATTGACGTATTTTCAGAAGTAATAGGACTGTTGTTTTGAAAAGTTTCTAAAAATAGCTAGGTAAAAGAAAAATCTTTTTTTCTCGCAGGATGTAAAAAGGATGGCTGAAACATTTTAAGTTATCAGGTAGACACAAAATGTTTATTGAAATAAAAAATGATGGATAGATATAAAACTTTAATTCAGTGCATACAAAAAAACACAATTAAAATGCAACAAATTACATGAATATATACAAAAACAAGGTGCCAATATACAAAAAGAAAAACATACTTACGTTTTTTGCAATTTGCTGGTCAGTATTAAGCTGTACGTTGATTAAAACGTCATTCGCGACCGTAACAAATATGTATTTACAGAATACTATTCATTAGAATCAGTAATACGACTTGATAAGTTATTATAATCCTAAAATGTCAAGATTTCATGAAATTAAATTTCATTCAATAAGATTACTTGGTCTTAGAGAGTTGTGTTGATGACTTTAATGATTATAATTCTGTAAATACATAAACATAACTTGCGAAATACTGTTGTACTTTATACCTCTTTCTATAATACAGGCATGATGTTATTACGGTCGCGAATCATATTTTTGTCAACGTACAACTTAATACTGACCAGCAAATTGCAAAAAACGTAAGAAAATTTGAATTTCGCGGGCTACCTTAACGCTTGCCCCTTAAGAAATAAAGTGAGTGATACCATGACATACTTTAATTTAAATAAGGAACAAAGTGCGGTTTGCGTCTCCAGGTTTCATATAATGCTCAGCATGTGTCAGGCAAATATACCTGACGCTGATATTCTGGTGGATCCGTGCAGTGAAATACGGACGTCAAGCAGGCGAGATAAATTGGTGTTGTTATTAACATAACCTTATGACGTCCGCATTCCACAAGGATTAGCCAGAAGTGTGAACTGCACACATTTCCTTAGTTCTTATAATAGGCAGATAGTCTATTAGATTAGTATAATATACTTTATGTATGTAAATAGTACACCACAGACTACCTACAGTATTTGTCTGTTCTTCCCCTTTTTAATCCATACAAAAGTTGTCTTTAAAAGATCGCTTTTAGCGATAAGACCGCCCATTGTGTCACCCTTTGTACAGTTTCTATAATTATATGTCTGTAATTAATATGGTGTACATAATAAAGAGTATTCTATTCTATTCTATTTTAAACAAAATTTAGCTAGGCCACTCGGATTGGTTGTAAATCAAGTTATGATGAGGGCGGCCGCGCCGAGTGTTTACTGTCAAATTTTATGAGCAAAATTCGACGGTTTTGTTGCAATCGAAAGCAAGCGAGTGGTTAAGATAATCATTAATCCGACGCTAATGCATACATCAACAACACTGAGCCAAACATTAGCTTCTATCTTTAGCGCTCTAACTTGCTACCCTGACTTGTTAGTTTCAGTTCCGCCGCTGGCTGCTTAGACATTCAAGACTAACTAGCATTCCATGTGTCACTACCATTCCTTGAAAACAAAACATTTATAGCCTAAAACCTCCTCTCTATTCACCTTCTATTTTAGATCCTTTCGCTTCTATTTTAGATCCACCATGACGTGGTCGCAGCTGCGCTTCATAAAAGAATCACGGTCTGATGTCTGCCAGCCAGTTCAGACTGGTGCACGGATGGAATGCATAATTTACCAGCCTGTGTGCAAAATGAAAAATATATCACACTAATATTATAGAGGCGAAAGTTTGTGAGAGTGTGTGTATATGTATGTGGGGGGGGTGTGTGTGTGTTTATATGTTTGTTACTTCTTCACGCTCAAACGGCTCGACCCATTTTGATAAAATTTTGTAAGGAGGTAGCTAACACCCTGGATTAATATATAGGCTACTTTTGAACCCGATCGACACTTATGCGGGTGAAACCGCGGGGCGCAGCTAGTCCCGAATAAATAATAATATAATAATAATATTTTTTATTGAAATAATAATAATAATAAGTTTACAAAAAGTGTACATATGGTTCAGTAGTATATATTAATCTAGGCCTATAATAGGATTATAATAATCTGGATATAGACTATGGTATGTGAAATATGTGATTACAGTCTAAAATAGAACTCTGAAGGTAATGTAGTGCGTTGCCTGATCTAGGTTTATTTAAACCTGTGTTTCAGGCCATCTCCCTACAAAAGTATTTGTTAAATAGGACAGTCAGTGAATTAAATTAACATATATTTTCAGTATCTAAGCAGAGACAATATTTTGCGCAACCTTATTATAAACTATTTATATCTATAACTAAAATTATTATAAAATAATACTAGGTTAGGTAATTACAGTTAAGTCAGCTAGTTTAGGTCAGCACCTCTAGTAGTTTTTCCGTGTCCGAGTAATTTAGTTTTGCTAAATAATCGAATAGCATTATACTACACCTATTATAACTTACATTATATATCTTAAGCAATTTGTTAAATTTATTACATAAGAAAGGTCCTAGAAATAAATAAAATCTTTTTGAGAAAGCATGTTTAGTCTGAGCGTTCGTGCAAACCAGATCCTTTCTTCTCTTGTCTGAAGGTACAGGTTTAAAATCTACTTCAGTGTGCTGCAGTAAAACTATATTTAGAACAAAAAGTTGTCGAATTGTTAGCACCTTGCATGCCATATAAAGCTGGTTTGTGGGAAATCTGAAAGGACGACGGGTGGCGACTTTTAGGATTGCTCTTTGAGCACGTTCAAGCAGTAGTAAAGTTGATTTTGCGGCACCACCCCAAGAAGTTATGCAGTATGTAAGAATAGATTGACACAAAGCCAAGTAAACCTGTTTAATTAGTTTAAAGTCGGCTATGTCCCGTAAACTCTTAAAAATATATATTAATTTACGCACTCTAGTGCATAATAATTCGATGTGTTTACGGAAGTTTAGGTTTGTGTCAATCGTGACGCCTAGGTATTTGATGTGGTCAGCTTTAGTTAAAGTGGGACAAGTGCATGCTGTGTCAGCGTTTGTATTACAATTGTGCGCGTGAATGTTTTCGTTAGTAAGCATCGGGTTAGTGTTTCTCATTGCAAATAGAATAAACTTAGTTTTATCTGAATTTAACGTTAATAGATTGTTATGTAGCCAATTATACACAATATCAAAGCCATTCAGGGTAAGATCAAAATGAAGATTGCTTCGTGATCACGATCAACGGTTTTGCGGTTTTCAGACAATGTTTTTAGAGTTTTTCAGAAAACTGTGACGATTTACTGACCATCATCTCTAAACGGACATTACACATTACAACAAACATTTAGATTACATGTAGATGAATAGTAACGCTTTAGTAGGAGTAATTATAGTTTAGAAGGGCGCGTAGCTAAATAATAACAGCCATACGGGTCGATCGAAAGTATCTATATAAATATCGATCTACCTTTGCTGCGATCGGTTCGTGGGTGGGTGACCATCCATTAGGTTTAAAGAACTTTAGTTTCTCATAAGAACATAGTTCACTTAAAATGAGATTCACAAAAATATCTTATTAAAATCAAATACAGCTCTAGCTTAGGGCGACAAGTTTCATACTATTACAACTAAATAATTTTATTTCACAATCTGTTCAGCAGCATCTCATTAGAAATAGTGACTGTAAATATGCGATTTTAGTTTTTTTAAATTGTCACATAGTTTTATGTCGTTAGGCAGGCTGTTGTAAAGTTGTACTCCCCCAAACGGTATGTTTTTTTTTGCCGTAATCCATTACATATCGAGACACCTCCGTCTCTCGTTGGTCCCGGCTGTCATTCGTAGATCTTTGACAGTCGTTACGGGTAGTCAGAAGCCCGAAAGTCGGACAACCAGTCTTGCCAAGAGATATCGTGTTACCCACTAACCTATATTGATATAGGTTGTGGAACTCAGATACGCATTCGCTCTATGAAGAATGTAGAGCACTGGTATTCAGCTTCATCCGATTAGACTGAAAGCCGATCACAAGAGTATTGGGAAATGGCTAGACAAATGACGATGAAATACGGTTTAGATAATTTTTGTGTGGCTTTAATCGGAATTATTCAACTGGGTTGGTTCATTTTTAGGATTCCGTACCTAAAGGGTAAAAACGGGAAACTATTACTAAGACTCCACGGTCCGTCTGTCCGTCTGTCACCAGGCTGTAATCTCATGAACCTTGATAGCTGGACAGTTAAAATTTTCACAGATGATGTATTTCTGTTGCCGCTATAACAAACAACAAATACTAAAAACAGAATAAAATAAATACAAAAAACGTGTTTTTTTCGGCGTTTTTGCCTTGTACGTACGGTACGGAACCCTTCGTGTGAAAGTCCGACTCCCTCTTGGCCAGTTTTTAGAACTCAACTAGTATGAAGCACTAAGGATAATTATAAAAAAAAATCACTCTCGAAAGTTTAAAAAAAAAATCTACAACTCGTCATTGCTTCCCATAGCACACTTCAGTTTTACTATCAAAACCGCTCCAAATTCTCAGTTCCATTTCCCCCAAGAACAATAACAGTTCCTCATCTGATACCTATCCGGTGCATGTTGTCACCTGTCGGTTTCCGCGACTGCACGTAGTTTACATGTGGCATCCATAATTAACGGGTGCATGCAAACCTCGCATGATTTAATGGTGATTTGTGGGCCTTCTACATTAATTTATGGTTATAAATGCTATTTGTGTTGCTGTGGTTAAATGTCTCTGTATTTTGTAGATAAATTGTGATAAATTTGTTTTGTAACTTCTCTTCTATTCATACATCATCTGCCTAACCTTTTCCCGGTCGGCTTCCAGTTTAACCCGATGCAGCTGAGTCCCCATCGATATATGAAAGAGTACCTACCAGAATTTTACATGGAGCGACTGCCTATCTGATCTCCACAACCCAGTTACCGGGTAATACGAAACCCCTTGATAAGACTGGTTATCAGACTTTCGTGATTCTGACTACCCGTAACGACTGTCAAAGATCTACAAATAACAGTCGGTAGCAAGGAGGGGTCTTGGTATATAAAGGTGATCACCCATCCACGGAGTAACCGCCCGAAGCCCGAAAGTTTCCAGATTTTCGGGCTTCTGACAACCCGTAACGACTGTCAAAGATTCACGAATGACAGCCGGGACCAATGGTTTAACGAGCTTTTCGTCTTGGTATGTAAAGTCCCATACTCCATACTTCCCGTGGGTGTCGTAAAAGGCGACTAAGGGGCGTACCAGAGAATGGGCAGCAGCGTTCTCTATGCATTCCACCACCATACCATACTGCGATCGCCAACCCGCCTGCCAAGCGTGGCGATTATGGCAAACCCCCCCTTTTGGGGGAGGCCTATTTCCAGCAGTGGACGTCTTTCGGCTGAAATGATGATTATGATGATGATGATGTAAAGTCACCCAGTTCACCCATCCACGGACCAACCGCGGCAAGCGTAGCTTAACCTGATCGATCGACCAGTGCGGCTGTTATTACTTAGCCATAAGCCCCTTCTTTTCATTTTTTTCTATCTTTTCTATTCATAGATTATTGTTATATTTTTGAAGTGAAAACTTCTTTGCGCATTTTGCGCTCTTTCAGAACAGTGAAGGAAACTGAACCATCACGCTCGGGTCGGTTACGCTGAATCGGGTATAGGTACTCGGCTCCAGTCGGTCGGTGACGCTGATTCACATGTACTCGGCACTGAATCGGGCAGAAATACTCGGCTTCTCGTATAGTCGTAAGTTTTCCTATCGTGTGGTCACGAACCCACACCCTTTTTTCTTTCCCTCTTCTTTTCTATTAAAAAAGGTACGGTGAGATATGATTTTCTGATTCCGACACGGCGCAGAACAGAATTTAATGAATGAATGAATGAATGAATGAATGATTTATTCAATTACATTTTTCGTAATGCTAGGTACATTGCCCCACAAAACTGCTTACGCAGTTTATTTATTTTATTAAATCGTAATTAAAACCATATTCGCACATTTCGAACTTTAGAAATGCAGGCACAAAATCACTAAACTCTTATGAACTGCACGTCAGGCAAATACATAACCCAGTTCCTAACTCAATCTAATTTTTGGAATATTAAACCTGTGAATATTTCAACCGGTCCCGTCAGTTCAGAAACATACACAGAGTTTCAAAATACATAAACACACCCCATATATCACGAGCACACACACACATAAGTTCCTGAACTCTGTCTAGTTGGAACATTTAACTGTGATGCGGTCATTAGTCGGTTTTCCGTCGGTCCGTCTCCGGCATACAACTTGCATATTAAATTCGACGACGAGTTTCACTGAGTGGTTTAGAATATCTAACGCTAATATTTTACGCTTTATAGACGGAAACAATCAAATATGGACAAGGAAATATTCTCCTAAATTTTGGTCTTTTGAATAGACTTTGAGGCTGTCATTCAATTTTCGAATTGAGAAATTGAATTAACTCTCAATGTAGCCCACGAAATTCAACTTACAACGTAAGAAATGAATGTATAACCCCAGGTAATGTTAGAGTTTGACAAGTTCTCAAATTCAAATTCTCAATTCAGAGAGTATTAGTATATTTTCCTAGTTGATCTCGTTTAGAAAGAATACATGCGGATAGTAAGGTGGAGCACAGGATGTTGTGGCGCTGGGAGAGGCCTATGTCCAGCAGTGGACTGCGATAGGCTGAGTTGATTGATTGATCCGGATAGTACCTACTGCAACTATTATACATTACCACGAAGCATGTGAACGTAGTTTTGAGTGTATGTGTGCCTGTATTCTCCCAATTTTTTCGCTGTCTGTTTTTTCTGTGATCTCCCCAATAATCAGCAGTTAAATTTATTCCCCTACCAAGAAAATTCACTTACTTCCTTACCTACCTCACCGTCGCCACTGCACCACAAAATAATGTGCACTGCCACCCTCTCAAGGGAAGCTACACCTTCCAGTCGTCTGCAACATCACTTATGGATGTTAAACGATGTACTTGTCAGAGCCAAGACTGTCTCTGTATACCTAAGAATAAAATAGAAGGTACAGAAGGCGTGCGCCTGGTTTCGCTCGTTGTATGGAGCCGCGCGAAAACAGGAGCATGCGCATATCCTACCGCGAACTAATAATAACCAGTTAAACCTTAGTGGTTTTTGGTTGCTATTTAATATGAATAATCCTGTATTCTTTTGTATATACGACAATTAAATACAAATTAAAAGAACCGCTACGGCAAAGCTCCTACGGAGCCCGAAGAGAGCTTGGGTGCCGCAAAGCCGAATACACCGGTGTAGGTACATGTCCCGCCTGCACTACACCACTAAGGTGGAGGACATCGTGGAGTACGTGCGCCAGAAGACGAGGTAGGTGCACGCCGAGAGTGCAGTTACTGACGTTTGTGGTGCGTGTACCGAATTGTCATCTGCCCGTTGTCACGGAAGAGGATTTTTGGCAACAGGACGGGGCGTTCCGTCACTTTCGCGGACAAGTACCACAGGACAGCATAAGGACAAGCTAGTGAAGTGTTACTACTATAATTGTATGCTATATTTATTAACACGAGTTTTGTGTTATACTTTATAAAATTATGTTATTTGGAAGGTAAGCTATGGTATGCTTTGGTATGGTAGGCTATGGGTCATTATAGCCTGAAATAAAAATTATTGTGGCTAAGTAATAACACCCGCATGGGTCAATCGATCAGGTTAAGCTACGCTTGTCGTGGTTGGTCCGTGGATGGGTGACCATCTTTACATACCAAGAACCCTCCGTGCCTCGCAAAGCACGTTATGCCGTTGGTCCCGGCTGTCATTCGTGGATCTTTGACAGTCATTACGGGTCTTCAGAAGCCCGAAAGTCTGACAACTAGTCTTACCAAGGGGTTTCGTATTACCCAGTAACTGGGTTGTGGAGGTCAGATAGGCAGTCGCTCCATGTAAAATACTGGTACTCAGCTGCATCCGGTTAGACTGGAAGCCTACCCCAACATAGTTGGGAAAAGGCTAGGCAGATGATATAGACGCTGCGTACGGAGATCAAGAATGCTAGTCGGGAGTGCGCTTGCACTCGCTGTACGTGAAGCGTGTCTATGTGTGCGTTGGTTTTCGCTCATTGTATTTAGCCAACCTTCTGTACCAGAATATTCTGTGTCTCACGTTTCTTCCCAGTCAGTTTATCTGCATCGCCTCAGGGCATGCATAATGAAGTTGGCGGGAATTTGGATCTGTGATTTACAAGCCCCAGTTTAAGATTTATTCGTGGTCTAGTATAAGATTTTAAGACGGAAATGTGAGTAGGTATATTATTCAAAATTATGGTGCCAAGAAATAGAACTGGTTGGTTATATTCCTACAAACGATTTCCTCTTTACTTTATTTGCCAAGGAGTATACAAGGACAATTACTATCGTATGGATCTTAATTATTATATACATTTGTTTACAAAAGTCCTACAATATGTGTTCCAAAAATGCATAGTTTCGAAGATATCATATTATATCTTCATATTCTTCATGTATCTAAGTTTCACAGATAAATAAATAAGTAAATAAAAAAGCCTTTAATATTCCTTAATTTCAAAAAATAAAGTTAACTAAATTAAGAATGTAATCATTACTAATTAAGGACCCCTCGACGGGTATAGGCCTCCTCCAGTAATTTCCAGTCTTTTCTGGTTTTTGCTTTCTCAAGCCATGATTTGCCAGCCAATTCCACTATCTCGTCGTGCCAATGCTCTGCTGGTCTGCCTCTTCTTTTCTTACCGTGTGGACCTTTCCAAGCGGTTGTTCTAAGGGTCCAAATGTCAAAAAAAAAAGTTTCATAGATATATACAAGTAATTCATTTTCATTTAAACCAATCATTCATATATTTAAAGCTAAGAAAATGCGACGTTATCATATTTCACGTAAGGGTGTTTTACATTAATAATCGTGACTTTGTCGTGAAAAATAATTCATATGCCAGTTGATTCCTTGCTAAGGTCTCATTCACACCCTAGAGTTATAAGATATAAAAACACCTTGTCATGAATGGCTGTCATAGATACCGTTGATCTTACAACACAAAGGTTTCATCAAATTATCTTTCCACATACCTACATGGCCGGGTCATTGTCACCGATGTGAAGCTAATTGTCAGGATTGTGTGACTATTAACTAGGTAATGCTCACGTCTTGAGTATAATGAATAGGATAGAGACAAAGGTCATCATCATCTGTCTAGCCTTTTCCCAACTATGTTGGGGTCGGCTTCCAGTCCAACCGGATGCAGCTGAATACCAGTATTTTACATGGAGCGACTGCCTGTCTGACCTCCACAACCCAGTTACTGGGTAATACGATACCCCTTGGAACACTGGTTGTCAGACTTTCGGGCTTCTGACTACCCGTAACGACTGTCAAAGATCCACGAATGACAGCCGGGACCAACGGCTTAACGTGCTTTCCGAGGCTCGGAGGGATCACGGTATGTAAAGATGGTCACCCATCCACAGACCAACCGCGGCAAGCGTAGCTTAACCTGATCGATCGACCTGTGTGACTGTTATTATTTACCCACGGGCCCCTCAAAAAGAGACACAAAAGGAAAAGAAAAGGAAGGAAAGGTTTCTATCATAAAGCGAAATCAAGGAATTATGCACTAATTATTACAGTAAGTACGGTCGAACAAGCTATTTGGTATACAGGCAGCTAACATGCAACTACTTTTAAACAACGATGTAAGTAGGTGTGCTGAGTAGTTAATTCTTTTACACCACTCTATAAAGGATGCCATAAGCTGAAAAAGTTATAACGCACAAAATAAAACTAAATATTGGCAGTGTAGTGGAAAGATGAATATTTTTGCCTGTATACCAATTGCCTTGTCTGTGTGGTGCCGGACTTAAAGAACAGCACCACCCCATACTTCCCGTGGGTGTCGTAAAAGGCGACTAAGGGGCGTACCGGAGAATGGGCAGCAGCGTTCTCTATGCATTCCACCACCATACCATACAGCGATCGCCAACCCGCCTGCCAAGTGTGGCGATTATGGCAAACCCCCCCTTTTGGGGGTGGCCTATGTCCAGCAGTGGACGTCTTTCGGCTGAAGCGAAGATGATGACCAATTACCTTGTTCGACGGTACCTTAAACAGGATGAAATTGAGTAGATGCGCCAAATTAAAACATTAGATTCAATGTGCTATAAAGAGAATTTAGAGCATCTCATTTGGGAAAGGGGTTGCACTTACGAGTAGGTACGTGTCCGAAGGCAAGCGATTTGGCAACGTCATCGTCGCGCACCCTTTTTTTGTCGGGAGGGTTAAAGCTAGGTAGATATCGCTAGTTCAACGCGTTACTAACTTGCTTCATTTTGTGAACTCTGCGATGAATAGATTGCTTATTTGGACTAATATGAAAACGGCTGTGATGTCATACCGCGCGTATGTGGAGTCTTCATTACTGTATGTACTTATGGTGTGGGGAAATAGTACTGACCACAATAGAGCATTTGTCGCCCAAAAGAAATGTTTACGAGCTATGTACGAGATTCTATCTGACGAATCATATCAACCTATATTTAAAGAGCTTGGTTTGCTACCGTTACCTTCATTTATATATATATGAAGCATGTATGTTCGTTCAAAAATATAAAGAACTATTCAAAACAGCAGAAGAAATGTGCTCTCGAAGTAGGCGAGACCAATACAGAGTTGTGTTGGATGTGCTGCCTCGATCAGCGAAATATAATAAAAACTCTCTAGCTATGTGTGTACGCCTGTATAATAAACTACCTAAAATATTTAAAACATTAAATTGTAAATTATTTAAAATTAAATTATATAGGTGACTCAACAATAATAATTTCTATAGTATTAATGATTTTCTAAATATGACTACAATGTAATATAATTTTCAATTCCATAATGTATTTTTAGTAAGTAAGTTTGCACGCTTTAGTTTTAAGCAAAACATGTTTGATCTCATTTCTTTTTAATAACACCTTCCTCGACTCTTTCCACAGGGATTGGCGTATAACAGCACTGGATAGGGATAAGTGGAAGGAGGGAAGGGAGGCCTTTGCCCTGCAGTGGGACAAAAACGGCTGATAATAATAATAATTACCCCGCCGCCGTATCTCTACGTTGACGCCGTGGTGGGGCTTGCGCGCTCCGAACTCTAGGCCTATGCCGGAAGAGTTTACTTTGCTGGAATAGGTCTAAGGTGAGGAGCCAGACCAAGAGAGATACAGAAATCCGCAGGGCAGCATGTGGCGAACTGTTGGGCAGTAGCGACCCCACGGACCCTATCTTCAGGGAGAAGTCTTGTTCCTCACCTCTGGCTTGCCTTTATTGGCCGGCTGGAGTGAACAATGACGATGAACAGAGCTCCCACCTCATTCTTGCCTTTATTGGCCGGCTTGAGTGGAGATTCGCAAGAGCAAACGTGCTCGGAGGAAGGAAGTATTCCAGTAAGATGCTGGTAGGGATCTTGACCGTACTTCCGGGATTGTCCTGATAGCCGTGGAATACCTCTCCACTCCTCATAAGCACCTCAGGACATGTTGCCCCTTTGTTGCTACGTCACTATGTGCTAGCGACCGTTTCCGGGGGCCCATTGTTGAGTGTGCAAGTCACCCCCTGCCATTTTATCCGTGTATATGTATATAAAACATTGATCAGGCAGGGGTCGTAGTTATTCCATAGTTCTTGGTAACCAGTCCACTTTAGCCACCCAAACCCATAGTCCAACTTTTTATTTTTCCATATCCTGCAATAGTCCTACACCAACCGGGGGTTATCCTTGGGTGCACTTCCATAGCGCATACAGGGATAATCGTCGGTTGGTGCCGCATTTCATTAAAATTTCCTAAGGGGCCTCTGCGAGTTGGCTTCGGCCCCTCGTACGCCTTCCAAAGGACCGGGACCCAATGGTTCCGAGAAAAAAAAAAAAATAATAATAATAATAATAACACCTTGCATCTTGCACTAAAATTGATACTTTAAATTTCTTCTTTGTTTTGATTGATTATAGTGTTATTTCTCACTGGAACGCCGATAATGACTTAGTTTGCACTATCTAAGATGATAATTACAGGATTTTGTTCAAGAATGTAGTTTTGGGAAATGACAATTTATAATGATTATGTAACAGTTACGAGTTACCTCTTATTTCGAGTTGTCGCAAGTTTAAAATTTCATTCTGTAGAAATAGTTCTGCGTGATTGCCCATCATAACCTCTCCACCTTAGTCAGTTTCTTAAAATAATATTGACGTGATTTAAAAGTGTATAAACCCAAAAACTTAACTTAAACTTAATTTAGTGCAAACTAGAGACTAGAGGCACACCACACTTTGTGTATTCGTTATTTTTTGTTTTAAAAGTATGCCATAGTCTTACTTAATTTCTTTAATTATGTTTCATTTTTTATTAGAGTTCCGTACCTCAAATGGAAAAACGGAACCCTTATAAGATCACTTCATTGTCCGTCTGTCAAGACCCTTTTTCTCAGGAACACGTAAAGCTATCAAGTTGAAATTAATATCAAATTCTCAAGGCTGTAATCCCTTGAAGCAGTGAAAAAATCAAACTTCGAAGTCAACGTAATCAAAAGATACGGGCGTTTATATTCCGCTTATGCTGCATATTTTGACACTCGCAAGGGAATCAGAACCTATAGGGTACCACCCGTTGACCTAGAATCACGAAATTTGGCAAGAAGCAATGTCATGTAGCACAAGTAAAGGAAAAAATCCGAAAATCGTAAAGTAGTAAAGTTACATACCCACAAAGTACGAAACCCTCGGTGCACGAGTTCGACCCGCACGTGACTAGTTTTTTTGTATGTTGGCACCTTGTTCTTATATATATTCATGTAATTTGTTATCATTTAATTGTGTTTTAGTGTGATTTGATGTCTTTTGTGTGCACTGAATCAACGGTTTATCTATCTACTTATCTGTCTTGGTGATATTAATCCCAGCTTTTGCTAGCATCCACATTCCTGCCCAATTTCTTCCACTTAACCTGTTCTTCAATGATAAGGATGACCATGCAAATATTCAAACTGAAGCAGATCGGTCCCGACACGGAATGCAAGTGCACTTGGTTCATTAGGGTTCTCAGAACCGTTTGGATATTGTCTTGTGTCAATAGCACAACTATGATCAACTATTGGTTTCATTTAGCTCTGGAAATTCCATGGCATTGTTCGTCGAATCGTTGAGCTAATTAAGTTTTAGGTTGAGCTGCACGATTACTGACAAATGCGCGCACTGACTTGACAGGTCCACTCAATCTGTGTGGTTCTTTCCTCAAATTCTTTCTTTCCTTTCCTTTCGAACATCAATCTACATGGTCTTCACATGATCTGATTAAGATTATGTCTAGACTTTAAAAGAGACTGTGACCTCTGAGTTTGTTTCAGCTTTTCTTCTCAGAGTAGGTAGTCAGATAGGAAACGCTAACCTCATTTACTTGTAATTTTAAAAAAAAGGTTTACTTGGAAAAAGTGTTTTTACTTACAGGAATAAAGTCATAAATCATTTATGATGAAGGCAATAGAAGCCTCAACCTTTGTCTTCAGATTTCCAAACATATGTATTTTTAGAATTTGGTTTCTGGTAAAAGCACGAAATATGTCGTAAATCAAACAACATATTTGACTTTTTAGGGTTCCGTACCCAAAGGGTAAAAACGGGACCCTATTACTAAGACTTCGCTGTCTGTCGGTCTGTCTATCACCAGGCTGTATCTCAAGAACCGCGATAGCTAGACAGTTGAAATTTTCACAGATGATGTATTTCTAATGCCGCTATAACAACAAATACTAAAAACAAAATAAAATAAATATTTAATGGGGGCTCCCATACAACAAACGCGATTTTTTTGCCCTTTTTTGCTCGATATCAAAAATGGCAACAGGTAGGCACTTGAAATATTCACAAAATACTCAGTTGTATTTTAACTTCAATAATAAATATTAAAATTAAAATAAAATAAATATTTAAGGGGGGTTCCCATACAACAAACATGTTTTTTTCGGCGTTTTTGCCTTGTGGTACGGAACCCTTCGTGTGCGAGTCCGACTCGCACTTGGCCAGTTTTTTGGTTTTCTTTCGAAAAGTGGTCATAGTCTTAGATTTTCTTGTTTTCTGATATAATGTCGCTAATAGCGATAAACATTTGGTTTCCTAGGATCGCAGTTCCGTTATAACCGAAAAAAAAATCATTAAAAAAAATGTCCTCATTTTGTAGAGAGGATGGCCAAGTGAGAAACTTGTACCTTACTGGGCCGTTTTCCGTGCAATAGGCTTCAAACTTAAATTCCTAATAATAATAATTAATAATAATTCCTAAAGTAGTACCAATTTTCAAATCGGGTAGTAAGTTTGATCCCTCCATTATAGACCTATATCTGTGCTACCAGCATTGAGCAAAATGTATGAAAAAATCATGCTGGACCAGATGTTGTCACGTTCAAATGGGATTTTACATACTCGCCAGTTTGGTTTCACGAAAGGTAGGTCGACGACAGACGCGGGAGTAAAACTCATCAGTCACATTTTGGAATCCTGGGAGAAGTCCCAGGATGCAATTGGCATTTTCTGTGACCTCTCAAAAGCGTTTGACTGCGTTGACCATAATACGCTGATCTGTAAATTATACCACTACGGAATTCGTGGACAAGCTGCTGATCTTGTTCTTTCCTATCTGTCAAAGCGGCAGCAAAAAGTAAACGTTAACGGGGCGACATCATCGGGGCCTCTAGTTAAGATGGGCGTGCCTCAAGACTCAATTCTTGGCCCTTTCCTATTTCTAGTTTATATTAATGACCTTCCTTACATGATGGCTAACTTGTCGGATATCATTTTATTCGCTGATGACACTTCCCTTATTTTTTAAATAGATAGAAAAGATACGGATGTGTTACATGTTAACGATAGTCTGGCTGTTCTCTCGAAATGGTTTGCAGTTAATAATCTTTTACTTAATGCGAACAAAACTAAATGTCTCAAGTTTTATTACTAAATGTACCTCAAGTGGATCTGAATTTAGAACTTGATGGCAAAAGACTAGATGCTGTTACGGAAACTGTATTTCTAGGAATTACTTTAGATTCAAAATTACAATGGGGCGCACACATTAGAGCTCTCTCAAGTAGAATAAGTTCAGCTGCATATGCAGTAAGAAAAATAAGGCAGTTGACAGATATAGCCACAGCTAGGTTAGTATACTTTGCTTATTTTCACAGTATTATGTCTAATGGTGTTCTGCTGTGGGGATCGGCAGCTGACGTAGATTCAATTTTCATTTTACAGAAGAGGGCAATCCGCGCAATCTATACAATGGGTCCTCGCGAGTCTCTTAGAAACAAATTCAAAGAAATTGATATACTAACACTGCCTTCTCTTTATATTTTAGAAAGTATTTTGTATGTTCGCAAAAACTTAGGACTCTTCAAAATAAGAAGCGATTTCCATAATATAACTACACGTAGTAAAAATGAAATTGTGTTACCTAAATTTAGATTAACTAAAACTAGCAAGTCATTTCTTGTAAACAGCATCCGTTTTTATAACAAGTTGCCAAAGCCGGTTACAGAACTTAGCGATGGAAAGTTCAAAACCCTCATCAAACGTGTCCTTATCAAAAAAGCATATTATAAGATTAAAGACTACGTTGAAGACAAGCTAGTCTGGCAATAATTCCTTCTGCACATGTGGCTTTCCTGCCTTCTCATTAACGGCATAACTATGTAAATGTCTATTAACTGCTCTCAAATTACGATGTTTAATTTTTATTTAATTATTATTATTTTTTTACATACTTTTTGACATAATTTCTTTATTATTTGACATTATATACAGACACTTGAAATTTTTCACCTCTACATTAGTGGTTTTAATGAGAATTATAACACTTGGTTTTAGTAGGTTTTTATTATTATTTTTCTTTTTTTATTACCTATCCTTTTGATAGATTCTTATTTTGTAAATGTGAGGACTTTGTAGGCCTTATAGACTTTAGATCTGTAGACTATTTTCTATTTTATAAAGTACTTGGTACTTGTTGACAGGCCTGCGCTGTCCTCTCATACCTATTCTAATCTGGAAACATTGTAAAAGCCAATTATTTTTAAAAAGAGTAACCATGGAGTTTCTTGCCGGAACCGTGCCCCTAGCTTCCGACGTTTCATAAGTGCCCATGTAGGTTTATGTGAAATAAAACATGTTGATTTTGATTTTGAATAATTTAACACTAACTCTAGCTATAAGATATTACTAATATGGATCTTTGTTGTCTGAGTAAATAAATTTTGACTTGTATTTGCCATTAAGGTGTCAAAAAAACGATCTGTATTTGGAGACAGCCGTTATTATGTGACCATTCACCGTTTTTAGGAAATAAAAAATAGCAAAAGCTTAAGACTACCGCTGCCTCCGTAATTAAGAGAGATCCTTCTCTTTTGGTGTAAAAAAATCATATACGAAATATCCACATAATTATCTACCTAAGCCCCTACAACAAATGCCAACATATCCGCTATATCTCCTGGCGTGTCTCACGTCGGCAACCTAACAACGCAAGATAATGACTCCATTACCAACACTCCGGTATAAATGGACGCTGTACCAACTTAATAATGCAAAATGGCTGAGTGACGAACTTCACTGCATGGTGTAGGAAGATAGTAAATAGCCTCATATCCTAACATAGCCTTGGTTAGAAAGATGTACGACGATAGTCTATACACTTTGTTCAAGCGTACGATGATTGTTCGGTACACTTGTGATGATGGAAACCCGGGGATAAAGAAATAAACCGCCCGTGTTGAGTGTGGTAAAATCACTGATTTATTTTACTTAGCCAGTTCACTAAATGATCGCGCGTATGCAAACGCTGATGTAGCTTAACCTACTTAATGTTACGAAATGTGCGGGTTCACCGTACATCCTGCCAACTCTAAAGGAGAGAAGACGAGGGGATATGGTAAACTTAGATGAAATTGGTGTCCCAATACAATAAAAATGACGACTTAGAATAAATGATACAATTTTCCGTTGAAAGCTGATACAAGATGATTTCAATAATATCTACTCTAAGTACTATGTATATCTAACACAAAATTGTCTGATTTTGTTTAAGTTAATATTTCACCATAGGAGAGGTCCCTTTATCGACACTCTCGGTTGTCTTATATCACTAACTCACTGATCACTGGCACTGTTTCACGCACACAGTCAGTAGATCCCGGTCCTGCGAGGTCAGCTCGCGCCTCCGCCCCCAGGGCTCGCTCGCCCTCTGGTGCACGTACCTCGAACATCTCACGCTGCTGCGGCGCAGGTGCGGCTTGACACTTACTTCTTAGAATTAAGTATAAGCATATGCCGCCTAAGACGAGAACCAAGGCCAAGGTAACGTACACGACGGAATAGTGGTGGATGTCGTGGACGTTTAGTTGTGTAGAAGATTGTTCCTTTAAATTGGTTATTTGGTCTCTAAGCTGATTCCACATATGTGTGTGGTTTTCCGGTACGTCGAAATCGTTGGGCAAGGTTGTGTTTAGTAGAGAGTTCAATATGGAAACCTCTGGGACTTCGATATTTTATTGCATGTTCAAATAGCGTAAGTAGTTGTTGTGCGTGTGAATACTGTACGAATCCGATTTCAGTGTGCATCCATAACCTAGGTCAATGATACCACTGCCTCGTATAACTGTCGTTGTTGTGTCAGCAATACAGGAAATACGGAGTTCACATGATTCACAACAGGTGTAAAACCAAGAGTTCAAGTTGTGTAAGTTGATCCAGTAATTCTGGCACGTGGACACGTCTTGTTTACAAGCGCTCCTCATATTACTTACAGTCTGGATGTCGCATAACGACTGTTTTATTCCCAGATTGTAAACAGGTTTGTCAATGGAACACAGTAGCCGATTGTTACTGATAATATGAAAGCATGCTTGCAGATCGCTATCTGATAAGAGAAGAGCGAGGTCCTTTTGTATATTGTAGGCAATATATGGTGAGCTTGGGACAGTGCGAACGTGATTCGACCCTCTTTTTTGAGGGATAGGTATGATTCTGTCTAACTCGAAGATATCGTTGCTCACAAGCGGAATCTTTATCTCTATAATAAAATAGCCTTCATACAGCGTTGCCGACGCCTTCATAATCTTGTACAGTTCGGCTAAGTTTGATGACTCGATTGGGGTCATTAGATTTCCCTGCAATTGCCCGGAGATTATGTTGATCTGTTTTATTGTATTGGGATACCAATTTCATCTAAGTTCACCATATCCCCTCGTCTTCTCTCCTTTAGAGTTGGCAGTATGTACGGTGAACCCGCACATTTCGTAACATTAAGTAGGTTAAGCTACATCAGCGTTTGCATACGCGCGATCATTTAGTGAACTGGCTAAGTAAAATAAATCAGTGATTTTACCACACTCAACACGGGCGGTTTATTTCTTTATCCCCGGGTTTCCATCATCACAAGTGTACCGAACAATCATCGTACGCTTGAACAAAGTGTATAGACTATCGTCGTACAAAAGATCTTACCGAGGCTATGTCCTAACATAATAGATCAAGATCTTTGTGACAAGAAAGTACAAAATCATCTTTATCCTTCTAAAGATGATTTTATACTTCTTATATTTTTTGGTAAAAAGTTAAATGAAATACATACAGTGAACCAGCTGCTCTGAATTATAATATACATAAAATAAATATCTACAAAAATCGGTTTAGCAAGTTATTGTTGGAGAAACAAAAACTACTATTTTATTTATTTATTTATTTATATATACTTTATTGTACACCAGAAAAAACATAACAAAAAAAAAAATACGATTTTTAATACAAAACATACAATGGGCGGCCTTATCGCTTTCTGCGATCTCTTCCAGGCAACCTTGGAATGGACAGTGAGTGTATTTTACAGACGCCAGCACATCAAGCTACTACAAACTATCAAATTTCTCTAATAGATTTTCAACTTTATGAGATTTTATCGCTACACTACTATATGGGTCAAGGTTGATTGGGAAAATCTGACAGTTTTGGGTAGGTGATGTGATGGCGTCTGATACAAAAATTGACATGAATTATTTGTTCACATACGTACAACCACATACGTGTATTATTCAATTTTATTAACGATATAAATATGTGTATGCTTCTGCCCGGACTTCGTTCGAAAGTCGCAAGACACCACAATATACTAAAAAAAAAATACAGCCAATGTTACTCGCTGATAATGTAGCTTTCAATAGGTGAAAGAATTTTTGAAATCGTATTTTTAGAGGTTATCCATTACAAACAAACATACCTACAAAAAATTTTATCTTTTCTATTTTTAGTATTATAATAGTTTAGATGTAGATGTCATGAAAATAGTTGTTGAGTGTATTGAATACATTAACAAAGTCTACAACATTGCTGAATTCAAATGTGCGCTGTCAATAATGTACATTGCCACGTGGGCAAAGTTGCGGGTGCAGCTAGTATAGATCTAACTCTGTTTTTAGGGTTCCGTACCAACGGACAGCCAGTTCGGTTTCCGCAAGGGGCGCTCGACGGTGGACGCCATCATGCGCGTGAGAGCCCTCACGACGGGGGACGCGGTGTCCCGGGGTGGGGTCGTCGTGGCGGTGTCACTCGACATCGCCAACGCGTTCAACACCCTGCCCTGAGTCACCATTGTGGAGGCACTCCGGTATCACCGGGTGCCGCCCTACCTCCGTCGAATAGTCGAGGCGTATCTGACGGAAAGAGCCGTCAGCTACCCCGGTCGCGATGGGGAGTGGAACCGGCGAGAGATGTCGTGCGGTGTCCCACAGGGATCGGTCCTGGGGCCGCCTCTGTGGAACATCGGGTACGACTGGGTGCTGCGCACCGACCTCCCTGATGGCGTCAGCGTGGTTTGCTACGCTGACGACACGCTGGTCCTGGCGCAGGGGAGGTCGCATCAGGCGGCGGCCGACGCGATGACACGCGGGGTTGCGATAGTCGTGGAGAGGATCCGGCAGTTGGGTCTCGAGGTGGCATTGCACAAGTCCGAGGCCATGTCGTTTCATGGGCCCCGGAACGCGCCGCCATCGGGATCCCAACTAACGGTAGGAGGGGTTCACATCGGCGTCGGGATGACGATGAAATACCTGGGTCTCGTCCTCGACAGCCGGTGGAACTTCGTGGAGCATTTCCGACGTTTGGCCCCCAAACTGGAACGGGCCGGGGCCGCCTTCAAGCGGCTCTTGCCCAACCTAAGGGGGCCAAACGCCTCCTGCCGGAGGCTTTACGCGGGGGTCGTGCGGTCCATGGCCATATACGGGGCCCCGGTGTGGGCGCGTTCACTGCGGCGGCGAGCCGCCCACTACCTGAACGCGCCCCAGAAGGTGGTAGCCATAAGGGCTATCCGGGGCTACCGCACGATCTCTGGCGAGGCGGCAAGCCTCCTTGCCGGACTGCCGCCGTGGGATCTGGAGGCGATAGTCCTCGCGCGCCTGTATGAGTGGCGCGCGGAGGCACTACGCCGGGGGGAGGATCCGCTTCCGCGGCAAATCGCTGCGGAGCGGACGGATCTCCGGCGCGATCTCATGGCGGCATGGAAAGAGCGACTGTCGCAACCCAGCGCAGGGCACGCCGCGATAGCGGCGATAAGACCCCTCTTTGAGGAGTGGCTAGAGAGGCGCCACGGCGCCCTCACCTTTCACCTGACGCAGGTCCTCACCGGACACGGAAGTTTCGGGAGGTTCCTGCACATCATCAGGCGGGAGGAAACGCCCGGGTGTCACCATTGCCAGGATCGCCCAGAGGACACGGTGGAGCACACGGTGGAGGTCTGCCCCGCTTGGGCGGAGCACCGCCGTGTCCTCGTAGAGGCGATTGGCAGCGACGGCGACCTCTCGCGTCTGGCCCTGGTGCAAGCCATGGTCCGGGGCGAGAGGGAGTGGGAGGCAGTCACCTCCTTCTGCGAAGCAGTCATGCTAGCGAAGGAGGTGGCGGAACGGCTCAGGGAGAGAGCCTCCCGTCCCAGCCGCCGCGGGAGACGCTCCGGGCGTCGGGAGCCGCGTGACGACTCCCGGCCACCGTAGGCGCGGGCCTGCGGGCGGAGAGTAATGGGTAGCTCACCGCCCGATCAGGACCAGGCCCGTGCCGGACGGCGCGTACGTGTTCCACGCGCGCCTCAAAGAGATGTCAGCATCGAGGAGGGGCCCCTTAGGGCCGAAGCCTGCCGGGTCAGCGGGATTGTCCGAAAGGGTTACCGCTGGCCCGGAACATAAAGGGCTAAGGAAGGAACACGGGTGGGTTTTAGTCAGTAAGAGTCTGACACTCCCTTCCGCTCCACCCAGAGCGGGAGGAGTCATTTGATGATTTCCCATCCACAAAAAAAAAAAAAAAAAAAGGGTTCCGTACCAAAATGGTAAAAACGGAACCCTTATGGCCTTAACTACTAATGCTATCAACTTGAAATTTGGAATAGTTTTAGATGACGTTTGCCCAACTATTTTTCAAATAAATAAAAATATATGTATATATTTTCGAAAGAACAGAGTCCCTGTTGCAATATATACATATATTTTCGAAAGAAAGGTCTCTGAAAAATTCGAAGTGGGGTTACTAAGGCATGTGGTACATATGTAAGAGCGCAAATTGCATATTCTTAAACATTTTTTCTTTTTTTTAAGCCGCATAGTTTTCGACTTTTGATGAAAAATGTAAAAAAAATACCATTCCCCCCCTTATCTCCGAAGTACGCAAAGAGAAAAATCTGAAATAATTCTATGTGATAGAAGTTTATGTAAAGATTACAGGAAAAATAAAACGAAGTCTCTAAATAGCACACTTTTCCACTATCGGTCAAAAGATGTCGCTGACATAAAACTGCAATATTCTACACCTCAGTGCACAGTGTTAAAATTCTCTGACGAATATAGGCCTCCCCGATGAAAATTTTAAAACATAATTATGATGGTACGGAACCCCCGGTGCGCGAGTCCGACTCGCTCTTGTTTTTTGTTACGATCCAAGCTTGCTGGTATGTCGAAGATGCTTCCGCCTCGCGTCACGTAGCCAATAACGTTGAGCTTCGTAGAGCAAAGTTCTGCGGTGGCGCGCAAGCATCATTCTACAGCTTTCATTAAATATCTAACCAACTTTTTAGGGTTCCGTAGCCAAATGACAAAAACGGAACCCTTATAGATTCGTCATGTCTGTCTGCCTGTCTGTCTGTCCGTCTGTCTGTCTGTCTGTCTGTCTGTATGTCACAGCCACTTTTCTCCAAAACTATAAGAACAATACTGTAGAAACTTGGTAAGTAGATGTATTCTGTGAACCGTATTAAGATTTTCACACAAAAATGAAAAAGAAAATTTAGGGTTCCCCATACTTAGAACCAAAACTCAAAATTTTTTTTTCATCAAACCCATACTTGTGGGGTATCTATGGGTAGGTCTTCAAAAATGATATTGAGGTTTCTAATATCATTTTTTTCTAAATTGAATAGTTTGCGCGAGAGACACTTCCAAAGTGGTAAAATGTGTGTCCCCCCTGTAACTTCTAAAATAAGAGAATGATAAAACTAAAAAAAAATATATGATGTACATTACCATGTAAACTACCACCGAAAATTGGTTTGAACGAGATCTAGTAAGTAGTTTTTTTTTAATACGTCATAAATCGTAATCCGCAGTTTACCATTCAATCATCTCAAATATAAAAAAAAAATAATTTCATAAACATAAATCTTATGCATAAACCCGGATGTTACGGAACCCTCGGTGCGCGAGTCCGACTCGCTCTTGCCCGGTTTTTTTGGAAATACTAGAGAGGATGGAGCAGGAGGGGCTCGTGGCTACGGGTCGATCAAAGATTTAGGCATCTGTGCCGCGCTCGGTTCTTGGATAGGTGACCATCTTTCTATACAGGGTTATTGGTAAAACATTAACAATCTTCTAAGAAGTCATTGTACTTATCATTATGAACAACTTTTACTATGAGACCAAACCTAAAATCGCGAAAAAAAAAAGTCAGCTGTTCCCTACATTTATGTTCGTATAACTCGTCAAAATGTAGGGAACAGCTGATTTTTTTTTCGCGATTTCAGATTTTGTCCCATAGTAAATGTTGTTCAACGAGCACGATGACCTCTTAAGAGGTTGTTAATGTTTTACTAATAACCCTGTATATCAAGACCCCTCCGTGCATGTTACAGTGCACGTGACAGCATCGCTACTAACGCGCGTTAGTCGCATTTGCAACGCGCTGCAGCATCACGACTGTATCGATGCAAACGCGCGACCGTGTCGGACGACATCGGGGAGAGAACGGAGGGAGGGTGGCGCGTGAGTGGGGACGCTTCGGCTTCTTAAGTAAAAGCAGCACCAAAGACAATGTGACTAATGTTACGGAGTCCATCTTGCACGTGGCATTTTTGTGCCGTTACTGAATCGCGTTTGCATCGCGACAGTATCGCGTTTGCATCGCGACTGAGAATCGTGGTGTGGGCGAGGGCAAACAGCTAGCGACCGCATCGCGACTGTATCGATGCGAACGCGCGACAGCATCGCTACAAAAAGTCGCCGTGGGCGAGGGGCCTAAGGGGTAATCGAAAGCCCAAAAGTCTGACAGTCAGTCTTACCAAGGGGTATCGCGTTACCCAGTAATTGGGTTGCGGATGTCAGATAGGTAGTCGGTCTATGTACTGTGTGTTTACTGTTCACTGTTGTGATAGGCATATTGCCGGCAGCAGGGCCCGGTTAGATATTGTCTTTTATTTTGTTTGCATTTTTATTTTTATTGTTAGGTACTTTATTTTTATTGTCATCGTGTACATATGAGTTATGGTTGGTCGAAATTTATTTATTTTATTTGTGTAAAATACTGGTATTCAGCCGGTAGACTGGAAGCTGACCCCAACCTAGTTAGTAAACGGCTAGGCAGAGTGACTAGAGAAGATGAAGCAGATTTCTTCGTATCACAATTTTCTGTAATCTATTGTTCTTCATCAGTCTTGCTAATCATGGGAATTATAGCACATTTCCCGTCACCTCAACCTCATTTGTCTAGTAGTCGCAAACGCGAGAGTTGAGATTGGAGTCCTTCATAGCTATTCCTCTGTCACCTCTGACCTAGACTAGAGTCAAGAGCAAAACCATTTCAAATAAAAAAAAAAATCACAACCATTCGATACGCTTCCGTACCGTATTGGCAACGATCAATGTTATCGTAGAAGTTCTCTTAACGCTATCACAAGTCCAAAACCCGAAAATGTTTTCAGTTTAAGTCAAATACGAAACTAAATGTGTCATTTTCTGTCGGACGGTTGTGAATAGATATGCTGGGTGCTATTCAGGTCACCAGTGCTATTGGAATTTTCCATTTCGTATTTCTCAGTAATATCCCGCAGTATCTCAACGCGATGAAGAAAAATATCGTGAGGAAACCAAGCATATATTATTACGTCCTTTTATGTGCCAATTTGAAATAAATGCTTTGACTTTGAACTAAAACATCAAAGACAACTACCCGCACTGGGCCCGCGTGGTGGAGTACGGCCCACACCCTCTCACCGAGAGGAGGCCTGTCTCCCAGCAGAGTGGGAACATTATAGGCTGATTAGGTATGGCGTCTGAGTCATCTGAGAGAATAACAAAGAGATTCGAGCTGTGGGTAGCAAAGATGTGTGATGGGAATGACTCTTTCGGGTGTGCGAGGCGCGGGGAGAAGGCAGCGGAGAGGAGATGGAGAAATAACGAAATCCGATTGGTTATTGAAAACACATCTCCTCTCGTCTCCTCTCCTCTCCGCTTTGGTGGATACCGGGCCTTACTGTCGAACTGTGTGTGTTTGACAGTGGGTGGGGGACATCTCTTCGGGGAATTCATGGCAAGATGTTGTGTTATGTTCCCTACAGCTCTTCCAGTAACAAAGACCTATATTCATCAGCTTCTACGAACTGCTAACTATGCACATGTAAACGTCATCACTTCTCAAACTCAAAAACAAAGTCCGTTATAAGAACTTTGGATTAGGTTATTTCAACTTTGTCTACTAATAAACGAGTTACAAGCGACCCGCCCGACTTCTCACAGTTTTGCGACATGGCAAAAACATCGAGTTTTTTCACATAGATTATGATAGATTTAGATAGGTACAGTTTTCACCATCTTTTAGAGAATTTATTCCGTAAGGTAGGCCTAAAAGGAATAAATTCTCTAAAAGATGGTGAGAACAGCGCGTTCACACAGACAGACACGAAAAGCAACTTTAATTTATATCTTTTTCACGAATCGGATATGAGTTTCGTAGCGAAAGTTGTTTAAAATGACGGGTAAGGGTGATTTTACCTTGACGGATGCAGATGACTAAATCTCCACCTTGTATTTTAACCAAACCGATTTTTACGTTACGCTATACGAAAAAATCGGTTCATATACGACGAAGTTATCCGCGAATACACATAAAAATATATAATATATATATACGGTCGAATTGAGAAACCTCCTCCTTTTTTGAAGTCGGTTAAAAACGGAGATTGATACGCTCTTCCATCATTCATTCAACGATATAAAACTTTGCAAAGGGTTCGTTTCCTGTACTTTTAGGCAAAAGTCCAATCTACCCTCAATTACTTTTTCCCTCAAGTTTTTTCCCGACTAAGGCTAAAAGGAAGGGTTATAATACTAAGCGGAGACGGTCGTTACTTAGACCGAGGGTTTTATTGAGAAACACATAAATACGAAATCGATTTGTCAAGCTTTCAAAGGTATACGTATTTACTGTCTCGGTACCTAGATCAAAAGGTAAACACCTACCGAAAACAGGTCGGTGACCCGGGCGACAAAGACGTTTGAACCAGAAAAAGCTTTTAGAACGAAGCACCTCCATTTATCCATTATTTTGGTTGATTCTTTCAGATACCTACTGTATTATTTTTTAGGATTCTTTCAAAAAGACCAAATTCTCGCACATTTGAAGCACTTAAATACTCTGTTTTTTAATAACTAGCTTTTGCCGGCGACTTCGCCCGGAGGTCGGAAATTATCGCACGAAATCGTATTACAGGGATAAAAAGTATCCTATGTGTTAATCCAGGTTATAATAAACTATCTTTGTGCCAACTTTTATCCAAATCCGTTTTGTAGTTTTTGCGCGAAAGGGTAACATCATCCATTCTCACAAACATTCGCATTTATAATATTAGTAGGATAATCAGGATGGCGGCTGGCGCCACGGCCGGGCGGCCGCGTGTGTAGACAAAGGTATTTAACGCATAGACAATACAACAAAGTCAGAAACATTTCTCACCCGCGCAACCTTGCCTAAGCTCCAGGATTATCATATAAGATATTTTTTATCCCTAAGTTCCCACGGGATCGAAACTTATGCGGGGCGCTCCTAGTAATCACACTAATATTATAAAGGTGAAAGTTTGTGAGTGTGTGTGTGTGTGTGTTTATATGTTTGTTACTTCTTCACGCTCAAACGGCTGGACCAATTTGGATAAATTTTGGTATGGAGGTAGCTGACAACCTGGATTACAATACTTTTTATCCCGATATTCCCACGGGATCAACAATTACGCGGGTGAAACCGCGGGGCGCAGCTAGTATTATTATAAACGCCAAAGTTTATGAAGACGGATGGATGTTTGTTACTCTTTCACGCAAAAACTACTGAACGGATTTTGATGAAACTTTACAGTAACATAGGTTATACATCAGAATAACACATAGGATACTCTTTATCCCGATATTCCCAAGGGATTGACACTTATGCGGGTGAAACCGCGGAGCGCTGCTAGTACTGGAATAAAGACAATGGTCTCTAAATCTACAAACTAAAGAGCGTTCGGTCACATTATTTAATTTGAATATTGAAGTCACAATCTCAACAGCATTTTCTTTTCACTCATAATTTCTTAAGCAATCAACAGTAACTCGACCCCAACTGAAACTTCTGCCGCGCCTCTTCCTCATACCCTCAAACAAAATCCAAAGAACAGAAGTAAAGACTACGAAGTTAAATTGGTTCTGCCGTAATTAAGAATCAACTTATGAGCCCAAACTCGCCCCAAATTTGGGGACGAGCCTTAAGGGGCTTACATGACCGAATGAGCTGTCACTGTCGGACTGCATAGAAAAGAAAGAGAAGCGCGATGACACAACCCTGGTAATTTATTGCAAAATATGAAGCAATTCTTTAGTTACAAAAATCTATTGTTTGGACGAAAAAATTTAAACTAGTATTTTAGTATGTTGCTTGTAGAATAATCTGTCAAAAAATCAGTTTGATTGTATGTATATTAGTATGGTTTTTATTGTAAAAAGAAAGTTTTAGAGGTATCTTCATGATTTTTTTTTATCGTATCAAATTAGTTGTACCTATTATGTTTTCAATACACTATCTACTTAGAAGAATATCATATATTTTTTCTGATTTTGTTTACTGTAGTCGATCATATAGGTACTTTAATTGTTTCTAAGACATGCGTTTTTAGGGTTCCGTAGCCAAATGGCAAAAACGGAACCGTTATAGATTCGTCATGTCTGTCTGTCTGTCTGTCTGTCTGTCCGTCCGTATGTCACAGCCACTTTTCTCCGAAACTATAAGAACTACACTGTTAAAATTGGTAAGTAGATGTATTCTGTGAACTGCATTAAGATTTTCACACAAAAATAGAAAAAAAATAATAAATTTTAGGGTTCCCCATTCATAGAACCGAAACTCAAAAAATCTTTTGCACTCGAAAAATTTTTTTTTTCATCAAACCCATACGTGTGGGGTATCTATGGGTAGGTCTTCAAAAATGATATTGAGGTTTCTAATGTCATTTTTTTCTAAACTGAATAGTTTGCGCGAGAGACACTTCCAAAGTGGTAAAATGTGTGTCCCCCCCCCCCCTGTAACTTCTAAAATAAGAGAATGATAAAACTAAAAAAAACATATTATGTACATTATCATGTAAACTACCACCGAAAATTGGTTTGAACGAGATCTAGTAAGTAGTTTTTTTTTAATACGTCATAAATCGTAAACCACAATTTACCATTCATTCAATCAAGTCAAAAATAAAAAAACATTTAATTTCATAAACATAAACCTTATGAATAGACCCGGATGTTACGGAACCCTCGGTGCGCGAGTCCGACTCGCTCTTGCCCGGTTTTTTGTGTTTAGGTCCTGTAAGCCCCTTAATAGCCTGTTGATGTCCCATTTGTAACGAAGTCGCGAAGAAACTTGGACCTCAGACATTGTCTATTGTTGAAGAGTTACTTGGTATCGGTTCCAACAATTTGGTTGGCGTTTCGATTGAAATTGACCGTGGTATAGGCATTTAAGTCCATCAACGAAGATACGGGCCCATCCCGAAAGTACGTGATCCGTCAAAACAAGTGACAAATTCAATTTTTCGAACGGGTAAAAACACATTGCGAATAGGGACAACTGTCAAATCGTGTTGTCATTAACTTTTAGTTTGGGCTCCGAACTAATCTTATGTCCGTAGGTGATACGGAGTAGGTAACGCCCAAAACTGCGGATTTCGTGCTTAGGGGGTGAGGGGGCGAACAGGGCTATTAGAATTTCGGGTCGGGGGGGGTCTGGCTGGAGTTCTAAGAACAATCGAAATAAAACCTGATCAGAAACCATGGAAATTGCAAACATTTGGTTTTTACCTTTTTTATCGGAGGCCGGTTTATTTGATGGACCCTACTTCAGAATTATGCTTATTCGTTCTTTGGTTAATACGCAAACGTTGGCCAAAATAACTTACTTTTATGTCTATAAACCATTTTTCTTTCAAGTTCTGTAATTGCAAGTCGATCCATTGGCAAAAGTAAACTGCGAAGTTAGCTCAAGTTATATGTAGAACTCATTTGTGTGCGCAACTTTTACCGTAGACAAATTAATTTAAATGTATGAAAGCATGTTCGGAATATCTTGAATGTTAAGTAACCTTAGATATTAAGCAAATATACTTACCTACTTCTAAAGCTGGAGTTAGATGGATTGGTAACAGTAGCGGTACTGAGAGGTACCTTTTTTTTTGCCTGTTGGAACCTTTAAAAGGCACCCGACCTTCGGGGAAGGAGGTCGGGGAGTGTGGGATTTTTACCTCACTAAAACTACCCCGGTGATCACAGCACATACGGGCGGTCTCGGTTCCTCCTAAAAGACCAATTCCTGAAGCCCCCCGAGCAACACCTGTAAGGCACATCCCTGGGGAGACTGTAAAGGGGCCTCCCCTGAGCCTCGCTGTGCACGGCAGCACGTGACCACTGTGCCACCGTCTTCCCTGGGATCACACAGTCCGCATTCTGTGCGCCCGCAACCCCAAAGGTCCACCTACCTTATTTGGTAAGCGGGTTTTAGCGTATTAGGCGCCAAGGCGGTTGCCGCCCCGACGCTTCCTTCTCCGAGCAGGATCAGCCCTCTCCCACTGAGAGGTACCTACGGCACAATTTAATTTAAAGTTCTTCATCCTACCTATATAGAAAAGGGTGGATCCTCAGACCAGACGGGTTTTGTGTCTGATAGGCTACTGCCCGACGATGGATATCGGGACGTTGTATACCTATAATATGTAAGTAGTTAACTGGTTTAATGTCAATAACCTACTTCTTAACGGAAAAAAAACGAAATGTATTAAGTTTACGATACCCCACGTTAGACAAGTAGAAACTTGTGTTCTCATTAAGGATGAAGAGTTAAAACCCGAAGATACCACAGTATTCTTAGGCATAACGTTGGATGCCAAGCTTCAAATGGGGCCCCATATAGATAAATGTCAAAAAAGCTTAGCTCTGCAGCATACGCCGTTAGGAAAATTCGTGATTTGACTGATTTAGAGACAGCCCGTTTAGTTTACTTTAGTTATTTTCATAGTGTGATGTCGTACGGTATTCTGTTGTGGGGAAATGCCGCCGACATTCAGACAATTTTTATTTTACAAAAAAGGGCAATTCGTTCCATTTATAAATTAAGTCCCAGACACTCTCTCAGAGACAAATTTAAAGAGATTAATATAATGACTGTGCCTTCTCAGTACATTTATGATAATCTTTTGTATGCACATAAAAATATTAATCTGTTTAAAAATACAGTGATATCCATAACATAAATACTAGGAACAAACACAAATTTGTTGTTCCTACAACAAGGCTCAAGAAAATAGGTGGCTCGTTTAGATGCCAATGTATACGTTTTTACCCGACTGCGTCAGAAGGAGGGTTATGTTTTTCGAGTGTATGTATGTATCTATATTTCTTTGGCACGCTCTGTAGCCTAAACGGCTTGATCTATTTCAGCTTGACAGGTGCCGTTAGTGACACTGGGTATATCAAAATTGAAAAAAAAATAAAATAGCCGATTTTTGGCGCAATATGTCTTCAAAAAAAATTTTTTTTTTCTCGAAACCTATCGAGTGGGGTATCGAAATAAAGGGTTTTAAAAGGTGATTACAAAAATATATGTAACTTATATAGTTAAAAGTAATTCGAAGTGACAAATCGTAAAACATACACTCGAAAAACATAACCCTCCTTCTGACGCAGTCGGGTAAAAAACACGTACCAAGAACTAAATCGTTTGCGAAATCTTTCACATTTGTAAACTAAAAAGCTATATTTTTTAAATTACTTTTTTTAATTTTATTTTTATTTATAAGGGAATTTGATTCTCTTTTTGTAAACCCACTCCGCTGACAACACCTCTCCGCTTTCAGACAGAGGCAGTCTTTACCCCTCCACATGATGTGTACATTATCCTGTCAAAACATTCACTGAACGAGAGAATGAATGAAAGCTTTGTTTCGCGAACAATACGCGACTAATGTTACGAACGTAATGCACGGTATTGTGTTCAGTGAGTGAATGATAAATAAGTTTTGGGTAAAATATGAAAATATAATTCATTATGAGTGATTCATCTTTATCTAAAGTGTTTTGTTGGTGCCGACAACAAAGAGGTATAAACATAAATGACTATTCATTTTATATCGTTTACCTATTCTTTGAAATATACTGAACAACTCAGAGAAATGTTCAAATCTATAAATATTAATATAGAATTCAACTGACTGACTGACTGATATATCAACGCACAGCCTAAACCGTTGGTCCTAGAGACATGAAATTTGGAGGGTGTGTTCTTTGTGAAAAGTAGGTATCCACTAAGAAAGGGTTTTTCGAAATTCTAGCCCTAAGAGAGTGAAATGGGGGGTTGAATTTTCTGTGTTGTGTAGTTTATTACTTGTTATAGCGACAATTGTAGTACACACTCTGTAAAAATTTCAAGTGTCTACCTATTACGGTTCAAAAGATACATACAGCTCTGTGACGGACGGACTGACAGAGCGACGGAACCTTAGTAACAGGGTTCTCTTGGCACTCTTTGAGTTAGAAATTTGCCCACGAGGATCGGAATACTCAGTTCTAGCATTCGGTGTGAAAGTTTCCCTAATTAGTACTTTTATCAAAATTCAATGTAAAATCCGAAAACATACAGTGTGCCGCTTTGTTGGCAACATTAATTTAACTTTTTTTTTGTGGGGAATCATCAAATGACTCCTCCTGACTCCAGACTCTTACTGACTAAAACCCACCAGTGTTCCTTCCTTAGCCTTTTATGTTCCGGGCCAGCGGTAACCCTTTCGGACAATCCCGCTGGACATTAATTTAACACACGTATAAGGTTTCGCGTTTTCGTTTTACGAACGGGATCCCTTCTTTTCGCATTATGTTCTTTGTCCTAATATACTTCGGCATAACGATTTTGGCACAATTTGTTTTGGCATAACAATACTTCGGCATAATTTTTTTAGGCATACATTTTATGTTGGCATAATCATCTTAAAGACTAATTTGTTTTGGCATAAATTTGATTCGCATAACGTTAGTAGGCTTAATGACTATTAGCATAATAACAAACAAACTTTCGAAGTTCCGTACATCGCGATCATAAACATTCTAAATCAAGTAATTCGTTATAGCGTACCTTCTAACTCACGTAATTCGTAATTTTAAACTTTATGAATACAGTACATCGGTATTTTAAACTTCGAAGTTCAGTATGACAGTCAATATTTAGGCATACAATTAATTTAATTTAATATGCTGTGCAACAAAAGTTAGTGACAGAACCGAATTGCTGCAAAACCGACTCCACGTAGTCTTGTTTGTCCTACCCCTAGAGTGTAATTTAAAATCGCGTAGGCGCGTAGGGGCGAGGCGGCCCGCGGGCTGAGGAGCAGGCGGCTGCGAGCGAGCTGCGGTGGTGAGCGAAAGCCGTCTGCGACGATTAGCACGCGTGGGGCCGCCGGAGGCCCGCAGCGCCGGAGCCGTGACAGAAACCCTGCCTGCTGCATGTTGCATGCTCGCTTGAATGCTGCATGCTTGCTTGCATGCTGAATGCTTGCTTGCATGCTGCATGCTTGCTTGTTTGTTTGCTGCATGCTTGCTTGCATGCTGAATGCTTGCTTGCATGCTGTATGCTTGCTTGCTTCATGCTTCCTACAGCGAACAAAAAAACCCACAAAATTGTTCAATACGTTATATTATATTAATATGTTATACATATATTACCTGATTCAGGAGATATGGCTTTTTTCCAATCGTCGAAATAAATTGGTATATCCTCTTCGGGCAAATTTATGCTTTAGGATATTATGCTTAAAAAAGTTATGCTTTAGAACTTTATGCTTTAGAATATTATGCTTAATCATTATTATGGTTAGAGAAATTATGCTTAAAAAAATTATGCGTAAGCTGTTATGCGTAATTATATTATGCGAAAATATAATTATGCCAAACAAAATTATGCTAAGTTATTTTAGGTCTTAAAATTTTATGCAAATGGATAGGGAACCTTTACGAACATATTTTAATTTTATTACACGTTATTATTTTATTTGCAATTTTGTTAAATAGCATCTTTGAGCATTCTGTACATACTGCGATGTTATATTCTGTACAGATCATAACATCGCATTAATTAAATTAAACCGAAAAAAATGGAAAGAGTAGGCGAATTTAAGAAAAGAGAGAGAGAGTTCTATGCACATGCGCTAGTTTTCAAATTACTATTTATTTGATGTTGTTGTAATTTTTATGATTACGGGCCTTACCCGTGTGTTAAGTTAATCAAATCAAATCATTTTTATTTGCATTAAAACATGGTATTACAGATATTGCGTTAAAATTAGTGCTTACATGTTTTGATATACATACATAGCATGCAAACTTGTCGGTATGCGTTACATCACATAATATCTGTTGTTGGAGCATATTTTAGTCTCTGTAAATTCTTTAATAGAATAAATATTTTGTGTATTTAGCCATTTATATATTTTGTGCTTAAATGCTCTAGAAGTCAACGTTTTTAATGTTGCCAATATAGCGGCACGTTACATGTAGATTACACAACCGAACCCCAAGTCTTGGAAATATATTCTAATAACGGATCGTATTGTATTACAGATTCTTGGAAGCACAGTCTAATAAGATCCTTATACTCTTTTCTTATCCAATTCCAGATTATTCGAAGAAAACGAGGACCTACTCCATCTGTTCGAGAAATTCGGCGAACTCAAGACAGCTGAGGCACAGATGAGCTCCGAGGAGTTGGCTGAACATGCTACAAAGGTCATGCATACCCTGGATGAGGGTATCAAAGGTTTGGGAGACATTGACGCGTTCTTCGCGTACATATGGCACGTAGGGGCCACGCATCATCAGGTGCCAGGGTTTAAGGCCGAGAATTTTTGGGTGAGTTCAATGTTAATATTATTAAGTAAGTATATGGTTTTGTTGGAGCAAGTGCTGGTGATCAACGCTCATGCCTTCTGTGTATGAGAAGGGACCTTTGTTCTGCAGTGGGACAGTAGTAAGCTGGTATTATTTTATTTTATTTATTTTATTTTACAGTTTTTGGAACACTTACAGCTAAACACTTTTGCACGATTGATAGTAACAGAAATACGGTCAATTACAAGTTTTCACACATAGAAGAGAGCATTTAGCCAACAAAAAATATTTGAGAAGGTAGACAGTTTTTTTAGTAAATAATTAAATAAATAAAAAAGCCATTTATTCTACTACCCTCTTACATGCATCTCTTCCCCCCTCTCTCCCCTGTTATTGTTAGTTATTTTGTTTTTCCTTCTCTTCCCTCTTGCATGCGTATACTTAATTAAGTAACAATAAATCATTACAATTTCTAACATGCAAAATGATTATGTATGTTATGTATATTTAGGTATTTTTTTTTATTCATCACATTTTAAATTATTTGATATTTAATATATTTTATATTGTATGATTGATTTATTTTTATGTAGTAATAATGTATTTATAATAAATAGAATTAATTAATTAAATTAGTAGTAGTCGCCTCCTTGGCGTAGGCCTCCCCCAGATTTTTCCAGTAGTGTCTGTCTCTGGCTTTGGTCATCCAGTTCGGCCCTAGTCTTTGCACAAATAGGTCTGCCCATCTTTTCCTTTGTCGTCCCCTAGACCTTGTTCCTTCTCTTGGGATCCATTCTATAATTTTTTTGGTCCATCTATCATTAGTCATTCGATATATATGACCCGCCCAGTTCCATTTTAGTGCCCTCACTTTTTCAACAATATAAGTCACTTTAGTGATTTTTCTAATTTCTTGGTTTTTAATTCTGTCTGATAGTCTGATTCCCAACATGCTTCTTTCCATTTTGCGTTGACATATTGCTAGCTTGTCTTCTTCACGTTTCCTGAGCGACCAACTTTGACAGCCGTAGGTCAGACACGGTAGGATTGCTATTTCAAAGAGCTCTTTATGCTAATATGTATTGATTTATTTTTCATTATTTCCTTCAACCCCCAGTATTTTTCCATGCTATGGCAATTCTCCTCTGCACTTCATTTTCAGTGAGATTATCAAAAGAAACTGATTGACCCAAATAAGTATATTCTTTGACGAATTCTACATTCTGACCATCAACCATTATAGGATCAATTTCCTTATTGTTTGCGATTATTTTGGTTTTTGTTATGTTGACCGACAGGCCCACTTTTTTACTCTCTTCTGTCAAGTCGTCATAGTTGCCAAATCTGACGTATTTTCTGCGAAAATGACTATGTCGTCAGCGAAGCGAAGGTGGCTTAAGTATTCGCCGTTGACTCTCAATCCCTTTCTCGTCCAATCAAGTTTCCTGAAGATGTTTTCTAGAACAGCTGTTTTTTTTTAGTATAAACAATATAAAATAATAATAATAATAATAAAAAATATGAAGTATGATATTATATAGTTTTTAACCGACTTCAAAAAGGAGGAGGTTCTCAATTCGACGGTATGTATTTTTTTTTTTTTTTTTTGTGTGTTTGTTACGCGATTACTCCGCCAATTGTGGATCGATTTTCAAAATTCTTTTTTAGTTTGAAAGGGTATACTCTCGAGGTGGTCCCATTATCATGAAGTTGGAATCTGATGACAGGATAACATGGAAATCGAGGGAAACCCTCAAATTTTATAGGCAAAGCTATAACGATTTGGGTATTTTTTAAAATAACTTGAGCATTTGCTCTCGGAAATCATTTGGTAAAGTGGAGCTGATGAAGAAGACACACACACTCACAGATGGCCATTGGAACTGCTCAATGACAAATATTTCACGGGTTGCGATTCGATTACTTTAATATGGTTGCTAAGCAATTTATGCTCGTCACAATGCGTATGGTGAGTGGTTGTTGAGGAGTTCTCCTGGTTCTTACCAGGAGAACTCCTCAACAATTAACGTCCCAACATCGGGAAAAGCAATATTTTGTAACAAGTGATGAGCAGTTGACATTCGGCTATTGTAACTTAGAAAAATTACAAACGGACCCACTAAAAAGTGAAAAATAAAAACTTTTTACAAAAAGAAAACAACCGACTTCCAAAAAAACACTACAAATTGAAAAATAACTTTAATTTCGGAAGTCGGTGTCAATAAACGAAAATGCGGAACCAAAGACACCGACTTCCGAAATTAAAGTTATTTTTCAATATGTAGTGGTATTTTGGAAGTCGATTGTTTTTTTTTTTGTAAAAAGTTTTGTAATTCATACTAGTATTATAAATGCGAAAGTGTGTGTCTGTCTGTCTGTCTGTTACTTACCACGCGAACCGATTTAGATTAAATTTGGTTGAGAGATAGTTTGAGTCCCGGAAAAGGACATAGAATATCGAAATAAAAAAAACTATCTTATCTCGATATTCCCACGAGATCGACACTTATGCGGGTGAAACCGGTTGCGGTTTCACCCGCATAAGTTTCGATCCCGAGGGAATGTCGGGATAAAATGTATCCTATGTCCTTTCCCAGGACTCAAATTATCTCTATACCAAATTTCATCTAAATCGGTTCAGCGGTTTAAGCGTGAAGAGGTAACAGACAGACAGACATTTATAATATTAGTATGGATATCTTCTTTGATTTAACGTCGGTCAGCAGTAAAGTTAATGAGAAGAGCGTTGGATTTTATAAAATGAGCCAACATTTTCTAAATAATACACATGTCCTCTAGAATTAATTGCATAAGTTGACGCCTGCAACCAACTCTCACAGTGATGACAGTCAACAGAAAGCGTGTATCTTCTTATAAGTGTACAGGATGATTTTTTTATCAGCATCCAAATTTTTACAGGGTGTCCTACCCATGAATACGAACAACTTTCACTATGGGACCAACTCTGAAATCACGAAAAAAAAAATCTGCTGTTTAATTCAATAGTTCAATACCTACTTGATTATGATTTTTTTATCAGCATCCAAATTTTTACAGGGTGTCCTACCCATGAATACGAACAACTTTCACTATGGGACCAACTCTGAAATCACGAAAAAAAAAATCTGCTGTTTAATTCAATAGTTCAATACCTACTTGACCAAAATGTATGAAACAGCAGATTTTTTTTTCGTGATTTTAGTATTGGTCCCATAGTGAAAGTTGTTCATATAATGGGTAGAACAGCCTGTAAAAATTTGGATGATGATAAAAAAATCTTCCTCCTTAAAAACTGCGAATTATTAAAAAAACAAACTTGTACCTAATACGACATACAATGAGTTAGTGCAAACACTTGAACATTTCAACAAAATAAAAATTTTGAAAGCCAAAATTGTGTTCTCAAATATATTTACTTACGCAATTCGAATACCGTTAGTGCTTGGCTCTCTGCCAACCTTGAAGGCAAAAGAGCATGAACGTTAAGCATCTCATAATTTTCGGATGAAAGGTTAACTGAAAGTACCTGAAACGTTCATAAAAGATCTACCGACGCCGTCTTTTTACTCGCCATGTTTAATAAAAAATGCAATATCGAAAATGAAAATGAAAAAAAAAATGTCTTAATTCACAAAAATAAAATAGGTGAGCTATTTTATTTTTGTGAATTAGTTTGGAAATCATGGAGAATTTGCATAGAGTGGGATGACAACTAAAAAAAAACAAAAAAAGTTTGTGGTTTTCATACATTTGACAACAGTGCCAATGTCAAATGTATGAAAACTACAAAGTTTTTTTTTTTTATTTGCCATGAGATTCTGGTAGACCTATAGTCATAATCAGCCTATATTGTTCCCACTGCTGGGACACAGGCCCCCCCCCCTTTATTTAGAGGGAGTGGGCTATAATCCACCTCGCGGTCCCAGTGCGGGCTGGTAGATGTCACATGTCTTCGAATTTTTGATTCTAGGACATGCCGGTTTCCTCGCGATATTTTCCTTCACCGTTTTGAGAGCAGTGGTGATGAAATAATTTCCACAAAGTAAAGCGCCTGTCTGGGTTCGAATCTACGACCTACAACTCGTAAGTCACGGCCATTACCACTGGACGACTACCTTATTATCCCGAATGGTGAGGTATAGAAGGTGTTTGTTTGTTTGAAAGCCACTTTTCATCGTAAAAAAGTTTGATTGCTCGAGAAATCAAGACTATTCTATGAGCAGTAAATAGGCCAACAATTCCTTACTGTGGATTGTAAGGACGTCTAAAGTTAATCAAAAGGATAAGCGGTAGCAAACCCTGCTTAAACTGATGATAACCGATTTTTGTAATTAGTGGAGGTCTAGGTTTAATGAACTAGTTAAAAAATGATTAGTGCCCAGTCAGCGAAATAATTACGTAACACACTATCATTAGCAATCGATTTCATTTTGACAGTTCAACAACATTCATTGCGTTGTTTACGTTGTTGAGCAAACACATATATTGAAAAATATATGAAGTAATGGATAAGCAATATTCTTCGAAATTATTCAGATTGAGATTTATAGCGTGTTACACAATTAGCGTGCAGTTCAATCTCCGGCTACTTACTAAAGCTAACATAGGAACAACCACGATTGTGTTATTGGGTGTTTGGATGTTTCTGTTTGGGTTACCTAGAAAATAGAAGATTATTGTCTGGACTTTAAAAGAGACTGTGACCTCTGAATTTGTATCGGCCTTTCTTCTCAGAGTAGTCAGATAGGAAACGCCGACCTCATCTATTTAAAAAATATATAATTGACGTGTAAAAGTGTTTGTGCAAACCTACTTACAAAATAAAATCATTTAACATATAAAGGACTTCCTCATTCCCTAGAAATAGGAATTGAATCTAAGGCTGACCATTCATCTCACAACCATGCACCAAATAAGCGCTAAAACTGCGTCAACAATATACAGCAGTAAAGTTAATTAAAACCAGAAAGGCAGTTTATCTTGCAACACATATTAATTAATTACTTAGAACGCCAGGCCTCTCAGTGTTTAAATAAATAACAACTTAGTTGCAAGTATAATACTTCAGACAGACGGCCAGCGAAGAAATAATTGGAAAATGCTGAACGAAAGGATGTTTCTTGCTTAGGCACGGCGTCCAGAGGCAGTGAAGTATTTATTCATGGACTACTAATAACATTAATTAAATGAAAATATTTTTCTACCAAACCAACACAAGTTGTTTTTGTACCATTCAATATACTTTATAGCAAAGGAAAGGGTACTTAATTTTGTACAAATAAGTTTAAAATATGTTTTTATTTTTCGGTCTATAATCCCACACTATGAAATTCATCATAATCAGCCTATAATGTTCCTACTGCTGGGACACAGGCCTCCTCTCAGTGAGAGGGAGTGGGCCGTAATCCACCACACGGGCCCAGTGCGGGTTGGTCTATGTCACATGTCTTCGAATTTTTGGTTCTAGGACATGCCGGTTTCCTCACGATGTTTTCCCTCACCGTTTTGAGAGCAGTGGTGATGAAATAATTTACACAAAGTAAAGCGCCTGTCTGGGTTCGAATCTACGACCTACAACTCGTAAACCGTGTCCGTGACTACGAAATTCCGAACTTATATTTGTCTACCTGGTAGAGCCCTGAAACCCATAACACAAGTTTAATCTTAGCTTAGAGGCTTACAACTCTGTATAAACCTACAATTTATAAGACTTTATAAGGGTATGATAAATCAAGTGATAAATGTATCATGTAAATTGTTAAACTGGAAAATAAAGATTTTATTATTATTACTTTAATTTACATATCTCGGAACCATGGGGTCTCGGTCCTTTGGAAGGCGTACGAGAGGCCGAAGCCAACTCGCAGAGGCCCCTTAGGAAATTTTAATGAAATGCAGCACCAACCGACGATTATCCCTGTATGCGCTATGCAAGTGTACCCAAGGATAACCCCCGGTTGGTGTAGGACTATTGCAGGATATGGAAAAATAAAAAGTTTGGGTGGCTAAAGTGGACTGGTTACCAAAGAACTATGGAATAACTATGACCCCTGCCTGATCAATGTTTTATATATACACGGATAAAATAGCAGGGGGTGACTTGCACACTCAATAATGGGCCCCCGGAAACGGTCGCTAGCACATAGTGACGTAGCAACATGGGGGCAACATGTCCTGAGGTGCTTATGAGTGGAGAGGTATTCCACGGCTATCAGGACAATCCCGGAAGTACGGTCAAGATCCCTACCAGCATCTTACTGGAATACTTCCTCCGAGCACGTTTGCTCTTGCGAATCTCCACTCAAGCCGGCCAATAAAGGCAAGAATGAGGTGGGAGCTCTGTTCCTCGTCATTGTTCACTCCAGCCGGCCAATAAAGGCAAGCCAGAGGTGAGGAACAAGACTTCTCCCTGAAGATAGGGTCCGTGGGGTCGCTACTGCCCAACAGCTCGCCACATGCTGCCCTGCGGATTATTATTATTAATATATTACATTGTTGTAAAGAAATCCAATTTGTTAAAAAAAAAAAACTACGGGTTTTGTGAACGGGTTGTGTGGGTTAACAGCAGCAGCTTTGAACAGAGAGAAGTGGAAAGAGAGTATGGCCTTTCTCCTGCAGTAGGACATCACAGACTAATAATAATATTGTGTGTGTTACTGTTGGTAAATAGTGCCCTACAGTTACAGGTCGTATGATAGTTTCAAAAGTCAGAATTTTTCCGGATAGGGTGAATGCATCATACGGTCGAATGTGTTAATAGATTTGTTAAGGCTAGTAGGTTCCGGGCGGATGTGACGCCTACTTCCTCTTCTATACAACAAAGTTACTTTTCGTTAAGGTGAAAGCGCCAAGGTACTCCGCTAAATTTAAATATTCTTTATTTTTTACAATTTACAGGTCTGTATGAGATTGTGTGATGATCGAGAGAGAGAGTTGTATTGATGATTTCAATTATTATAATTTAGTATTCTGTAAAAATCTCACCGTGAAAACTTAGGTGAAGTGAGCGTGGAGTGAGCTGTCAATAGTGTCAATTCCTAGCAAAAACAAACTCACTTCACTTAAGTTTTCACGGTGAGATTCTTACAGAATCAACCGGCTTATTAGAATTATTTTTGAGCTTATTATTTCCTTTATTTCATTTTATATACATACTATAAATTATATTTTTAAATATTAGAATATAAAAAATATAAAAACATTTAAAAATATAAAAAATAGCAGTAGCCCACCGGTATCGGGAACAGGGTCCAAGCTTCCGGCGGTCAGGGCTCCAGAGAGAGGAACCTCGTAACAATGCGGGCCGTGTCCAGAAGTACCGCTTTCTGAATCAAGCCCTTGATCCAGCTGCCCAACGAGAGCCTCCTTAGGTGTTGGTCGAGGATCTTGCTCTCTCTCTTTTGAGCTTTATTATTTTTGTCAATTTTAGACGTCGATTAATTATTAGTCAGTTCAAATTTTGTTAAAGTCAGTACTTTGACATTGAAAAATCAATCGACGTCTTTCTATAGCACATTTCCTTACTTAGTAGTATAGTAGGTATACCGTACGGCTTACACAAACACACAATGTTTCCAGTACTCCGTTCCAATGTTTCAGCAATATTTCCGTTCCTCCTAAACGACTGGAGATGGCTCAGAGGTACCTCTGAGCCATCTCCAGTCGTTTGCAACAAACATGTTATTTCAAGTTGGAAATGAAATAGCGTGTATACCTATAAATAGCACGCTATTTAAAATACACTCGAATAGCGTGCTTAACTTGGTATTATCGTTATAATTAGAAGTTGATATTATTAAACTTCTCATGAACTGTGCAAGAATTGCAAAGTTTTGATTGAAGAACAATATCGCTTGAAAACTTTGTTTTTGTTATGTGGTTGAGTTTGCTTTAATAAAGTTGTTTCCTTTTAATAAAGATCCATTTGTTCAATGTGAAGGGGGAAAATGCTGTTATTGTTTTTGATGAACAGAGAGTAGCTCATTATTTTTTTTTTCTTTTTGCGTCCATATACGTCTTTTTAGGGTTCCGTACCCAAAGGGTAAAAACTATTACTAAGACTCCACTGTCCGTCTGTCTGTCTGTCTATCACCAGGCTATATCTCATGATCCGTGATAGCTAGACAGTTGAAATGTTCACTGATGATGTATGTATTTCTGTTGCCGCTATAACAACAAATATTAAAAACAGAATAAAATAAATATTCAAGGGGCTCCCATACCTACAACAAACGTGTTTTTTTGGACTCGTTTATTTCTATCCTGCTAATCATAAGATGTCCGTTTCATTTGATGTCAGCGCAGCATGTCTTACTCCATCAACCTGCACTGTGCCCGCGTGGCGGATTATGGCCCAGTCTCTCTCTCACAGAGAGGAGGCCTTTGTTCTAGCAGTGGAAAAAGAAAAGAAAGAAAGAAACGAAAAGAAAGAAAAAGAAAAAGTATTAAATCGTAAACGTTGTAGGCTGATATGCAGCATGTATTTTTCCGTCATCTCAGAAATCACCCCTTTCTAGCCAAATCGTCTTCCACACAATCTAACCATCGATTCTCTGCTCTTCCCCTTCTCTTATCTTCACACATTTTACAAAGGAATTTTCGCATTTTTCACACCATACGCTGCAAGATACACACATATTCAGCCTAAGTGACGGAGCTTCAAACTTCACCGTATCATGCATTAGCGACGCTCGAACACTTGCGAAACTATTCACAAGTGCTCGCAACTGGAGCATCTGTAGCTAGAGCGTCTTGCATGAATTCTATGATGACGTAGATAGTGAACTTAAGTTGCACCTAGGACGTTTAAGAGTAACCTAGTCGCGAGCTCGAACTCACTGGTGGTCATCGCCAAAAGCACGCAGTCTCACCTGGCTTCATGTCCAACAGAGATAGTATCAGAGATGAGCAGGTAGACGCAAGTTCTCAGGCACAAAAACACCGCACCGAACTGATAGGAGCGTAAAAAAACTCGAAAAGTGCTTTAGAAAATCGAGTTTTATGAAAAAACCACTGCTTAAATCAATTACAAATAAAGTTTATTGAACTCTTCGTTATAACTGATCTATGTCGGTACGGGCTTGGTTTTGAAGATTTTACAGTTCTTTTATTACGTATTTACACCCGAAGTTACGTTAAAAATAGCAAGAAAAACGAATCTTTGTTGGCTCATAACTTTTTAATAGCTTTATATTTTACTATTCTGTTTTCGTACAGTCACGAGCAAAAGTATGTATACACTTGGCTTTATTCAAAGGCGATTTTCTCCTTTATTTTTGAATGGCATTTTATATTAGTAGGAACATAGTATTTTCGAACCCATAAGTATATTTAAAGTCTAATTTCAACGTTGCGTTCGTTATTTCGTGAAAAAATCGCAATTTAAAGTTGCCAAGTGTTGACATATTGGTGCTCGTGACTGTACAGACAAAATTAATTATAAGACCGTTTTTTTATTATTAATTTTGTCTGTCAAACATTATATCGTTTTATATCATGTTTAACTTTGGATGCACAATGTCAAACAGTGAAGTAATGACTCTCCCGAAATTTGTATGGAAAAAAATCGACTAGTGGCCTTAATATGAGAGGCTTCTTGACAATTAAAAATGTCCATTAGTGGGTATTATGGATACTTATCGACATATACAGGGTTATTGATAAAACATTAGGTCATTGTACTCATCATTATGAACAACTCTTACTATGGGACCAAACCTGAAATCGCAAAAAAAAAATTTGCAGTTTCCTTACATTTATGTTCGTATGACTCGTCTGTGTGGTGCCGGACTTAAAGAATAACACCACCCCTTACTTGCCATGGGTGACGTAAAAGGCGACTAAGGGTCTTACCGGAGAATGGGCAGCAGCGTTCTCTATGCATTCCACCATCATACCATACTGCGATCGCCAACCCGCCTGCCAAGCGTGGCGATTATGGCAAACCCCCCCAAAATTGGGGGAGGCCTATGTCCAGCAGTGGACGTCTATCGGCTGAAATGATGATGATGATGATGATGACTCGTCAAAATGTAGGGAACAGCAGATTTTTTTTTTGCGATTTCAGGATCTTACATCACCTGTTTCCGACATTGTGCAACATCAATCACTTTAGAAATATAGCCTTTTTAGCAGTTCCTTTACAATGCACAAATTCAAAATGTGCCAATTCCCTTATTCGTGTTTCTGCATTTGTTGATTCACCCACAAATAAATTAAATTATTGCGACTAAGATTTTCAGTTGAATAGGCTTATTGGTTCATTGGTACGAAACAGAACTGACTGACTGCTGATATTGTTACGATACTTCTGACTGCTGATATGGGTAACAATAACAGTACAGTTGTACTATTGTTACCCAAATCAGCAGTCAGAAGGATAAACGATCACAGATTATGTACTGTTATTGTTACCCATATCAGCAGTCAGAAGGATAAATGATCACAGATTATTTGTTGTTAGCAAACAGCTTCCTTATCGCTTGACCGTCTTTCACACGATATCCACCGATGAAGCTAATTATTGGCCAAACATTCCGAACGACGTGATTAGCGGAGCATTATTATTCAAACAACAGCCTAAATCAATATTTCCTTCCATAAATCAAAATAATAATTATATTATTCTCATCTTATTTCCCTAATTAATAAGGAAAACACCGTCAAAATGTTAATCATAGGTACTAGCGAACGCATTGAGAGTTCCGTACCATTTATTTTTTTTAACAGTTGACAAGCATTTGTTGAACCTTTAAATATACCACACAAACCGCGGATTTAACAGCGGTATGACCAGACATGGCAACTCGGTGCCACTACATAATCATTAATTAATGACCAATTAGGTACCTAGGTACATAGATATTTTTTTTAGATAGCACTACAATCTAGAAAGTATCTTTTTAATACGTTTGAGCAGTTCTTTGCTGAAATCCATACCTACTTCTTTGAGATGGAAACGGTGATTATTCATTATGTTTGCATTTCATTACTTAGTTGTATACGTAACTTGCCTTAACTTTTTACTTTAACATAGCTGACTATGTTAAAGTAAATTCAACATAAATATTATAAACTTAATTTTATATCAATTTTTGTAACAATTTTTGTTAAATTTTGTAACAATTTGTCATTTTAGTAAGTTTAATTACCACGATCACGATTACCACGTCATTTGTTGCATATTAAGTTGCAACATTGTGATCAAGCTTAACATTTTTGATGTCTAGCAACACACTCTCTCTTTGCATTCATGCTCTGTGTCTGCACTCACTCTGCATTCATCTCTGTGCATTCATGTTTCCAACCGGCAAATCCATTTTTTTCATTTTTGTAATATTTTCCATGCATGAGTTTTTATTAAACATGCGTTTCTAAGATCGAAAGACACAGACAAATGAAACAAAACATTTAAAAAAATGTATAGCATGGATCACACAAGCAGTGGTCCACCTCGCGCCTTACAACATGGGACCTAAATACAGGATCAATGGGATATCAATGTGCAATCTGTTACCACCATGGATTCAGTGCATAATACTGAACCACCTGGGGTGAAATTTTTCGTAGTTATCCAAAATGACGAGGCAATTCAGCTGCTAGACAACACGGTCAAAGTGAATGTAGAGGCAATTCAGCTGCTAGACAACACGGTCAAAGTGAATGTAGAGGCAATTCAGCTGCTAGACAACACGGTCAAAGTGAATGTAGAGGCAATTCAGCTGCTAGACAACACGGTCAAAGTGAATGTCGAGGCAATTCAGCTGCTAGACAACACGGTCAAAGTGAATGTAGAGGCAATTCAGCTGCTAGACAACACGGTCAAAGTGAATGTCGAGGCAATTCAGCTGCTAGACAACACGGTCAAAGTGAATGTCGAGGACATAGAGCGCAGGCTAAAGAAAACTAAACAATTTGATTTAGGGTAGTAGTTTTAGAGTGAACGAATAATAGTGCGGTGTCAATGGTGCTATCCATCTAACACATGAACGAAGATTTTTAACAATTATCAAACCCTAAAAAAGTGCGTAAAAGTGCAAATTGACACTATTCTTAGTTAGAACATAATCTATCTCATTAAATATTAAGTTAGAGTTAAATTTCATTAGTATATTATTTTTATTTCGTTTATGTATTAAGTTAACTTATTTTCTTACATCTTTAAATATTTCATATAATATAAAAAATAAGTATAAAAAACATTTGTTATTATTTATATTTATTTATTTCAGAGTATCTCATCTCCCATAATTATAAACACAAAACAACAAAATCATAAACTATTAGTGTGTTAGGCTAGATTGTAATTAATTACTAAGAACTTTAGTTCTTATCAATAAAGATCAAGAAAATAAAAGTCATCCATAAAAAATATGTGTGGGGTCGGGGGACCCCCAGCAGGAACGAAGTTCAAAATAAAAATACGCGATGATGATGATGGCGGCTGCGAAAATTTTCTAATGTTTGCAGCCGCCATCTTGGATTTTCATTTTGACCTCACTATCGGCTACAGTACCCTCGAAAACCATGAAAACTATCGTTCTCTCTTTCTGATTCTCTTTATTATAATTATGTAATAAAAAGTCGCATGGAACGAAAAGCGTTATGCCCCCATAACGCTTTTCGTTACGTGACGATTCTCTCAGTTTACTTCTAATGCAAGCTTCGTTAAAGAACTTCGTTCCAAAAAAACGTTATTTGCACCAATTTTAATATCTACAGTTTTTACCAGGAACCAATTCATAAAACATATTTCTTCTTACAGAAAATCGAGCAGCCGTTCTTGCAAGCTGCTCAAACGACTCTCGGCGACAGATACACTCCGAACATAGAAAATATATACAAGAAGACCATCAGGTTCATCTTAGAGAACCTGGTGAAAGGCTACGAGGACTCCAAGGTGGAAAACGGGAAGGCACAGTCTTGACAGGAGAACTTTTGAGACTTATTTTAAAATGCTTATAAAACTATGGTTACCTTTAGTAAATATTTGGCAGTTAGAGTTAAAATTTGGTTGAGTTTTAAACTCGTTGACAATAAATTGACAAAAAATATTAGGTTACCCCGTTTGGTTGGGGTACCCTAGCTAAGTTACTGAGACCAACTGTGATTAAAGGCTATAAAAATAAAAAGAGGCTCATCTATTAAAAAAGGTATGCATCATTAGAAGTGCAAAATGTTTATAGGTTCATCCATTTTAAAAGGTGTCCTTTATTAGATGGTCAATAAGTTTTTAGAGGATCAGATAAATATTTTACTTTTCCAAATTACCGCTAAATTAACAATAGTGTACAAGATACTACTGGCTTAAAACTCTGTAAAAATGTTCAATTCAATTTATTCAGGAACAATTCACATTGTGTTTGAAATCTTAAAAATTATAAAACTAACACATTCATAATACAATAAATCATAGAAAATTACATAAAAAAAACAATAATAATAATAATAAAACATTTAAAAAATAATACAATAAACATTACAACTCTCATGAACTACAAACTAAAATTACCCTGTCTCATTAACTATTATCAAAAAAAAAATTAAAATGTGGATATGTCATCGTCTATGGAATACAGACATTTCCCCAATAGGAACGCTTTAAGTCTTGACTTAAATGAGCTCGTGTAAATTATAGATCTTAATTCCAATGGCAATCTGTTAAAAATCCGCACTGCTTGATATTGAGGACTATGTTGAACAATGTATGCGTGGTCATACATAAAAAATTATACGCGTCGACTTGAGAACCTCCTAATATTTTTTTTTCGTCATTTAATATTTAGTTTTTATTTGACAAACTCCACCCATACCTATCACAAAATATTAAAATAATTTAATTCAATTTTATAAACACTAAACTTGGGACCTCTGCCAAGATCAAAAATGAAGTTATGCCAAGTTTTAGCTCTAACTAACGGACGTAGAATTACTTAAGTTTATTTTTGCTCTTAAGATTTGTGTTCAATTCTCTACAGCTTCGCAAAAAGTCTAGAAACGGTGCTACATTATTTTTAATTTCCTGTCAGCTGGAATCAGTTCAAGACTATTTGAAATTCTACTACTGCAGCATTATATGTATGTATGTCGCAATCATCTAGCTTAATTAGCCATTCAGTTAACTGCCTAGCCTTTTAACTAAGCGGCACCGTTCAACTAGCGGCCACATAAAATATTTAATGAACTAGCTGGCTGATGCTTAGGCCATTTATATAATAGGGTGAAAATGTGAGAAAAAATAGTTTGGCAGTTGGTTTGGAACTGGATAGGTTGGAACTGTGATCAACCACGCGCGAGCCGAATTGGTCGCTGTAGCTATGCCAGGCCACCCAGACCAAATGTGTTAGGTTAGGTTAGAACTGTGACCAAACGCGCGCGAGCCGAGCGAGCGTAGCGAGCGAGCGGTGCCACTGCAGCGGCCGGCGAGCGCTACTTCCAAGTTAGAAAATCAATCACGAATCAATCAATCGCCAATTTAAATGTCTGGGTTAAGCAAGTATGTAAACGTTAGCGATCCGAGTTATTTGCCTAGCTGTTTGATTGAATGGCTGAATATCATTCAGGCCGCTAGTTGAACGGTGCCGTTTGTCCTCTGTTATATGTTAGTAGTTGAATTTTTTTTTCTTTCTTTTTATGTTAATTAATGTAATTGGTGATACCGTTTTAATTAACAATAAACAACAACAAACCCTGTTTAGTTAAAAGGCTAGTCAGTTAACTGAATGGCTAATTAAGCCAGTTGGCTGCTATATGTGTACAGGGTGACATCGAGGCGAAAACTGCAACCATGAATCCAGCACAGGACTCTAGACAGTGTATACATTTCTAGCGTGGACACATTTCTAGCGTGGACACATTTCTACAGTTATCAAAAAAAAAATCGGGTCTTTCATAGAAAAACGCAGTAGGTACCTACGTGGTAGAAATGTATGGAACAATTTTTTTTTTTTTAATAACCGACAAAATTTTTTAACGCAGGGGTGTTTGATGTCCTTGCGGCCTACATTATACAGCATCTCCCATGTTTTGTCTTTGCATTGCTCTAATGTCGACTACTTGTTTGTAATGATGAATACAATCACCCCTGAGGAAATGCGTGTGGTCGTTTCTCCATAGAAAAGCTCTCGCCTGTTTTTTTTTCTGGTTAATGACCATAAAGCAATGATATTTTACAAAATAATAAATATTAACTACTTGTATGTCCCTATGTTTATATCCTTCTTATTCAGTTTATGAAATATCTTTTAAATTGGCCCAATATTGGAGGAGGAAATAGGCGAGAGCCAAACCTCGAATTACGACTTTTAACTTACTTACGTACTCTCTCCGACCGCATTTTCCTCTTAACTCCGCCTTTGTACAGGATTTTTTTCTTGTGCATAAAGTTATAATACATAAATTAAATAAAAATAGGGGAAGTCTTGCAGGAAATATAGCCTCTTCATTATATTTTTATTGTTGTAAAAGCAACAGCAGCGACACTGTTTCTACTCTTTTATGCCTATCTGTAATTAAGCCCATAAGTTATTGTGCAGAAAACACTGCCAAGTTTCATTTTGTATATAGAAAATCCTACATTACCTCCTTCCACGAGAATATTTACGAGCATTTACCAACAAAAACCACGAATTTCCAAACGGGAGTGTCATTAAAATGCACAACAACACTTTATTTTCGAATCCATCCGGATTTCAGGCAGAAATCGCCTTTATAAGATTTCAGAAGCACGAGACGTCATTGATTTATTCATTGCAAGCATTCAATATGAATTTGTGATTTTGTTCTGAATCATGAGATCAGGAGAAAGTCTGAGCGTGCTGTTTGTTTTGGCGAGTCTTCGCAGTCACTGCATGTGGATTTCTAGGAATAATTTTTAATGTCTCGAAATGCTCGCAAATGTTATGAATTGTGGCAATATTTGTAGGAATTAGGGCGCTTTCAATTTAGACGTTTCGTGTCGGACCGCTGCGGTGCCGAAGCGGTGCGTTTGTTGTATTGCGTCCAACACGAAAAGTCTAAATTGAAAACGCCCAAATTCACAAAACTGCTTTTTAATTATCTCCCAGCACCCAAATTGAGGAACACACTATCAATCACCATCTGAAGCATTTTGAAGGTATTGCTAAACCATTGGTTCATATGCTGGAAAAATTTGTCTGCTCACAGCGTAAATATCGCAATGAATGTTGTTGAACTGTCAAAATGTAAGCCTAGAAAGAAAGAAGAAAGAAAAACTGTTTATTCTGCATAAACAAAACGCACATTGTAAATAAAAAAATTTAAAAAGACAAAATATTGACACACAACGTAGTCAAAAGCCTCGTACTCAAGCTAAAAAAAAGTTGTCAATTTTGTCTATTGCTTGTTGTCAGGGCCAGGGACCAAAGACAAAACACATTATTTATTAATTGACATTGACAATTTGAGATTGACATTTGACAACACAAATCAATCCGTGATACGCCCGAGTCACTGGCTGTCCTACTGTTAGTGTGTTACCTGGCTGGTATTTGGTATTTCATGCCATTTTATGCAATTTATACATGGATTGGCTTAAAGATTACTTTTACCGTTTTCTGAACAATAACAATAATTTATTTTTAAGATTTTACCAAACAATGTTGTAAGAAATAAATAAGTATTATTATTGTAACAATTAAGGCATTTAGGTCGATTAAGTATGAAACTGGCTTATAAACCTGACCAGGGGGCCTAAAAAGGCCACTTTGGCAGAATCCTAAAAGGATAACACTATGAATCAAAATGGACAGTTAACTGTTAAATTAATCGTATCAAATCCTATTAGTAAAGAATTTTTCAGTTATTTTTTTTTTGTCTGTGCTAAAATACCAATCAATCCAATCCAAATCCAATCCCAATCTCTTTGATTGTACCTAAGTAATGCAGCGAAAAAAAGAAAAACACGACCTGTCTTCGCCATATTATAATTCATAATGTTATCTTTTTATGATTCTCCAAAGTGGCCTTTTTAGGCCCCCAGGTTATCTGTTAATATTTTGACTAGGTAAGATATCAAAATCAAAAGTCACTTATTCAAATTAGGATGAAAATTATCTTCCAAGTCTACTCATCTTTTTTACAATGTTACACCGTCCAAACTTTATTTTTAAAAGCTACGACCTATTATGACGAAACATTATATAAGTAGATGGAATATAACAGAACAGAAAACTTTTATTTCAGACAGAGTCCCTAATAGTAGGTACAGACACGGATTAACATAAAAATTCAGCGTAGACCTACTTAGCAACAGAGCTATCAGAATAATTTAGGGCCGTTTTTAGGCGAAATGTCTCTAAACTTCGTTGAGCGAATGATGTTAAAGATATTTGAACTGTCATTCTATACTAAGAATAAAGCTGACGAGTTTGTTTGTTTGTACGTGCTAATCTCTGGAACCAGACAGATTTAAAAAAAATATTTCTTCATTTGGTAGCCTTCTTGAGGAAGTTTATAGGCTATTTACCATGACCCTGCATATAAGCAAAAAGAAAAAGTCTGAATGCTAATATGTCGTATCTGTATCCATTTTACTGTGTGTACAGACGCCAGCTCATCAAACTGCTACAATCTGTCAAATTTCCTTAATAGATTTTCAACTTTATCACTACAGCATAAGGTTTAAATTTGATTGGGAAAATTTGACAGTTTCGGGTAGGTTGATGTGCTTTGTGTGACTTTCACTTCACACGTGCAACGAGCAATGACGTGATGATGATGTGCACATCTAGATTTATTGTTTTATGTGGAAACTAGCTTCCGCCCGCGGCTTCGCTCGCAAGGTATGTCGATAAAAAGTGTCCTATGTCCTTCCCCGGGATGCAATCTATCTCTCTGCCAAATTTTATCGAAATCCGTGCAGTGGTTTAGGCGTGAAAAGGTAACATACAGACAGACAGACAGAAAGACAGACTTACTTCCGAATTTATAATATTAGTATGGATAAAAGTTTTTTTTCTTTTATTATTGAGAAGTATATTTTTCATTTAACTAAATCATAGTTCTTTCGAGCTTAATTTTCAATGACGTAAAATATAAGCTTATCTGCAGTAAGTATACTTTTTTGAAACCAATTGTAACTTTACATAGGTTAAGATTTAATTAATGTACTTCCTAAGTTAAATATGTCTACAATTAAATCTGTTATTTAGTTTCTTATTATATACAATTAAAATATTTTTTTTTTAATAAATAATATTCATAAATAGATGGAAAATACGTACATTTTTTTAAAGGTTAAGATTATTTGTAACAGTTATTTGAACTATGGATGATAATGAAAATTCTGGTCATTGTAATTTTTATTAAATGTTATTATAGATATCATATAAATATATTTGAATATTTATCATTTTTGTTGTGTAGTTTTCGTTCCATTAACCATGATTTAATGGAGTATCTTGGCAAAGGTTCCACAAAAGTTTTAATAGAAATATACACGCATTTCCATAATACAACTTCCTGCAATACCCCAAAACTAATAAAATATCCCCGAATACAGGAACCTAAACACAAAAAACGCAAGTTTTAGAAACAATAAAAGTATACGATCGACTACAGTAAACAAAATCAGAAAAATATATATGATATTCTTCTGGTTAAGGTAGGTAGATAAGTAGTGTGTTGAAAACCTAATTTGATACGATAGAAAAAAAATCAAGAAGATACCTCTAAAAGCATTCTTTTAACAATAAAAACCATATAATATGAATTATAATATAATCATTCTGATTTTTTCTCAGATTATTCTACAAGCAACGTGCTTTAGTATGTTGCTTATAGAATAATCTAAAGCACTAGTGTTTTAATTTTTTAATCCACACAATACATTTTTTGTAAATAGATAATTGCTTCATATTTTGCAATAAATTACCAGCGTTTATTTATTTATTCTCTTTCTTTTCTATGCAGTCCGACAAAGACCATGCTTTAGGTCATGTAGTCGCCATAATAACCCCGTATCAAAATAAACGTGATGGCCGAGTGGTTTAGGCTCACCTCTCATGCACAAGATTGTGAGTTCAAATCCAAGTACAGACGCTAGCACATCAAGCTACCCGAAACTGTCAAATTTTCCCAATCAATTTTGAATCTTAAATTTTAGCGATAAAATTGAATTTCTATTAAAGAAATTTGACAGATTGTAGTAGCTTGATGTGCTGGCGTCTGTACCTACTAATGTGACATTCTCAATTCGTATCAGGGGCCCTAATTCACTATGACCATGTGACTGTCTGTCACTAAATAGGTGTAAACCGTTGTGTTGCTAATAAATAGGTGTAAACCTATTTATTAGTAAAAAAAAAAAAAAATAGGTGTAAACCTATTTATTAGCAAAATATTATATTTTTTTTGGCGCCGTCACTTGGAGACACATAAATTCTCTATTTTATGGACAACAGACTGGTACTTATGCCAGCCATCAGTCGAAACCAATATATTATGTCACTTGAGATGCAGTATTTTGTAAGAATTCGAAGAACGACCCAAACCCAAAACGGACCCTTGAAACAATTGAGAAATTGTACAAAAAAAAGCGATAAACCTGCGAAAGTATGGGAAGTTGGGCTGTGAGCATTGTAGTGTATGTAGATATCAATATATCGCACTACAAACCGATAACAGTATTGTGACGTTGCCTCGGGCGCGCACGTCGTCGCTCGGTTATAAATACCGGCCCGAATGGTGAGAGGGGCAGTCGTTGTCGGACTGTCGGCCTGTGCGGTGGTGCGTTGGCGAGTCAACTATTACTATTAGTAAATGAGCATATTTTACATTGGCGACGAGGAGAAAACCGTGAGTTTATAAATTTTATTAGAAAAAAAAAAAAAGAAAATAATGACGATTATTCATGTCTTTAGGAAAAAGTAAACAACATTTATTTTAGAAGGTAGATTGAAATAAAGTTGTTTTCTTAATGTATTGTTTTGTAACTATTTAAATGTAGTAAGTTGTTAAGAAAAAAATACTGATTTCATTATATTTAACATAAATATAGCATCACGCCTATGTTCCCCAAAGGGGTAGGCAGAGACGTGTGGTGCAACCATGTTTAACAAGTTACGTTGGGCATGTCTGCTGTCATTAACCGGACGCCAGGTCAGACTCCGATCTATTATTGGGAGGTTCTTGGTGGAGAAACTGAGTGACGCTGCCTGACCTGGGAATCGAACCCGGGACCTCATGCTTAGCTATTTATAAATGTGATAAAAATGTGTGTTATAAATGTGATAGCAGTAGAACCTAGCTACTGGTCATTAAATTGACAAGTCATCAGAGAATGACATTAATAGCAGTAGAATATACCTACTGGTCATTAAATTGACAAGTCATCAGAGATTGACATTAATAGCAGTAGAATATACCTACTGGTCATTAAATTGACGAGTCATCAGAGATTGACATTAATAGCAGTAGAATATACCTACTGGTCATTAAATTGACAGTTATCAAAGACAAAATAGGTCAGCAGTAGTGGTACATTTTATGTACATACTGGTCATTAAATTGACAAATAATTTAATTTTGCAGATTAGTGCATCTTTAGTTTATTGGTTCCAGGTAATTAATTAATAACATGAGTTCTCATCTCACGTTAGACAAGTTTGATTGTTTTGTTTGTTTGAGGGGGAACCTTCATCAGTAGGAACAAGATGGGAACGCTGGAAACGGGCACTCTTGATCTACCTGGAAGCTGCTGGCATCGAGAGTAGTGAGAAGAAACGTGCTTCGCTACTACATTTTGGTGGACTAGAATTGCAGGAAATATTTTATAATATACCAGATGCAAATGTATCACCAACAGATGGAGTGGATGTCTTCAGTGTGGCTATCACCAAACTCGATGCATACATTCTACCTAAACAAAGTAAGATCTATGAACGTCACCTTATTCAATTAATCAAACAAGAGGCGAATGAAAAGTTTGAAAAATTCCTAGTACGGCTTAGACAACAAGCAGAAAAATGTCAGTTTAAGGACAAAGACGATCAAATAATCGATCAAATTACAGAAAAGTGTTCATCTAAAGAGCTTAGAAAGAGAATTCTACAAACAGGAGACGCAATAACACTAACAAATATAATAATTGAAGCAAATACTCTTGAAGCTGTAAGTCGACAAATAGAAGAATTCGGAGAAAGCAGCACATCAACTGAAAACATAAACAGAGTAAAGAACATGAAAACAGAAATAAAGGAAAAAAATAATGATAAGAAGTGGAAAAGAAAATCAGGATGTGGAAGATGTGGGAGCTCAGGACACGCGTCTCAAGATAGCAAATGCCCAGCAAAAGAAAAAGATTGCCACAAATGTGGGCTAAAGGGACACTTTAGACAATTCTGCAGGACAACGACACGGGACAGAACGAATAAAAGGAAATATGAGGGAAACAACAACAATCAAAGCGAAAACAAAAAAATGAAAAGAGATAACAAAAGGAACGATACAAACCATATAGATCAGACAGAGTCCGAAGACATACAATATGTATTCAAAATCGATGATGACAGTGTATTAGATTGCCATATTGGCGGAATGAAGGTTAAAATGTTAGTAGACTCTGGGTGTAAATGCAACTTAATCACAAACAAAACCTGGGACAATATAAAACAAAATAAGGAACAGGTTCGTAACCAAACATTCAGTTGCAATAAAACTTTTTATGGTTATGGAAGTAAGAAACCCCTTGACCTAGTAGGATCATTTGACGCAAATATAAAAATCGCAGATAGATCAGAAAATGCAACTTTTTACGTCATCGCTGGTGGAACTAGAGATCTGCTTGGGAAAGAAACTGCTATGGCTATGGGTGTACTTAAAATCGGATTAGAAATCGACCAATTGGAAACTAAGACAGAGTTTCCGAAATTCAAGGATGTTTTAGTGGAGGTACCGATCGATGAGAAAGTACAACCAGTTTCCCAACCATTAAGAAGGATCCCCATACCACTAGAAGAAAAAGTTGATAAAAAAATAAAAGAACTGTTGGAGAAGGACATTATTGAAGAAGTTAAAGGATCCTCGAGATGGGTATCGCCAATAGTGCCGGTTTTGAAAAATACCGGAGATGTTCGCATTTGCGTAGATATGAGGCGGGCCAATAAAGCAATTCTACGTGAAAATCACCCATTACCCACTATGGACAAGCTACTACCAAAAATTAAAAGTGCGAAGTACTTTTCAAAACTGGACATAAAAGATGCTTTTCATCAGATTGAATTACATCCCGATTCTCGACACATTACAACCTTTATTACAAGTAAAGGCCTGTTCAGATACAAAAGACTAATGTTTGGAATATCCTGTGCCCCGGAAATTTTTCAAAAAACCCTAGAACGAATGTTACTGGGATGTAATGGCACTATTAATTTTATAGATGACATATTGGTATATGGGAAGGATTTGGAAGAACACGATCAAAGATTAGAAACAGTAATGAAAACTCTAGAAGGAAATAATGTAGTACTAAGGAAGGACAAGTGCATATTCAGGGAAGAAAAGGTTCAATTTTTAGGACACGAATTATCACACGAAGGTGTAAAACCATTAGATAAGTACGTGACAACTATTCAAGAATTTCGTCCACCTATGAATATAGGTGAGCTTCAGAGCTTCTTGGGATTAATAAATTATGTTGGAAAATGGATTCCAAATTTGGCAACAACTACTGAACCATTAAAAGAACTGCTTAGGAATAAACAGAGCAAAACCACAGAATTAAAAAGTATTTGGGGCAGTAAAGTAAAGTAAGGCTTTGTCTAATATTCCTACTCTAGGATACTATGACGTCAAAGATCGGACTATAGTAATAGCAGATGCCAGTCCGGTAGGACTAGGAGGAGTATTAGTTCAAATTAATGATCATGGACCTCGCATTATAGCATATGGTCACCGGACACTAACAGACTGTGAAAGGCGATATTGCCAGACAGAAAAAGAAGCCTTAGCTCTGGTCTGGGCTGTGGAACATTTTTATGTTTTTCTGTTTGGAAAAGAGTTTGAATTAGTGACCGATCATAAACCGCTTGAGGTTATATTCGGTCCTAAATCAAAACCATGCGCAAGGATAGAAAGATGGATACTACGCCTTCAAGCATATACATTTAAAGTAATATACAAGCCTGGCAAAGAAAATATAGCAGATAGTTTATCAAGATTGTGTAAATTAAATAAAACATCACAGGACAAGTCGGAAAAATATATACATCAAGTTGTTGAAGGAAGCAGGCCAATAGCAGTATCACTGGAAGAAATTATGGAGGCATCAAAGCAAGACAAGGAAATATTAAAAGTAAGGGAAGGTCTGTATAACAACAAATGGGATGAAGAGGTAAAAAATTTCAAAATCTTCCAAAACGAATTATGCTTTTACGACGGAGTTTTATTGAGAGGCACTAGAATTGTTATTCCAAAGAAATTGCGCAGTCAGGTTCGTCAGAACCTGACTGATTCCTGGGTGCCCTTCGTGAGCCGCTGTGAAGCGGCTCACGAAGGGCACCCAGGAATCGTCCTAATGAAGGCGAGACTCAGAACGAAAGTATGGTGGCCTAGATATGACAAAGAAACTGAGAACTTGGTCAAATGCTGCAAAGGCTGTACATTAGTTTCAGCCCCAAATCCTCCAAACCCATTAAAACGACGGGCATTACCATGTGAACCTTGGGTAGATACATGTATTGATTTGCTGGGACCTTTACCTAGCAGCGATTACATATTGGTAATCGTCGATTACTTCAGTCGATACAAGGAGGTGAAGATTTGTCGTAAAATTACCAGTGCAGACATAATAACATCTCTAAAAGAGATTTTTAGCAGACTTGGTAACCCGATGACGATAACAGCTGATAATGGAAGACAGTTCTGCAGTGAGGAGTTCAAAAAATTCTGTAGTGAAAGGAATATAGTTTTGCATAATACGATACCATACTGGCCTCAACAGAACGGAGAAGTCGAACGTCAGAACCGAGACATTCTAAAGCGACTAAAAATTAGTCAAGTTGAACATAAAAACTGGAAAGAAGCTTTGTTAGAGTATTTGGCCATGTATAACAGTACACCTCACAGTGTTACAGGTAAAACTCCTGCAGAATTATTCTTTAAACGTCAATATCGTGACAATATACCTATGGCAGGAGACATTACACATACACATAAACCGGAAGATTCAGACGTTAGAGACAAAGATCAAGAAAAGAAAGAAACTGGGAAAGAATATACAGATAAGAAAAGAAGAGCTCGTGAATGTCAATTAGTGCCTGGGGATAAAGTTTACATTAAGAATATGGTCAAAGATAAACTAAGCCTAAATTATGACCCAACTTCCCATACAGTAGAAAAGAGTAAAGGTGGAGACATAAGTGTTCGAAACGATATAACCGGAAAAGTATCACGAAGAAATGTAGTTCATTTGAAAAAAATTGAAGGAAAATGGGAAATTATAAGTGACCAAAATAAAGAAATTAACACAGGAGAAGATATAAATGAATCAGAAAATGGAATAGAAGAAGAAGAGGAAGGGTAAAAGGAAACACTAAATTAAAACATAAACATAAAATGATTTTTAAATATTAGGGTACTTTGATTTTGTTATGCCAGAGATGTCAATTAATTATTAATAAAAATAATAATATGCTAAAGGTTTTATTAATAATTCTGTGTACATATAACTAGTTAAAACAAGGAAGGGAATGTAAGTAGTGTATGTAGATATCAATATATCGCACTACAAACCGATAACAGTATTGTGACGTTGCCTCGGGCGCGCACGTCGTCGCTCGGTTATAAATACCGGCCCGAATGGTGAGAGGGGCAGTCGTTGTCGGACTGTCGGCCTGTGCGGTGGTGCGTTGGCGAGTCAACTATTACTATTAGTAAATGAGCATATTTTACAAGCATGGTGGTATAGGATGTTAGAAATTATAACGACGACGGAGGGGCAGTTGGGGTCGACCCGCTTTAGGAGACGGACTTGCGAGTCCAGGCCAGTAGGAGATTGAGTGGACACTATGAGACCACGAGAGTGAGTGGTTGACGTAGGCGAGCAGAGTTAGACCTTAGGCAATAGCAATGAAACTGTGTGCCTGATGGAGAGATTGTGAGAGCGAGAGTGTCATTTAATACGTTAAATAATAATTGTTGTTTTAGACTAGGTTATATTAGTCTACTATAATGTAAGTAGCGTGAAAGGCGCGTGAATCTCAGTGAGTGTTTGTGAACGATTGGATTGTGTAAGTAGCGTGAAAGGCGCGTGAATCTCAGTGAGTGTTTGTGAACGATTGGATTGGGTGAGTGTTGAATATTTTATCCCTCCTTGTTCTTTTTAATGACTAATTCGAGGTATCCTACACATGCGATTGGTTTTAGGGACTCGAAGAAAGCCTCCTATGGGGTTTGCCATTTACCAACCGACAGTAGACAACCAAAACTTGACCCTGACGTCGGTCACACTGCTTATGGAAGGCTGAACCGAACTTACAACTCGTTAGGGCCAATTTGAATTATAGTGTTACCTTTTATTCTGTTGTTCATGTTTACGAACACAAATCAACCAATCGTTAGTGATGGCTACCCATTTCCTATGGACTGACTAACTGCAGGATATTTTACATTGTACTACTTGATGTACGCACACTTCCCGGGAGCGGGGTAGGCTTCACAAAGTACCCCTAACTGGTTTGATAGCCGTTCTAAGGAACGTTAGAAATTGTGTCTCGTTAAATCACACCCGGTCCCCGTAGGCCTCTCACTGATCCAAAAAATAATATTTAGCGAGACACATAATTTGGATGCCCAGTTGAAACGCACCGTTGCTAGATAGGTAGACAAGAATAATTGCACGACTGCCGATTACACTGCAAGCATCCCCAACTTGGATAGATTAAGGGAAGTGTGAAGTGACGATTTAAAATAACCACTTCGGCGTATAGCAAGGCAATTCGTAAGGAATTCTGCTACCGACTGACGATCCGGTACGCTTGCGCTAATTTTGTATTGTCTTAGTAAAGGGTGAGTAGGCCGTTATAAGGCGTTATTATTACAGTACGCGTCCAGCACTTCTGGAAACCTGTCTCGCTAAATGGTAGCGGCACTTCGCAGTCCTTTACCTTAGGATTGAGTAAGGCATGCTTGAGAGTGGCGCGCGGAGGCACTACGCCGGGAGGAGGCTCCGCTTCCGCGGCAAATCGCTGCGGAGCGGACAGATCTCCGGCGCAATCTCATGGCGGCATGGAAAGAGCAACTGTCGCAACCCAGCGCAGGGCAGCCATGGTCCGGGGCGAGAGGGAGTGGGAGGCAGTCACCTCCTTCTGCGAAGCAGTCATGCTAGCGAAGGAGGTGGCGGGACGGTTCAGGGAGAGAGCCTCCCGTCTCAGCCGCCGCGGGAGACGCCCCAGGCGTCGGGAGCCGCGTGACGACTCCCGGCCACCGTAGGCGCGGGCCTGCGGGCGGAGAGTAATGGATAGCTCACCGTCCGATCAGGACCAGGCCCGTACCGGACGGCGCGTACGTGTTCCACGCGCGCCTCAAAGAGATGTCAGCATCGAGGAGGGGCCCCTTAGGGCCGAAGCCTGCCGGGTCAGCGGGATTGTCCGAAAGGGTTACCGCTGGCCCGGAACATAAAGGGCTAAGGAAGGAACACGGGTGGGTTTTAGTCAGTAAGAGTCTGACACTCCCTTCCGCTCCACCCAGAGCGGGAGGAGTCATTTGATGATTTCCCATCCGCAAAAAAAAAAAAAAAAAAAACGCATGCTTGAGTATAGGGAACGTGTCCTGCTGGAACCGTAGCAGGCCTTCTCTAGGGCCTATGCACTTTAGAAGTAGGACTGGCACCACCCGTACGACGTAACAGCTGTTGTAAAGGGGTCACCAGATTATGGTAAGAACTTTCAGTAACGTAACTTAAAACAATGTATTCTCCAACGTAAACGTTGCGTGTCAATTACCCTTTTGTATTCCTCTCATGTCTTCTAAGTTTCATAAGCAAAAGATCAGAAGAATTTCCATCCTTATTTTGAGGCCATATCCGAGTGGGCTGTCACGAGATAGCGAATATTACCTAGCTATAAGTTAAATATAGTTGGGTTGAAGCCCAGATTAGATTAGAGTAATCTAGTAAAAGAGACGAGTGTGTGTGTTTGTTCGTGTGACTGGGTGAGTCCTTCATTATAATAATTATCCTAGGCTGATAGAGTTATAAAAGTTATATAACTAATCAGACAGAGAAGTGTTGCTGGGGAGTTTGTTGTGCCACTTCTTCTCCCCAGCCTAAACACTAGGAAGTGGTGAAGGAAGGGCGCTTTGGGGCTGTCTATAGACCTTCAAGAGAGTTGATCCACAACTCTATTAATTAGTAATTCTTAATTTGCGATCCTCTACGCTATTAACTAGTAAATTCTAGAACTATAATTTCTAAATAATGTATTCCTTGCCTCTGGCCAATAACAGTGCTTTAAGAGAAATTATTCAAAACTCTATTAAATAATGATTCGTGAGTTTCGGATCTTAACTCTATTATCAAGTAACTCTTGAATGATGTATTCTTTATCTCAGACCAATAATTCGTTCATACTGACATGAACACGTGTCTTGCAGTGCAAAGGGCTTGTTGTGCAAAGGGTGAACTTCCAGGAGTTAGGTGACCATATCATATCCAGTCCAAGGACTGATAGGGACCATGTCTCCTTATGAGCATGATGCCGACGCAATGCCGCTGGAACTAGCTGCTCCGTAGTCAGACAAGGACGGTCGCTCAGTTGCCGCAGGAAAAGCCGCTTCGTCACATTTATCAGTTCGAAAGAACTGCTAAGGACCATGTCTCGAAAAGGGCATGATGCCGACGCAATGCCGCTGAAAAGCCGCTTTCTTCACTATATGGAAGTGTTGCACTGAGTAGTCCAGGTATCGTGTGAGTAATGACTGATCAAATACCTGTTACGCTAGCGTATTGGTTACTCACAATCTAATAATAATAATATACATTGGATCCCTCTATTACTACTAACTTTCTAAAACCACATTCAATGTATGTTCATAACTATGAATTCCTAAGTCATACTTAGCATTCCTTTCAATGCTTTCCTTGGTCTATTGATGAGACAAGGCATTGGACTTCTTTATATTTGGAATTCATTTCAACCGGTAGGAGAGTGTCCAGTCTGGAGACGAGCTCTACAGAGTCGCACGGTGGCGGAGTGCGGCTCTTCCCCCTTAGGAACCGACCTAAACACTGATAAGTAACATAATTAGGAAAAACGAAAATTTTATCAGCCTAGGCTGATTTAGGAACAGTCAAAACCACTTAACGATTCCTTACTTCGAAATCTCGCGTTGATGTCGCGTGATTTCGTTCAATGTGTCATAGAGAATTACGGCCCAGTACTTCCTAACTGACATCGGTGAAGATAAAACATGGTAAGGAAGGTTTAAGTCTATTAAAAATATAGTATAATATTATAATATTTATAGTTAAAATTTAAGTCTGAAATCAAATCGCCAACCCGTCTTGAGCAAGCGTGGTGATCAATCCTCATGGTCTTTACCCTGCAGGTGGGACAATAAAAGGCTGGTATTATATCAAGAGAAACTAGTATCGATATTTCTAAAGCAACGTACCATTTAAGCTCACGTAAAGGTAATCTACATAATATAATAGGAATTATATACATCTACACATAATCTGCGAGCTAATCCCAAAGGGCGGAAACAAACGCCTTTGTTTCGCTGTTACAAGTGAGGAAGGAAATTTTCAGAGTTGCTTAAGAGGGGACGGGGCCTGCGAGGAATTTGAAAAGTAGGTATTTGAAGAAACTATTGCTGTCGCCTTACCTCAAGTCTGCCCCCGTAGTGTGTGATAGGGACAGCTGCAGATCAGACCGAAATGATCACAAAAATTTTGACGATATCGATGTTTCGTATTCACTCTTTTTCTCCTCGAAACCTGAGCCGATTCAATTATTTTTTACATTAACATTTTAAGGAAGAGTATGTTTAGGTTCCTAACATTTTTTTTATGTTAAAAACTTTTCTAATTTGTCTGGTAGTCCTCTAATAACGGCGGTTAAAGTAGGCATTTTTTGTAATTTTTAGAGGGTCGTATTTTTAACCCCCGACGCAAAAACGACGGGGTGTTATAAGTTTGACGTGTCTGTGTGTGTGTGTGTGTGTGTGTCTGTCTGTGGCATCGTAGCTCCCGAACGGATGAACCGATTTTAATTTTGTTTTTTTTATTTGAAAGGTGAATTAGTCGGGAGTGTTCTTAGCTATGTTTGATGAAAATCGGTCCAATATGGCCGCCGTCACAAAATGGCGGACTACATATTTTTTCACAACTCCCTTAATATGGGTATCAAATGAAAGGGCTTGAGTAGTAGAATACTATACACTATGATAAATTTCAATCCAAGATGGCCGCCACCACAAAATGGCGAATTACAATTTTTTTTACACTTCTCCCTCAATATGGGTATCAAATGAAAGGGCTTGACTAGTAGAATACTATACGGTATTACAAATTACAAATCCAAGATGGCCGCCACCACAAAAAAGCGAATTATATTTTTTTTCACAACTCCTTCAATATAGGTATCAAATGCAAGGGCTTGACAAGTAGAATAATGTAAGTACACTATATTGAAAGGGAATGAGGAATATTAACTAACGTAATGAAAACTAGAAACTTGAAAATATTTTTTTGTCTGATCAATGCTCTAGAATGATGAGGGAAGTGGAGTGATGACTGGTACCTACGATCACTAAGTTTGACTATTTTTATTACGAATGTTATCCTACTTAAAACGCGTAGGTATTTCTACATCAGATTGTGTCGCAGTCCCATTTTATAAACTAGATCTGAAATACCTAAGATATCTAATAATAGCTGTGAAATACTTGTATGAAAGTTGAATAACTAAAGGAAGAACGAGAAAAAGGATATAATAAAACAAAAAAATCTGTTTAGTCTTAAAATTATTCTTCAACTATAAATTAATAATTATTTTTTGACGGATAAAAAACCCGATTAAACACCAAATAACCTGAATCTTAAAACGCAAGAAAATAAAAGAAATGAAATACAAAAATTAAGGAGTCCCTACAAAAAGCATGAAATTAAAACCGGGCAAGAGCGAGTCGGACTCGCGCACCGAGGGTTCCGTAACATCCGGGTTTATGCATAAGGTTTATGTTTATGAAATTAAATGTTTTTTTTTATTTTTGAGTTGATTGAATGAATGGTAAATTGTGGTTTACGATTTATGACGTATTAAAAAAAACTACTTAATAGATCTTGTTCAAACCAATTTTCGGTGGTAGTTTACATGGTAATGTACATCATATATTTTTTTTAGTTTTATCATTCTCTTATTTTAGAAGTTACAGGGGGGGGGACACACATTTTACCACTTTGGAAGTGTCCCTCGCGCAAACTATTCAGTTTAGAAAAAAATGATATTAGAAACCTCAATATCATTTTTGAAGACCTACCCATAGATACCCCACACGTATGGGTTTGATGAAAAAAAAAATTTTGAGTTTCGGTTCTAAGTATGGGGAACCCTAAAATTTATTGTTTTTTTTCTATTTTTGTGTGAAAATCTTAATGCGGTTCACAGAATACATCTACTTACCAAGTTTCAACAGTATAGTTCTTATAGTTTCGCAGAAAAGTGGCTGTGACATACGGACGGACAGACAGACAGACAGACAGACAGACAGACGGACAGACAGACAGACAGACAGACAGACAGACATGACGAATCTATAAGGGTTCCGTTTTTGCCATTTGGCTACGGAACCCTAAAAATTAAATTCAAAATTTAAAAAACCCCCAACACAAAAAAATAATAAAATTAAATGTAAGTAAGTGTTATCTTTGTCATAATATTATTATTATGACAAAGATAACACATGTCACTGTCTCGTTCTTAGGTGTGTATTTAGAAAGAGAGCATCGGACCACAGTCGTCTTCACTTAGGTAGGGTAAATACGCTAAATGTCGGCCCCTAACGAATTTTCTAACTTTGGATCGCTCTGGCTCCATCACTTGTAACGAAAGGATACCTTGTGACGCTGTTTTAGATAGGTTGACAAATCTATTTTATGTTTCTAGGCATAGAATTGACTTTTCTATAAAAAAAAAAAATAAGGTTTAAATGCATCGAGAACGAAAAAACCCCAAAGTCGGCCGTTTACGGCCCATGGTCGGTCGCGTTTTTGACAAATGTCGGCCGGGTATAGGATGTTTGAAAATAAGATAATGAAAAATATTAGTAAGTATACATTTGTATTTGTTTAATTGTAAATAAAATTTCTGATTTGCACTTTAACTTTGTTACTATAATTATAAAATTAAATTCAAAATTTAAAAAACCCCCAACACAAAAAAATAATAAAATTAAATGTAAGTAATTGGAAAAGGACCAAATAATTTAAAAACCCCCAACTTAAAGAATCTAGGTAACGAGACTTACATTTAATTTTATTATTTTTTTGTGTTGGGGGTTTTTTAAATTTTGAATTTAATTTTCTTACTAATTAGGTGCTGAAAAAGAGTTTTCTCTAGAGGCATTATTCAGGAAGAAAAAAGGGGTTTGTATGGAAAATCGCACGCCATGTTCCCTCTTAAGGCGAGTACACGACCTAAAGCGCGGTCTTTGTCGGACTCCATAGAAAAGAAAGAGAAGCGCGATGCCACAACGCTGGTAATATATTGCAAAATATGAAGCAATTATCTATTTACAAAAAATCGATGGTTTGGACTAAAAAATTAAAACACTAGTGCTTTCTTATGTTGCTTGTAGAATGATATGACCTGATCTGATTGTATGTATATTAATACTAATATTTTTTATTGTTTAACGAAAGTTTTTAGAGGTGTTTCCACGATTTATTTCTATCGTATCAAATTAATTGTATTATGTTTTCAATCTAGCATATATCCTGAAGAATATCATATATTTTTCTGATTTTGTTTACTGTAGTCGATCATATACTTTTATTGTTTCTAAAACTTGCATCTTTTGTGTTTAGGTCCTGTAAGCCCCTTAAGAAACCTTGAGAATGCCTTTGAACGTTGACTGGTTCCAGATCAAAGATTATACCTATCTGTATTACGGGTTTATTTTCCGCACTTTAGTCCTTCAAGTGGACCATTGGCGTGGATTCCGTTGTTCACAAACTAAACTAAATTTAAGTTCATGCATCTTTTTCTTTCTATTGCATTAAGAAAAGGACAGAAGATAAATATTAGTTTAGTCCTGTCAAATTAAGATACTCCATAGACAACTTTAGACGAGATAAAAAAAATGGCTATAAAAAATACATCAATATACGTCAGGCTGACTAATTTGACAGGACTTAACTAATATTTATCTTCTGTCCTTTTCTTAATGAAATAGAAAGAAAAAGATGCCTGAACTTAAATTTAGTTTAGTTTGTGAACAACAGAATCGGCGCCATTGTGCGTAGTTATCATCATCATCATCATTTCAGCCGAAAGACGTCCACTGCTGGACATAGGCCTCCTCCAAAAGGGGGGGGGGGTTTGCCATAATCGCCACGCTTGGTAGGCGGGTTGGCAATCGCAGTATGGTGTGGTGGTGGAATGCATAGAAAACGCTGCTGCCCATTCTCCGTTATGCCCCTTAGTCGCCTTTTACGACACCCACGGGAAGTATGGGGTGGTGCTATTCTTTAAGTCCGACACCACACAGACCGACAGCTGAGACAGCGTAGTTATGCCTGTAGATATTTATTTCAATTAAGTAGGTAATCCAATTTTGATGTGGTCGTGGAAGAGATAGCAAAATATTTAATAAATAGAAAGTGGCTGTTCATTTATTATGTAAGACGATTTGAGGGGGGAGGGGGTCCAAACAAGTCAGATTTTTTCTTACATGGGTAGGTAGGAGGGGTCAAGATTTTTCTTAAGTAAGATCACAAAAGTAAGCAAAAGTAATAACATTTTAATTTTATTGCTACTTTTTTAGGGTTCCGTACCCAAAGGGTAAAAACAGACAGACAGACGGACAGTGGAGTGTTAGTAATAGGGTCCTATTACTAAGACTCCACTGTCCGTCTGTCATCTCATGAACCGTGATAGCTAGACAGTTGAAATTTTCACAGATGATGTATTTCTATTGCCGCTATAACAACAAATGCTAAAAACAGAATAAAATAAATATTTAAAGGGGCTCCCTTACAACAAACGTGTTTTTTTGGGCGTTTCTGCCTTGTGGTACGGAACCCTTCGTGTGCGAGTCCGAATTGAACTTGGCCAGTTTTGCTTTGCAATTTTGGTAGATCTTATGTAAGATTGAAAGGGGAAAAGGGCATTCTTCCAAGTCTTATTTTTTCTTTCGAAAGGGTCAGAAATCGGTCAAAATTATCTTAAGTAATAAATGGACAGCCCCAAACCGACTCCTATAATTTGCTGATGTTTAGTGGTTACTTTTGGGATTTGTGTAAATTGTGACAAATAAGAATCACAGGCTCTATTTTTTAGTTAATACTAGCTTCTGACCATGTGGGTCATGTGTCAGATGTCGGGAATTTCATGGGTTTTAATTTTCTGCGCGGAACTCTAATACTGTTTCTAACATAAAAGTAGCCTAAGTTACTCCTTTTAACATCAGCTGTGCTATTCTGTAAAAATCTCACCGTGAAAACTTAGGTGGAATGAGCGAGGAGTGAGCTGTCAATGTGTCAATTCCTAGCTAAAACAAACTCACTGCACCTAAGTTTTCACGGTGAGATTTTTACAGAATCGACCGACTGTTAACTGCCAGTAAAAATTGATCCAACCGTCTCGGAGATTAGCTGATACTATATATTTCACTTAATCCTACATGAGCACTTATGAAACTTCAGAAGCTATGTGCACGGTTCCAATTCAACCAACTCCATGGTTAGGTACTCTTTTTAATAAAAAAAATAAAAAAAACCCGACTGATTAAATAAAAGTTGGAAGCAGGCGGGACCCATACCATTTTTATTATGTTTTCAAATTCAAATGGGTCCCGCCTGCTTCCAACTTTTATTTAATTTAAAATGGGCTTGTTTTTAGCTTTTCAGTTTTTTTTTTAACTTAAGTTTTTTACCGCTGTCAGGTTTTTTTTTAATTTTTTAAATATTTTTTTTTATTTCCAGCTTTTTAGTTTACAAATGTGAAAGATTTCGCAGACGATTTAGTTCTTGGTAGATGTTTTTTACAATTTTTCACTTCGAATTGCTTTTAAGTATATATATGTTGTATATATTTTTGTAATCACCTTTTAAAACCCTTTATTTTGATACTCCACTCGATTGGTTTAGAAAAAAAAAAATTAAAAAGAAATATTTAATATGGCGTCCAGTAGTCGCCATATTGAATTTTAACTAACGTCATGTCTTTAGTGACACTTGCCGGACTAAGAGGAATCGATTAACGTGTGAATCATAAAAATCGACCCAGGCGTTTGATCTGTTTAGTGCTTCAAAGGAACATACATACATAGGCTGATGATCACATTACCACTCCTTTGCGTCGCGCAGTCGGGTAAAAATAGTTGGCTTTTACAATGTTTCCAGATTACAGTAGGTATGCGAGGACAGCGCAGGCCTGTCAACAAGTAAGAATCTATCAAAAGGATAAATAAAATAAAAACCTACTAAAACCAAGTGTTCCCATTAAAACCACTAATAAAGAGATGAAAAATTTGATTTGTCTGCATATAATGTCAAATAATAAAGAAATTAAGTCAAAAAGTATATAACGTCATATAATAAAGAAATTATGTCAAAAAGTATGTAAAATATATGTAAAAGTATGTAAGTATGTACTTAATTTAAATAGATTACTTTATGTTTGTTTGAATCTGTGTCAGATGTGATACTTTCGCTTAGTTATTGTTTTGATTTATATGTTTATGTATTACATCTTCTGTAATATTTACAGGTAAAATTAGTAACTTACGACGTCTGAAAGGCATCATTTTGTAAAAAACCGGCCATGTGCGAGTCGGACTTGCACACGAAGGGTTCCGTACCACAAGGAATAAAACGCCGAAAAAAACGTTTCTTTTATACCCCTTTAAATTTGATCTATATATTTTTATTATTTGTTGTTATAGTGGCAACAGAAATACATCATCTGTGAACATTTCAACTGTCTAACTGTCACGGTTCATGAGATACGGCCTGGTGACAGACAGACAGATAGACGGTCAGTGGAGTCGTAGTAATAGGGTCCCGTTTTTACCCTTTGGGTACGGAACCTTAACAAAAACGGGCAGTAGTAGCCAGAATTATTCACCATATATTACCTACCTAATAATATTTATAACAATATACACCTAGATACGTTTCAATCACTTAATATTTAGCTAAAAACGAGATAAGTATTATGTATTTAGTCCTGGAATTTATAATATCAACATACTCGTACCTAACTGCAAGAGTTTTCAGTCATATGTGATTCGAACTAGCAGCTTGTTCGCAATATTAATAAAGTTTAGGCTTCGTGCATTATACATATATTATAGTTGCAGAATAGATAGATACTTCTTAGCCTACACTTGTGCATTCCGGACACTGTGAGGTGAAACAATTCTGATGGAAATTGGTAAATATATTGTTTTGTTATATAAAAAGGTTATGCTATAAAATACAGCGAGGGGCCCGTGGCTAAATAATAACAGCCGCACAGGTCGATCGATCAGGTTAAGCTACGCTTGCCGCGGTTGGTCTGTGGATGGGTGACCATCTTTTTATACCGTGACCCCTCCGTGCCTCGGAAAGCACGTTAAGCCGTTGGTCCCGGCTGTCATTCGTGGATCTTTGACAGTCGTTACGGGTAGTCGTAGTCAGAAGCCCGAAAGTCGGACAACCAGTCTTACCAAATGGTGTCGTAGTGCCCTGTAACTGGGTTGTGGAGGTCAGATAGGCAGTCGCATGTAAAATATTGGTATTCAGCTGCATCCGGTTAGACTGGAAGCCGACCCTAACATAGTTGGGAAAAGGATAGGCAGATGATGCTATAAATTTCAATTCAACTCAATTCCAATCATTTATTTCAATCCATTTAAGATCATAATAAAAAATACAGCAGAATAATATTTCAATCCATTTAAGATCATAATATAAAATACAGCAGAATTCTCTACGTGAATTTAGAAATGGCTGTAATCAATTATGTTCAACTTCAAACTTCATTGTTCTTTAATCGTCAACATTTAGCCGAAACACGTTTGGAAACAGGCCTCCCCTAAGGTTTGTTTCCATTAGAGCGTCCCCATGTTGACCGATCCTGACCTTTCCGCGTCCAGTCGATTTCCGCGACCTTCACCAGTTAATTAACATCAAAAATATCATAGTCATCGGTTAATTATTTGCCCGAGTAGATAACATAACATTAACCTATGTTTGTTAGAGTGAAAAAAAAACATATGAAAATATATGTTCATGTTTTCTGTATGCATTTCTGAGCGCATCATGCAACAGGTACTTACATCCTGTTTCTAGAACGAAAATTATCGACATGTCTAAATTAAACGCTATTCAAGTGATCCGATTGGTTGTTGATAATTCAGTTAACCAATCATAACAGTTTACGGAAGCTTGATAATTTGTTAGTTAATTCTTGATTAATTATCAATGTAGAAGAACCATAAGTACCTACCTGATGTAGTAGAACCGTCAAAACAAGAGACAAATTAATTTTTTTGGACTGGCAAGAACACATCGGGATTAGTGACAACTGACAAACCATTTTGTCATTAATTTATAGTTCGAGCTCCAAACCAAGCTTAAGTCCGTTGGGGGTTTACTGCTTGATACTTAGTAGGTGATGCCTGTATTTTCGGCCGAAACTACGGATTTCTTGCTTAGGGAGTTACAGTAACTGGGTTGTGGAGGTCAGATAGGCAATCGCTCCATGTAAAATACTGGTATTCAGCTGCATCCTGTTAGACTGGAAGCCGACCCCAACATAGTTCGGGAAAGGCTAAGCTGATGATGATGATGATGCATCATCATAATCATCATCTGCTAGATGGATATGATTTCTGGAGGTGTACTCCACACCTCCAGAAACCAGGTGTTACTAGGATTCCCTGCCACCTAGTTGTATTAAAATAATCTAATAAGCAGTCATAATATTCACAGTTAATTACTGCGTAAAATGTAATCAAATCCATAAACCTAACTACATTGTATTGTATTCTGTGCCAAAAGATATATTATCTGTGCCGAACGGTCTCCTAAAGGGTGTGAAGTAGGGGCAGATGGCCAAGTAAGATAGTAATTTGGCAACAAACAATAGAGGTAGTCAAAATGTGTTGAAGTCTAACAAATAAAATAACTTTAAGAGTCCTGTTACATTTTTTATGCAAATTCATGATTTTTGACGCTGTAACTTTCAGCAGTTGTAAGATATTTTAATTATTTGTTTAAGAATAACGATAGTACTATTCTCTTTCTTGTAAGTTGCAGTTACACATTTTCATTTTTCTTTTCGTGTAATTTACTATAAATATTTTACGAACACAGTTTGCAAGTAAAACCGTTGGCGATGGAACTTTGACGCTCAAATTCACATTGTTACATTCAATTCTTATAAATGCTAAAATTATAAAAAGATACTTTGAATGTTTTACTTGTTTATTGGAGTTCTAGAATTCCTTTAAATTCCTTGAGTTTTTATGGATAAAATCGTAAAGAAAGCCTAATTTAAGCAATGATTCAGCGTCCATTACACTCCAAATTAACGCAACTTTATCAAATAAACTAATATTATATAAAACTTCAATCTACAATGAATACGTTTCATTAGTTTTCGTTTCTCAATTTAATAAAACAAAATTGAAATAAATAAAGTTAAAATGCTATATATTCTGCGTCAATTCGGCGCGCCCCTCATTCCCGCGCAAGCGCTTGACGAGGTAGGACCTGTCGCCGAATTTTTGGCGCGCAATCGTCCGGAGATCGCTACTATTATCGACTCGTGTACGCCGATCGAAATAATTTGATTTGCGTTTACGATCCGTAATAGGACTCTTAAGGGCCCAATAAAATACCAGCCGGTCTGTTCTTTAAAAATCTCACTGTGAAAACTTAGGTGAAGTGAGCTTAAAATGAGCTGTCATTCCACCAGGGGGCCTAAAAAGGCCACTTTGGCAAAATCATAAAATGATAACATAATAGACCTAGTTAACTGTTAACAGTAACAGTAATTTAAATTAATCGTATCAAATCCCATTGGTAAAGCATTTTTCAGTTATTTTTCAGACTGTCTATTTATCAGACTGTGTGTTATAGTTCAGACTGTCTTCGCCATATTATAATTCATAATGTTATCCTTTCATGATTCTCCAAAGTGGCCTTTTTAAGCCCCCAGATAGTACTAGGGATCGACTCTATTGAAAACTCAGTTCACCTAAGTTTTCACGATGAGATTTTGGCAGAAAAAACGGGTCCATATTGGCTCACCTAAAGTTCTTTACCCGAAATTGTTCTTCCTAATGATTTGTAATCCGAATGATCAGTCTTCCTAAAATTTTTCATCCTAAAAGTTTCATTTATACTAAATAGTATAAATGAAACTTACAACAACGCCGGTAGCACTACAAATGTAGTGCTACCGGCGTTGTTCATAACACTCATGTTTCCGAAAATTGTAATTAATAATATCATTAATGTAAATATATTTAGACTCCTACTGTTTTTATCATAACGCTTTTATCCCTAAACATAATTACCATAATATTAGAAGATGATATTTATAGTTTTAATTTGAGGGTATGATTATCACTTGGGGGTATGCTTTACATAACGTTCTGAGTTGTGTCTATGGAACCACTGTACTTCCAGACCCGGCGCTTTTTGATAGTAGCTATTTTTTTGGATAGATTAGACTCTTTTTAGTGTATGTTTGAGAAAAGAAATCCCAAAGTTTTTTTTTCTACAAAAATATGTGCTTAGGCGTAGTCGACGGAGCCCCGCTTCGCGGGGCCCCTATTTCTGTCTACAGGGTTTAAAGGAACCTAACGCGAAGGGGTGACGGGGGCTCGTACGCTCGCTTTGCTCGCTCACTCGAGCCCCCGTCATCCCCTTCGAACCTAACCTGTTCAAGTCGGGGTGCCCCAAGTCCCGAGCTCGCTTCGCTCGCTCTTGCATCCTAAGTTGTCATTACAAATGTGTTACTTTTGTATATTATGTTGGTTACCGCTATAAATAAACCTGAACAAAAAAAAATCTATAAAAAGAAATCTAAACAAAAAAGATATGACTTTGAATAATAGTGTAAAAGATGGTTATGTTGAGAAAATATAGGAAAACAAAAAAAAGTATGATAGATGTTTATTGCTACTGACATTATGAAGTTGAATGCTTCGGAATTATGAACATTAGAGACAGAGTAGTTAGGAATTGTGATTGTTCGGAGTTGAAAATTTAGGTGAACTTTGGCGCACCCGAAAAAACTGGCTGGTCAAACTTTTTCGAGATAATCATATTATAAAACAATCGTTAAAAAAATTAACTTAGAATCAGCTCTTCCGTATAAAAGTCCATTACTAGCATAATCACACCACAAATTTTTGGTAATTCATCAGTATAAAATACCATTTTTACTTTGAACCTTTTAAGAAAAAACTATAGCACGTTCAGTTTCTTCACTACAATTTTCATGACAGTCTGAGTTAAACCAACAAAGGAACATTAATGAGATAAACAGCGCTCACAGTAAAACGTATCTTCTAGTTTCTCGGGATCTAGGAACAACAAACAATTAACTTATGATATATTATGATACCACACGAAGATTTATTAAAGTAGTGGAGTCAGTTGCATTTTGCATTTAAATGCAAAATGTCTCGATGTTCCTTTGTTTATTTTACAGCAATATAGCCACATTATTGTGAACAAACACTCCTGATTAAAAAAAAGCTTAAATAAGACTTTTTTTTGTATATGTAGATTTATATGACTGGGGTAGCCTTTATATAAAAACGTTGTTTAAAGTACTATGCGACTTTTTACAGTTCGGCCGTCTGCGTCGAGACAATGCGTTTCTGACACCTGTCAGTTTCATAAAAGCGAATACGTGTTTTGTGAATTTAATATTTATAATAAATTATAAGCTACTAGACTTGTCGCACTGACAGGTCAGGAATTCTTTCTCTTGACGGCCGGACACGATAACAACACACACACACTACTCAATACAACATACAACAGATACAATTATATTTATTTTAATTTTATTTATTACTAGCTGACCCGGCAAACGTTGTTTTGCCATATAAATTATTTCTAGGTGCCCGGCGATACTTCGTTTGCGTGGTGACCTACCCCTTACCCTACCCTACCCCTACCCTACTCCTACCCTACTCCTAAACTAATCCTACACTGCTCCTGCCCTACTCCTACTCTACTCCTACCCTACTCCTACACTACTCCTACCTTACTCCTACCCTACTCCTACCCTACTCCTACCCTACTTCTTCCCTACTCCCATAGATATATTAAATATTTATCTGCGTAAGAACCATCCTCGTGTTTTATTTTTTAGTGCATACAATAGATTTTTTGTAAATATATAATTGCTTTATATTTTTAATGATAATAATTTCCTTCACAGCCACAAAACTTGATACAAAGTTTTTAAATCATGTCTTTTATTTCTTCAAAAAACAAAAGAGAGTGGACGAAAATCATTGACATAGAAAAAGATGGACTGGAAATACCTACAAAAAAAGGGTGCATACCTACAACTCGTTTTGTCGCATAAAATGGCTGCCATTGCTAGGGTTGTGTCAATCAAGGAACATAGGTGTTACTATTATCGAGTATCGATACTAAATATGAGTCTTACTAGTTATCACGTTTGGATCATAATAACTTACTTAATCAAAGTCCGTTGTAATTACGGTTGCCAACCATACTTTATAATAACGTATCTTACTTTATTTTCGATAAATATACTTTATAGTTTTGCATAAAACTATAGTGTGCGAAAATACTTTATTTCTAATCTTTTGTGATGGGTAAAACGAAAGACTCATGGTTAATTACTGAACTATTTATCGATAGGTACATACAAGTCAAAAAGAAAATCTTTTATTAAAGTTAGAATTTTCAGAGAAAAATATTATAGTTATGCTTAAGACAAACCTTGCGAAGACAAATGGCAATATAATAAGATACCTACTTATAAATACATCTGATAGCGTAAGTACCAAATGTAAAAACAAAATATTTCTTATTTACTCTCTGTTACCGTCACTTCAGCTTTCACTGAGTTTTTTCGGTAATGAATCTGCAGTGGCGAGAAGAGAGAAACAGATAGTCCATAAATTTAATAAAAAACGGGTTACTTATGTATTAAAATCAGTACCAGGTACTTAACAAATTAGAAAACATTGTAAAAGCCAATTATTTTTAAAAGAAACAACCAATTGGAACCGTGCACCTAGCTTCTGACGTTTCCAAAGTAGCCATGTAGGTTTATGTGAAATAAAATATTTTAATTTCGGTGCTGTGAACCAAAGGCCGGACCTGGCAAGGTCACTCGGACCGAATAAGACACAGGATTATTTATGTTCACATCGCAGAATATACCGATGACGTTTCAGCGGAGGAACTAGTTTACGGAAACTATTACGGCAACGGTACAACCCTATTCCATTTGACATATTATTGTAAACAAACGAATGAATTAACAAAATATACTAAAAAGGTCTGTTATACGGAAATGAACCCAAATATCAAACTTTAGCCATAAATTCATGATCGCGTTACAACTGTATCATCGAATGTGTATTATTAAATGTATTATTGCATGAAAACCGGCTATTAACCTGTGTAAAGACATTAGAGGTTGATTTTCATTCTTTCTTGCACCACACTTCACAATACAACACACAGACATGTTGAATTGTTGTTCTCCAACATTTGCATGCAGTTTTAAAAGGTAAAATCCTTGTAATTTTCTCACAAATCTCAATAATACAAAAAGTAAACAACCATTTGACAGTAAAACTACCACGAAACTTGTCGCAAAAGATGGCTGCTACGGCACCTTACCTACAACTGTACTACGTCACGTCAAAATGTTGCCAAAATGAGCAACAACTTAAAATATTGTTGTCTCTTTTATCAAATACGATTATCTTATTAGAAAGAACGAGACAAAACGATATTTCATATTCTGAATCATATTTCACTCATATTTGTATAAGCAAATGTATGTATAGAATAACGCGGCCTCTCCATGTTTTTCCTATCTCAATGACGAAAATGTATGTCATAAAGAATTCTCTTAAATTCTCTGAGTAGCCAGTATTATGTTTACATGAACCAACTCAAAGCCTCCTCGGCTTTGATTTTTAATTAGATTTGTGATGGAACTAGAGATGCCGCTTGAAGAGGTAAGGCAATTCGTAATCTAAATTTCGTAATCTAAACGAATTATTGGAACGATGACGCGGGCACAGCTAGTCAACAATAAAATTAAAATAAACACCCACAAAATCACATTATGAAAACCCATAAACAAAAAACTGAAATAAACGAGCTCATAGCAAAACAAATTGGGAATTCTGCGAAGGGCGACATGACGATAATTAATCGTTCCCCCCACAGGCGAGGGCGGTAGGGATGAAATAATTCCCAGTCCGTTGTCATTATTCGCATACCTACACTGATTCTTAATTTACATTCCCAGGTACGAATTCTGTGGTGGAGTTTTTGTTGGCTGTGGTACCTATATCGTGGATTTTAGAACGATGATTCTTTATTTAGAAGGGCCCGTGGCTAAATAATAACAGCCGCACAGGTCGATAGATCAGGTTAAGCTACGCTTGCCGCGGTTGATCTGTAGATGCAATGAATAAAATTAAGAAATTAAGAATATTCCCACTGCTGGGACACAGGCCTCGTCTCTGTGAGAGCCGTAATCCATCACGCGGGCCCAGTGCTGGTTGGTAGATGTGAAATTTTTGGATCTAGGACCTGTCGGTTTCTTTACGATTTTTCCTACAACATTTTGAGAGCAGTGGTGAGATTCGGATAGTGACCGTCGAAGGGGACACGTGTCGTGTGGGGAGACGTGTCGTGACCAGCCTTTGTTTATACTTAATGCAACATGTGTTGCACGTGGCTCTAACTAAACGGGCGTAACTCTCGGCTTAAAACTCAAATTTGTAACTCGAACCGTGTATCACGTGTTGTATTATATGTAAAACGGTGGTGAAGTGGTCATACGTGTGTTCCTGATATACAAGTCCGAGGCCTAGGCTTTCCAGCCGAGGATCTTGGTGACGTCGAGGGTCCTTAGCGGGCCAATTTGGTGAGATCTTTCCGTATATTTCAGGGATCTCCATTAGAAGCTGTATCCGGCTGCGCTTTGTTTTCTTAATTTGGATTTTTGAAGCCACGCGTAAATTTAACATCATAGCAAGCTATAAATAGGCTTTAGGGAAATGTTTTCATATTATATCTAGGAGCGAGGGATAAACTAATACACTCTTTTACTCTAGCCTAAAATACAGAATCGCTCTAGAATTCGTTCTCCACGCTTTTCCTTATTTAACATAGTACTAAATTACCAAAACTGCCTTGAGCAAAACTTCTATTTCCTAGCCTGTAAGTCAAGTTTTGTACACTATAATTACAAGATAATTAAGGTATGCTTGAATTAACAAACATGCATGAAATGGTGTGGCCAGCAAAGCAGTTGGATTATTAAAGGTAAGGGAGTCAAACAAGGTTGCCCTCTGTCCCCTCGCCTGTTTACACTGGTCATCGACGAAGTCCTTAGAACCCTCGACGAGGAAACCAAACTAATAAAACTCGACCAGGATCGTGAAATCTCACTCCCCCTCGTACTATCATTTGCGGATGACCTTATCTTCATTTCTGATGACCTTGAATAGTTAGAAGGTATCCTATACCATATTAAACCCTTACTAGATAGTATAGGCATCCTTAGGGATCCCATACCATTAATGGAATAAGTATGCCGACATGTGATGAAATTAAATACCTAGATACATACATTACATCTACATTAAGCAGAAAAAGTACTATAAAAAAACGTTGCGAATAGGCCATGAAAAACGCCAAATCGTTACTACTGGAAATTAGCCAGACTCATGTACCGAATGGTGATCGTACCGTGCATGATACATGGTCTGAAAGTATCGGCACTTACCAAAGCTAACAGGTCAAGACTCAGAAGATATGACCGAGTTATCATGAGAGACTTGATTAACCACTCTAGGAATAAACCAAGACAAAAGAAAATGCATGAAATCTTAGACGAAAAAACAGTAACCAAACGCATCAAGAACCACAGGATGTGCTACCTCGCACATGTCTACAAGCGCCGCAAACCACACCTACTGCATGCAGCAATGCAGTACAAGGCCAAATCCAAGAAGGCCGGTCGAGCTATTTACACATGGAACGACAATCTAAAACAGGACATGAAGTACTTCGACAAGGGAATTAATTTTTGGATGAATACAGCGGAGGATGGAAGTAAGATCAAGATCGCTGCTAGTGACATTTACAAAAAACTGGAAACGGATAGTAGCGAAACTTCCGACGAAGACATTGAAAACAGCAACATCTAACACAACACAGCAGAGCAATGACATACAAAAGAACCGAGAAAGCAGGACGGAAGCCCGCCAAAAGACGCACCGAGGAAGCTCGACCTGAACCAACCTGGCGGCAAGGTCGATAAAAGATGCCCATCCACAGATAATAATTACCCATCTCTCCACTAGGCCAATGCTTACTCTTAGGATGCATATCCGGTAGGTTCTTAAATCCTTACCTATCCTACGGGCACGTCTTCCCTACCATTACCGCGCCCCCCGGTCTATTCCTTGATATGCAATGGTCGCTGTAGCACCATGAACATGAGGCTACAGGAGCTAGTGCGAATCTTGGGGTTCATTCGATTAATCGAGTCTGGTTTAACCACGCTGGGATCGGTGCAATTCATTCATTCATTCATTCAACATTTTGAGAGCAGTGGCACTGCTAGTAGTAAATAATTAACATTAGCAATAAACACACACGTAACCATTTTCTTACCTCCTAATCGTTGTGTAAAAGGGAAATAATTAGGCTTACATAATGAACACACATTCTAATTAATACTTTCCTCTCTGGTGTATGTACATAATTAGGAATTTAATTAACTCCTAGTTCTCAGAACACGTGTGGTTGTTGTGTCCTCGTATTTAAATGCTGTCGTGTACTTTACGTTGTACAATAAAATAGAAGAAAGTTTGTGAGTGTGTGTGTGTGTGTGTGTGTGAGGGTGTGTTTATATGTTTGTTACTTCTTCACGCTCAATCGGCTGGACCAATTTTGGTAAAATTTTGCATGGAGGTAGCTGACACCCTGGATTAACATATATGCTACTTTTTATCCCGATATTCCCACGGGATCGACATTTACGCGGGTGTAACCGCACGGCGCAGCTAGTGTTAGAATAAATGTTTAGGAAATCTCTTGTTTTGGGTTAATAAGTGATTTGCTGGTATTATATTATTATTTTTAGGGGTATCGTATTATCCAGTAACTGGGTTGTGGAGGTCACATAGGCAATCACCGTAACATGTAAAATACTGATATTCAGCTGCATCCGGTTAGATTGGAAGCCGACCCCAACATAGTTGGAAAAAGGATGATGAAGAGATTTGCTGGTACTTAAAATCACGGCTGGTTCGCTCGAAGGAGTGGGTAGAGATGCCTACACATACTTTTCTTTACAGTTTAAAGTTTAATTCAAAACTAATGGGGACCAGGAACATTGCCATAAACTGGTTCTATTAATAACCATAACCATACCATTATCAGCCTATAATGTTCCCACTGCAGGGACACAGGCCTCCTCTCGGTGAGAGGGAGTGGGCCGTAATCCACCACGCGGGCCCAGTGCGGATTGGCAGATGTCACTTGTCTTCAAATTTTTGGTTCTAGGACATGCCGGTTTCCTCACGATGTTTTCCATCACCGTTTTGAGAGCAGTGGTGACGAAATAATTTACACAAAGTAAAGCGCCTGTCTGGGTTCGAACCTACGACCTACAACTCGTAAGTCGCGGCCGTTACCACTTGGCCACCACTGCTCCTGTTCTGTTCTATTAATACCTTTTCAGAAATCGAATGCATTTGCATAACCTACGGCGTAGCACACTATCAATAGCAATCGCTTTCATTTTCACAGTTCATAAACATTCATTGTGTTATTTACGTTGTTGAGCAGACACATTTTTCGAACATACGAAGCAATGGTTTAGCAATATACTTCAAAATGATTGAGATTGATAGTGTGTTACGCAATTATTGTGCTGGTGAATTCCACTTGATCATCTTATCAATTAAATAAACTAATAGTTTAAAAAACACTAGAAAAACACGCTTACAAAGTTTTTCTAAGAAACCCAAAACAGCTATGATACGATTTTCCATCATGAAGTTCCAGTTCATATCTTCCAGCTCCATCATCAGATCAGTTCGACAGTACCATATTATTGTATTGTCATCAGAACTACTTACAGCTGCCAATTTTCATTACCTACGCTACGACCCTTGGAAGATGGTTAAATTAGTTACCTTAGATTCCATTACATAGTTAGTTACATATAGGTCGACCTAATAAAAGAGTATTAATAAACTATTTATTCCGTTCTGATCCCCTGAACCCCCTTCAACCCCCACCCACCCCCCTCCTCGATCCCCTGCTTGTTCGTCTTTTGTTTTAATCTCTGTCTTATCCACATTAAACTATCTGCCGTTCACAAATCCACTTCGCTCGCCTTAAATTACCTATGTTATACCAACACTACCACACAATCGAAATCCCAATACGAAACCAAATCAGGCTCAACACTACAAATTGAGTTTAGTTAAATCAGTACCCTCATGGTCGGGCACAAATTGGCGCAATCGGATATCTTTTGATAGAGGTCGACAGAATATATCGCACGTATGACCATCAAGCTACTACAATCTGTCAAATTTCCCTAATAGATTTTCAACTTTATAGCTAAATGATAAGGTTCAAAGTTGATTGGGAAAATTTGACAGTTTCGGGTAGCTTGGTGTGCTGCCGTCTGTACATCCCTAGAGGCAAACCCTTTGGTACGAATGTAGTAGGTACGTGTTAACGGGCTTTTAGTAAGTAAAAATGTAGGTATATCAACGTTTACACGTGTAGCCTTCAAAGCATAATATCACATCTCTGAGGAAAATTACTTATGTATGAAATGTAGATTAGATCTTATCTCGTGTCGACGTAAGCTATCAAGGCGACTACATCACCTAAAGCGCGGTCACTGTCGGACTACATAGAAAAGAAAGAGAAGCGCGATGACACAACGCTGGTAATGTATTGGAAAATATGAAGCAATTATCTATTTACAAAAAATCTATTGTTTGGACTAAAAAATTAAAACACTAGTGCTTTAGTATGTTGTTTGTAGAATAATCTGACAAATAATCATAATGATTGTATGTATATTAGTATGGTTTTTATTGTGAGAAGATAGTTTTAGAGGTATCTCCATGATTTTTTCTATCGTATCAAATTAGTTGTGTTATGTTTTCAACCAATCTACCTAGCATATATCTCGATGAATATCATATTATATTTATTTGATTTTGTTTACTGTAGTCCATCATATACTTTTATTGTTTCTAAAACTTGCGTTTTTAGGGTTCCGTAGCCAAATGGCAAAAACGGAACCCTTATAGATTCGTCATGTCTGTCTGTCTGTCTGTCTGTCCGTCTGTCTGTCCGTCCGTATGTCACAGCCACTTTTCTCCGAAACTATAAGAACTCTGTTGAAACTTGGTAAGTAGATGTATTCTGTGAACCGCATTAAGATTTTCATACAGAAATAGAAAATAAACAATAAATTTTAGGGTTCCCCATACTTAGAACCGAACTCAAATTTTTTTTTTCATCAAACCCATACGTGTGGGGTATCTATGGGTAGGTGTTCAAAAATGATATTGAGGTTTCAAGGACACTTCCAAAGTGGTAAAATGTGTGGGGGGGGATAAATTCATATGGCAGTCGGGGGACCTCTTAGCATAGAAGGTGTTTCACAGGACGGTCCCCCGACTTCCATATGAATTTATCTGTTTTAGTCTCGTAACCTAGATTCTTTAAGTTGGGGGTTTTTTAATTATTTGATCCTTTTCCAATTACACTTAATTTTATTTTATTTTTGTGTCGGGGGTTTTTTAAATTTTTAATTTAATTTTTTATTTCATGCTTTTTGTAGGGACTCCTTAATTTTTATATTTCATTTCTTTTATTTTCTTACGTTTTAAGATTCACGTAATTTAGTGTTTAATCAGGTTTTTTATCCGTCAAAAAATAATTATTAATTTATAGTTGAAGAATAATTTTTAAGATTAAACAGACTTTTTTGTTTTATTATATCCTTTTTCTAGTTCTTCCTTTAGTTATTTAATTTTTGTACAAGTATTTTAAAGCTTTTAAATATCTTAGGTATTTCAGATCTAGTTTATAAAATGGGACTGCGACACTATCTGATGTAGAAATACCTACGCTTTTTAAGTAGTATAATTCCATTCGTAATAAAAATAGTCAAACTCAGTGGTCGTAGGTACCAGTCATCACTCCACTTTCCTTATCATTCTAGAGCATTGATCGGACAAAAAATATTTTCAAGTTTTTAGTTTTCATTTCGTTAGTTCATCATCATCATTTCAGCCGATAGACGTCCACTGCTGGACATAGGCCTCCCCCAATTTTGGGGGGGTTTGCCATAATCGCCACGCTTGGCAGGCGGGTTGGCGATCGCTGTATGGTATGATGGTGGAATGCATAAAGAACGCTGCTGCCCATTCTCCGGTATGACCCTTAGTCGCCTTTTACGACACACACGGGAAGTAAGGGTTTCGTTTCGTTAGTTAATATTCCTCATTCCCTTTCAATATAGTGTACATTATTCTACTTGTCAAGCCCTTGCATTTGATACCTATATTGAAGGAGTTGTGAAAAAAAAATGTAGGTAATTCACCATTTTGTGGTGGCGGCCATCTTGGATTTGAAATTTGTAATAGTGTATAGTATTAGAACTAGTCAAGCAGAGGGGCCCGTGGCTAAATAATAACAGCCGCACAGCTCGATCGATCAGGTTAAGCTACGCTTGCCGCGGTTGGTCTGTGGATGGGTGACCATCCTTACATACCGTGACCCCTCCGTGCCTCGGAAAGCACGTTAAGCCGTTGGTCCCGGCTGTCATTCGTGGATCTTTGACAGTCGTTACGGGTAGTCAGAAGCCCGAAAGTCTGACAACCAGTCTTACCAAGGGGTATCGTATTAACCAGTAACTGGGTTATGGAGGTCAGATAGGCAGTCGCTCCATGAAAAATAGTAGACTGGAAGCCGACCCCATCATAGTTAGGAAAAGGCTAGGCAGATGATGATTAGAACTAGTCAAGCCCTTTCATTTGATACCCATATTGAGGGAGTTGTGAAAAAAAAATGTAATTCGCCACTTTGTGGTAGCGGCCATCTTGGATTTGAAATTTATCATAGTGTATAGTATTCTACTATTCAAGCCCTTTCATTTGATACCCACATTGAGGGAGTTGTGAAAAAATATGTAATCCGCCATTTTGTAGCGGCGGCCATCTTGGACCGATTTTCATCAAACATAGCTAAGAACACTAGACACACACACACACACACACACAGATATGTCAAACTTATAACACCCCGTCGTTTTTGCGTCGGGGGTTAAAAATGATAAAACTAAAAAAAATATATGATGTGTACATTACCATGTAAACTACCACCGAAAATTGGTTTGAACGAGATCTAGTAAGTAGTTTTTTTTTAATACGTCATAAATCGTAAACCGCAATTTACCATTCATTCAACAACTCAAAAAAAAAATCATTTAATTTCATAAACATAAACCTTATGCATAAACCCGGATGTTACGGAACCCTCGGTGCGCGAATCCGACTCGCTCTTGCCCGGTTTTTTTTGTGTTTAGGTCCTGTAAGCCCCTTAACAGGATTTTCTAACATCTTGATTTAAAAGAGTGTTCTTGGAGACTCTTGCCCGTTCTTCTCCATAGAGATCTTCGTTTGGAATGGGCAATTATCTTCAACTTTCTAACTTTTTGACAATTCAAAAGTGCCTGTAAATCCTTTGAGTTTGAGATTAAGCTTAGCCTTACCTACATCTTGGTCAAAGTGCTTAGCCGTTTCGCGGCCGTCCTTTTTATTTTTTATCCCGCTTATAAAGAATAAAAAGAAGTAATAAGTCAATACAGGCACTTTTTAAGGTGAATGCGCAGTGGCAGACCGCGAATTTCAAATTTTCTTACGTTTTTTGCAATTTGCAGGTCAGTGTTAGGTTTTATCTTTATCAAAATATGATTCGCGACTTTATTGGATATGTATATACAGAATTAGAGTCATTAGAACCATTAATATATCTCTTTTGTTCCATAAGCACTTTTCCTTAAGAGATTTGTTCATAAATGAAACAAATCTAACTTAGAAAGATGAATTAATGATTCTAATGATTATAATTCTGTAAAAACGTACCTGTTATAGTCACGAATCATATTTTGATCAAGATACTACTTGAGACTGACCTGAAAATTGCAAAAACGTACCTAAGAAAAATTGAATTTCGCAGATTACCTTTTTTATAAATGTATAATAAATAATATGTGGTGATATTCATAAACGCCTTTTCATAAAAAAAAAAAACAATAAAACAGGCAGCGTAACGGAAATTTAATTATTTTAAGTGACTCAGCTGTTTTCAGACACCATTTTGTATAAAATTTATTATCAATAGCGAGAAAAATACCTCTGTGTATGTTTAAATTGGTTTTTTATCTTTTCCCTTATCCAATTACAGTGTAAGCAGGAGTAAAGAGATTAAGTTTGAGAGATTATTCTGGAAAAATTGAGCTGTGTCGGCGTTATTTTAATTTTCCTCATTTTTTTCGATTGCTTTTTTGTTTTATCTCCTAGTAAAATATGAGGGGCTGATTTTTTCAACGTCAGATATCTTTTATCAACAGTTTTTGTACGGAAAAGCTGTAAACAATCAACATTATTCCTTGGATAAAGGCCTTGGAAAAATACCCCAAAACAAAGCATCATAATAACACACTTAACCCATATATGCCAAGAACTTTTTAGGGTTCCGTAGTCAACTAGGAACCCTTATAGTTTCGCCACGTCTGTCTGTCCGTCCGTCTGTCTGTCTGTCCGTCCTCGCTTAATATCTGTGACCGTTAGCACTAGATAGCTGAAATTTTGTAGGAGTACGTATATCAGTTACGCCAACAAAGTGGTAAAATAAAATTTTAGAAAATATTTTTTTTTAGGGTAGCTCCCCTACATGTGAAGTGGTGATGAATATTTTTTTTCATCATTTTTTCATTCATCTACCCCATCGTGTGGGGTATCGTTGAATAGGTCTTCTAAAATGACTTATAGGTTACTAAAATTATTTTTCGATTTAATGCTCCATTTACGAAATATTAAAGTTTAAAGTGCAAATTTATGTTCCAGTAGGGCGTCCCCCCCCGCCCCTCTAAAAGCTAAACTACTAGCTTGAAAAATCTGGAAAAATTCTCAATGAAAGTGCATTTCATGAACTTTAAAGGAAAAGTATAGCGGTTAAGATAACTTTATTAGTTTAGCAGTAATAGTCGTTGGACTTGGGTGTTGGATAATTTTGTACCAAATACAAAATCCTTAGCATTAATCCTTTAAAGTGACTAAGATGAAGTAGTTGCTTGTTTATAATGGGTAAAGACTTGCATTGAAAACCAAAATATTTTTTTTTTTACCTATTCAGAATAAAGAACAACAGAATCGTACTACATTGTGATAACGGGCTACTACGGAACCCTACACTGTGCGTGGCCCGACACGCACTTGGCCGGTTTTTCTAGTTTTAAGATGAATTTTAAAGATTTTACCTTAAACTACCTACTTTACCTCTAAAATTGATATTTCATTTACCATAAAAATCATTTTTTCCAGTAAAATTACATAATACTTAAAAAATACTTACATTTTCGTCGCAAACTTTTGTCACAAATAAACAAGTATGAACTTGCACTCCCAGTTGTCGCTTGAATTATTATAGATTATCTATGATATTGTGCTGTATTCCAAATTAGTTCTTCAGTCTAACAAAAGATGGCACTATAATTTAAATTAATGCAACAGCTCGCTGTCAGTCTGTATTAGAAGTCATGAAGGAATTTTTGGTCGTTATCGACCATAAATGGGTTAAACACACTTTCTCTGTTACAAACAAAGCAGTAATTTATCATCAAGTCCCATATAGAAATACTGACACTCAAATACAGTATTTGTATCTCAAGAGGCGACACGCGCTTTATTTGTGGTAACCAAGTGTACAAAGACGGTGTGAATGTGCGTGAAGACGAGTAGCGACAGCACATAAGACACACATGCACACACACACACTTCCGACTTTGCCATTGTCTCGGACGGTACGGAGAGCTCCTGCGCTTACATACACATTCACAGCGTGCTTGAACGCTTGGTAAACACAAGTAAAGTGCGCGTCGCTTCGTGAGATAAAAATACTACAACCGAGCGTAAGTAATAAAATTCTATTACACCATGTATCAACGTCAAACTGTCAGTCGGTATTTCATTTTAATACATATAGTAGTATGTACAACGTTATTAGATTTGCTTCGAAACAGACAGACTGCCATGTCATCCAATCTACTAAGGAATTTTGTTGGAATTTTAAAGAATCATCTGCCATCGTCTGCCTAGCCTTTTCCCAACTATTTTGGGGTCGGCGTCCAGTCTAACCGGGTGCAGCTGAATACCAGTATTTTACATGGAGCGACTGCCTATTTGACCTCCACTACCCAGTTACTGGGTAATACGATACCCCTTGGTAAGAATGGTTGTCAGAGTTTCGGGCTTCTGACTACCCGTAACGACTGTCAAAGATCCACGTACTCACATGACAGCCGGGACCGGGTCTCGGTATGTAAAGATGACCATCTTTACATACCGAGACCCGGTCCCGGGTGACCACCCATCTACAGACTAACCGCGACAAGCGTAGCTTAACCTGATCGATCGACCTGTGCGGCTGTTATTATTTAGCCAATTTTAAAGAATGCTATTCAGAAAATTTGTGTTCGATTTGATTGGATCGAACAACGTTTGAACTATTTATAACCTTTTTACTAAATGTTAGCTTGTTTGCTTGCAATACGGTATTTTTTTTAGAGAGAGATAGAGAAATAGCTGATGATTAAAAAACTAGTTCGTCAATTGTACAATTTTTTTCTGGAATAGATAAAGGGTCTTCCAGTTGAGGATAATAATAGGCTCAGTGATGAATTACTGATGTTTTGTTTGCCCTCAAGAGGTGATTTTTTTTTTGCTTATCTATGTAAGTACCTATATTTAATATTTAAGTATAAGACGTCACAAAATCAAAGTGAAGACCCTCTTGGTCTCACATACTATTGTCTACATTTCTTTATCATTTCTCCTTTCGCAGGTCTGCTGGAAGAAATTTCTTAAGAAATAAGCAGTACCTTTGTACTCAATACTAATATGTTGTATCTGTATCCATTTCACTGTGTGTGCATAAATAATATACTCAATTAATAAATAAATAATCGAACAATTATTAAGACTTACACTTGTGAGACACTTGCTAGACCAGTCAGGTACTAATCATAAACTATTTCAATTAAAAGAAATAGTAACTGATACCTAATTAATTAATATAAATAACAACATTATATCCTAACTTAAATAAAACTATTCACAAACTAAAATATAAAAAAAATTGAAAACAACAATAACAATAATAGATGGCGCCATGTGTCTTTCAAACAACACTTATGCGAGTGAAAGCACGGGGCGCTGCTAGTATCTTCTTAATATGCAGAAATGTGTAATACGTCGCTCTGTGTTTTAGGAGACTTTTTTTATTTTATGTTTGGTTAGCTGTACGAATAAGTTACTAGACGGTTGAATGGTGTGATGTCTCTTGGGAGAGTTATCCTATGACAAATTCAGGCTGCCGTTACCTTTGTTGGATTTTTTAGACGAGTAACCATAACATTCATGATCTTCTCTCAACTTGGTAAACACTACAACATATTCTAAGAACTCATATCGACTGGGAGCGTGGCGTCTGACTGGGAGTGTGGCGTCTCCTGTAATCCGGCTACTCGGAGGTCGGGATCGGAGGATGGTTTGAGGTCGGGGCTCCTACTACTGAGTGGCCCATGATGACTGGACGTCCACACTAAGCCCGGTATTGAAATGGATCCCCCGGAGGAGTCTGGGGGATGGAGGTCATCCAAGGAGGGGCGAATCGGGCCAGGGGGGAAACTCAGCAGCCAAAAGTCCCCGTATCGGGCAGTAGTGGGATAGCGGCCGGGAGTAGGCGCTCAGTACCAGCCTGACCAATACAATCAGACCCGTTTCTCTCCCCAATGGTGGGTTCCCGCATTGTCGAGGCGAGGGGGCTCAGTAGCCGTGGCTTGGTCACCCACAGGCTTTTGCTGGTAAGCCGACGACGTAGCGGCCAACAAGTAGGTTGCGTTGCCGCTTGGGCGACGTCGCAACTGAGGGTTAGAGGCCGCGGCGGGAGAGGAGTGCTGGTATTGCGGTGCGCCGTTCTCCCTACCTTCCGCGGCCTTGACGGGGTCGCCACGATCTGATGGTGAAGGCGGTGGGGCCGCAGGGGAGGAAGAGTGTCGGTATGACGTTGGCCGCTCTCCCTATCCTCTGCGGCCGAAAATTGGGAGGCGGCGGGGGCAATGACCTGACCCATCGCAGGGGGAACAAGGGTGCCCAGACACCGGGTCGTCTGGCGGCCATGTGCTGGTTTGGTCACTGGGGTGGTCACGGCGTGCTATGTATTTTGGTGCGCCGGTGATAGCGAGTACTCCCCAGAGGAGGGTCCGGTGACGGACAGCCGTGGCGTGTTCACGGATGAGTGCTAACGCGTGCCCGTGTTCCCACCGTAAGCGGCAGAGGAGGACACCGTGGAGTTTTAGTGGGTTAGAGTCCCACATAACTGCACTATCTCCCCGTGGTAATGCAGAATGCATGAGCATTTCTTCACAACAAAAAAAAAGAACGAAAGAATCGGAATATCGCAGGACGGTGAACGCAAGCAACCTACTTCTATTGTGTCGTTATTATCGCTGCAGAATGCAATTTCGTGGCCGTTCTAATACAAAATGTACTGAAAACAAGAGGGGCAATTCTCGTAATTTTAAGAACGTTCACAGTCCGGGGGCCTAAAAATGTCACTTTGGCAGAATCATAAAAGGATAACATTATGAATCTTAATGGAAAGTTACCTGTTAAGTTAATCGTATCAAATCCTATTGGTGAAGGATGTTTCAGCTTTTTTTTTTGTCTGTGCTAAAATACCAATCAATCCAATCCTTGAAAACTCTTTGATTATACATAAGTAGTGCAGCGAAAAAAAGAAAAACACGAACTGTCTTCGCCATATTAGGATTCACAATGTTATCCTTTTATGATTCTGCAAAGTGGCCTTTTTAGGCCCCCAGGGCCCCATTTCTCGAAACTATTAGTTTACTAATATATTAGTTAACTAGCTTCCGCCCGCGACTCCGTCCGCGCGGATGTCGGTCTTCGCGTGGATGGTTTATTTCTCCATTTTGAGTAACTCTGACAATGACATCTTATAAATATCTATTGGACCCAAATACAGCTAAGCCTATAATAATTAAGGACATCCCTCTATTGAGCTACTGCTGTTGAGCTCGCGTTCTGTAGTAAGTATTTTTTCCATAGTAATTCCGACCTTGATAAGTAGCATGTAGCAGTAAATTACTGACAGTGACGAAAAGTTTGCAATAATAAAAAAGTGATCGTGACAATGCGACAGAAAGTTAATTGAGAGCTTCAGCATACACAACATTGTTAGTGAGATCGTCCGGAATATGAACATGAAGATTTCTTGGACTGCTCACACGGGAAAGAGCTACGTAAAGTTGCCCGTGTGAAAAACAACTCGCGGTAAGATCTACGCCAGCAACTCCTAGGGTCTGACCTTGAGCCTTATTTATTGTCATGGCGTAACACAAACCTACAGGAAACTGTATTCTCTTAAATTGAAATGGAAAATTATCCACTACGGGTAATGCAACGTGTGTTCGCGGTTCTACAGAGCAACGTCTATGAATAAAACCGAAAAATAAGATTTTTTTTTCTACGTATTTTTCCAGGATAAAAAGTATCCTATTTTATGCCCAGGATAATAAGGTATAATTATACCAAGTTTCATCGAAATCGAACCGTTAGTTTTCACGTGATGCCTGCATATACAGACAGACAGACAGACAGACAGACAGACAGACAGACAAAAATTTTTTTAATCACATATTTGGGTTTGGTATCGATCGAGCAACACCCCCCGCTATTTATTTTTTCAATATTTTCAATGTACAGAATTGACCCTTCTACAGATTTATTATATGTATAGATAGTGTAAAAATTACAAGTCCTAATTTTTCCTCTTTCTCAAAAACAGGTACTGGACTAATAACTAACAGTAGCAGACTAATGAAAAATATTATGCTGGCTTGGCTGAATACACATAATATACAGGGTGACTTTTCCGTGGATGGCCAAATCCGAAACTATGAGGAATAGCGAAAAGTACTCGAAAGAGTCGCGGGCTCGATTTTGATGAAAACTAAAACTGCATCATTGGATTTTTGAAAAATCAATATTTCTAGCCAGGAATCGCACCCATTGATTTTGAAAAAAAACACACACACTATATTATTATAACAATCGATAGTGTCGCTGATAAGGGTCGAATTCTGGGAAGTAATGACATACGGCAAACTTCTCTCTCTTCAATCTTTACTTACCGTGACCCCTCCGTGTCTCGGAAAGCACGTTAAGCCGTTGGTCCCGGCTTTCATTCGTGGATCTTTGACAGTCGTTACGGGTCGTCAGAAGCCAGGGGCGTAGCTACCGCCGTATCAGCCGTATTAATTATACGGGGCCCCCGGGCTACAGAGGCCCCAACGTGTGTAAGCAAAAATTAGTAAAATGTTCAAAGTCAAAGTCAAAACGTTATCCACAATGTCACTTAATCTCGTGCTTCCCGGGAAAGTTTTTCGAAATTAAAACTAATAAAAAATTACCTAAGAACTCCGATGGGGCAGGAACGGGGGTATCAGACTTGTCACTATTGTCTATAGAGGCAGAAATTTTATAAAAACTGAAATCGTCTTCAGATAAAGATGATTTAATAAATCAATTTGCCGAAAAAAGGCAAGAAAGGTGTATCATCATCATCAGCCTATAATATGCCTACTGCTGGGACACAGGCCTCCTCTCAGTGAGAGGGAGTGGGCCGTAATCCACCACGCGGGCCCAGTGCGGGTTGGTGAATGTCACATGTCTTCGAGTTTTTGGTTTTAGGACATGCCGGTTTCCTCACGATGTTTTCCTTCACCGTTTTGAGAGCAGTGGTGATGAAATAATTTACACAAAGTGCCTGTCTGGGTTCGAACCTACGACCTACAACTCCTAAGTTGTGTCCGTTACCACTGTGCCACCACTGCTCTACAAGGTGTATATTTAATTTGAATTGTTTGCTAGCTCAATTTCTAGGAGGAAGCGATAACTTATAAAAATATCTATTTTAATTTAATGCAAGCATTTTTGTTTCTTTTGTGAGCAATCTTTACCCTTCATTTGGGTTCCAACTAATCTTGATACAGGGCCCCTCCAAGGCACGCTACGCCACTGTCAGAAGCCCGAAAGTCTGACAACCAGTCTTACCAAGGGGTATCGTATTACCCAGTAACTGGGTTGTGGAGGTCAGATAAGCAGTCGCTCCATGTACTAAATACTGGTACTCCAAATACTGGTATTCACCTGCATCCAGTTAGACTGGAAGCCAACCCCAACATAGTTGGATAAAGGCTAGGCAGATGATGATGATGATGATGTATTTTATTACCGACTTCACAAAAAGGAGGAGGTACTATGTTCGGCTGTTTGTATGTTTTTTTTTTTTTTTTTTTTTTTTTGTATGTTAATCGTTACCGACTTCACAAAAAGGAGGAGGTACTATGTTCGGCTGTTTGTATGTTTTTTTTTTTTTTTTTTTTTTTTTGTATGTTTGTTCATCGATTACTCCGCCAATTGTCGACGGATTTTCAAAATTCTTTTTTTGTTCGAAAGTAGATAGTTCTGAGGTGGTCCCATTGTCACTAAGTTAGGATCTGATGATAGGATCTTAGAGAAATCGAGAGCAACCCTCAAATTTTATAGGCTCATTTATTGTTTTTCGCATATTTTATGAAGTATCTTGTGTATTTGCGTACGGTTGTCACCATCTCAGGTAGCTGGGCTGATGATGGAAGGTTTAACTCCTTAACAGAAGTTACTCGAACAGGCAAGGACTGTTTTAGTAAATTGTTTTGATGTTTGATAGGGCATTTGCCACATTTGGTCTCATGATCATCAAGTTATGACCTGATGCTGCAGTCAGGATAGTCTGCAGAGTACCTAACTCCTCGACAACTAACAGCAGATATATCGAGTTTAGGCTCATTGAAAAGGGCTCGATGTGTGGATAAACGTACTGTTAATGAGGAACACCGAAGTACATAGAGACCTGATGCTGAAGCCAGTCGAGCATCAGAAAAAGTACAAACCTTGAAATTACAGCACCGTAGTCGTATTTGGGCTCATTTTAAACAGGACTAAATTTTAAGTTCAATGCAATGTTGACATAAGTCTGGCCTGATGCTGCAGCCAGGATTATCAGCATCTAGTCTAAAAACTAATAAATACTTCTTAAAGTGAAATACTTTTGCGAGTTTTTCTTCTGTATAATTATCCTAACAAAGGTTGCCGGTAGTGGCTAGATGAGAGAAGCGGAGGATCGCGAACGTTGGCGCAAACTTCGGGAGGTCTACGTCCAGCAGTGAACTGCAATTGGCTGATGATGATTTATAAAGCCTCAATCGTTGCATTTCACGCAATGCCTTTTCGTCATGTGGTCTATTTAGCAATTTGGTAGGTTCCAAGTCGCATAATACAATGTCATACAGCGTCTTTACACGACTAAGCGTAACATAAACTTGGCCCTTAGAAATTTTTTTTTGCCTTGTTTTTATTATTAAAGTAACTTAAGCATTTGCTCTCGGAAATTATGATTTGGTAAAGTGGAACTGATGATGAAGACCACAAATGGCAAACTACTCAATGACAAATATTTCACGGGTTGCGATTCGATTACTTTTATATGGCTGCTAAGCAATTTATGCTCATTACAATGCGTATGGTGAAGTGGAGCTGATGGTGACTTCTCAATCAGCTCCAGTTCTCCTGGTTCTTACTAGGAGAACTCCTCAACAATTAACGTCCATGCATCGGGAAAAGCAATATTTTGTAAAAGGTGATAAGCAGTTGACATTAGGCTATTATAACTTAGATAAATTACAAACTAACCCGCTAAAAAGTGAAAAATAAAAACTATTTTACAAAAAAAAAACAACCGACTTCCAAAAACATTATAAATAAAGAGAAAAATAACTTTAATTTCGGAAGTCGGTGGCAAAAACTAAAATACAAATCCAAAGACACCGACTTCCGAAATTAAAGTTATTTTTCTCTTTATTTATAATGTTTTTGGAAGTCGGTTGTTTTTTTTTTTGTAAAATAGTTTTTATTAAATTCAATTTACCATGGATCTAAAGCTAATGGTTTTGGGAGGTGTATTAGAAGCAAAATAATTATGTTTGGGGGTTTCTCAAACGTTTTCTCAATATTTCGTAAGTGTTTCTGGTTAAAAAAAACTCGACGGCGGCGAATTATTATTGTATCTCCTTCATTGTCGGAAGTGTTCGAATCTGACCACATTTTATAAAATTTGCTTGGTAATAAATAATATTAATATTTTGTCTAATAATTTTGACTAAAATATGTTTTTACAAGCCTTCTGAGACTAATAGCTTTATCAGTGTAATTTACAAGAGTATTTAATAACACATTTTTTTATGAAACCAAATTGAATTTCAATCAATCAATCAACTCAGCCTATCGCAGTCCACTGCTGGACATAGGCCTCTCCCAGACTGCGCCACAGCACCCTGTCCTCCGCCTTCCGCATCCAGTCTACCCCAGCCACCTTCTTTAGGTCGTCCGTCCATCTAGCTGGGGGGCGTCCCACACTACGCTTGCCGATACGCGGTCTCCACTCCAGGACTCGTCTGCTCCACCGGCCATCGGTCCTTCGACAGACATGGCTAGCCCACTGCCACTTCAGTTTGCTTACTCTGCAAGCTATGTCGGTAACTCCGGTTCTTTTCCGGATAATTTCATTCCTGATTTTATCAAATTGAATTTAGTCAGGTAATTTTAGCTGGTCTGTGTGGTGCCGGACTTAAAGAATAGCACCACCCCATACTTCCCGTGGGTGTCGTAAAAGGCGACTAAGGGAGACCGGAGAATGGGCAGCAGCGTTCTCTGTGCATTACACCATCATACCACACTGCGATCGCCAACCCGCCTGCCAAGCGTGGCGATTATGGCAAACCCCCCCCCCCCCAATTGGGGGAGGCCTATGTCCAGCAGTGGACGTCGTTCGGCTGAAATGATGAGGTAATTTTAGCCAATATTTACCTATTAGTTGGCAACTAGTAACTAATATTTTACTACCGTAACTTCGAGAAACCCACACTAGCAAACTTGTAATAAATATTCATTCATGGAGTCATATTATTAATCTAATAAGTTTCGAGAAATAGGGCCCTCGGTCTCAATATTTCAAAATACCTCTAATATCCCTACATTTTGACAAGTTTTTGACATTTGTTTGTAACTGAGATGAGACTGCGACTCGATTTTGAACTACGTATTAAATAAATTTCGAGAGTTGGCCTTCAGATATCGCAATAAGGCATCCAATTTTATCGACCGATAATAACGCGCCTGTGGGGGCGCGCCTTTAGTGTGGCCACCGCCTAAAAGTTCGGTTTCCCTTTTTATTTACAAAATTCAATACCGTCCGCTTCGGTTTCCTTGGCCAATTCATGAGAAGACTGTCTAAGTAACAGAAAACTCTTTATTAACATCGATGAAGTTCCTAACGTCACTTGAAAAGGAAAACACAAGAAAATTTATTGTTGCAGCAACGTTATAGTTCCATTTGAAGTTTCGTTACAATGTCTATACTAAGGAAAACGTCTTATCTTTTACAATGCAATATACTCAACAGGCTGGCTCGATGGCATTGTCTGTTCCTTTTTATTAGCATTGAACATTTGAGGTGGAGTTTGCAGGGCTGTTATTGCCTAATATTCGGAGCGGAAATAGATGTTTTCACTTTTCTAGAGAGACTTGTAGAGTAATTTTGGAGCTTTTATTAGAGGGGCAATTCTCACAGTCTGATCTCAGTCTCAATTTGTAAATAATGCCTCTAATTTAGGGAAATTAGAGGCAAATATTTAATTAATAAAATATTATTAAATTTATTATTAAAAAATATTTTTTAATAATAAATTTAATATTATTTTATTAATTAAATATTAATAAAAAGATAAATATTAATAAAAAGGAACAGACAATGCCATCGAGCCAGCCTGTTGAGTATATTGCATTGTAAAAGATAAGACGTTTTCCTTAGTATAGACATTGTAACGAACGTAATCTTGTCAAAAACTTGTCAAAAATGCAGGGGCATTTTTGACAAGTTTTTGGCCACGATAGGTGGTTTTTCTACAACCCAAATTAGACTCAAAAGCATTCAATGTAAAGATTTCCTTCAAATGCTTAGTATTCTAAGGCCTTTTTAAAGAGAAAAAGAAAATCTTCCTGCCTTTAAATTTAAAACGGCCGAAATTATAAAAATGAATTAATTCTGAATTTTACGTTCCAAAAATTTCTAAGACCTTTGATTTATCGCAAATTATAAAGTAGTACTAGAAAGTCTCATTATTCTTTGAAGTTTTCGGATTAGACACAAGAGTGCCCGAAGCGTTTCCTAATGATCGAATGTTACTTAAGACCGACTTCTTAAATAACTAATGAGGTCAACAAATGTGAGTGAATGGAGCTTTGAGAGGTCCGTTCTATAAAATGTAAAGTAAAAATTGCTGAATGAATACGAATCCATTCGAGACCCCTAGGAGCAGTGGTGGCTCAGCGGTAACGGTTGTAGGTCGTGAACACAAACCCAGTCTGGCACTATAGAGGTATGAGGAACGGGGTGTAAAGTTTACTCATACTCTAAAGAGACTGTGAGTGAGTCGACCCGTCTTCCGTTTTGTGAGTTAAACGGGTGTTGTGTCTGGCGGGCAACTGCCCGATGATTCATGTCGGGCCGTTGTATCTATGCTAGTTGCGCGGTAAACTCTACTTGCGAGATACAGGATTTTGCGTGACGTCGGTATGACGCGTTGTTCGCATGTGGCGATGTAGATACCGCTACAGCGCTATACTCTGAGTAAATCTACAAAAAAAATTCATCACCACTGCTCTCAAAAACGGCGTTGAAAAACATCGTGAGATAACCGTCATGTCCTAGAACCAAAAATTCGAAGACATGTGACATTTACCAACCCCCACTGGGCCCGCTTGGTGGATTACAGCCCACTTACTCGAAGAGAGGAGTCTGTCTTAGGAGTGGGAACATTATAGGCTGATTATTTTTGCATTCGAGACCCTACCTCATAGAGTACATCTCATCATCTGCCCAGCCTTTTCCCAGCTATATTGGGGTCGGCTTCCAGTCTAACCGGATGCAGCTGAATACCAGTATTTTACATGGAGCGACTGCCTATCTCCACAACCCAGTTACTGGGTAATACAAAACCCCTTGGTAAGACAGGTTGTCAGACTTTCGGGCTTATGACTACCCGTAACGACTGTCAAAGATCCACGAATGACAGCTGCGACCAACGGCTTAACGTGCTTTCCGAGGCACGGAGGGATCTCGGTATGTAAAGATGGTCACCCATCCACAGACCAACCGCGGCAGGCGTAGCTTAACCTGATCTATTTAACCTGATCAGCAGAATTGAAAAAGAATCCTTCAGGAACAGCAAGCAGCACGACTGACAGCTTGGTGGCGGACTTCACCGCATTCAAGAAGTTCATACTTGAGGCGCTAGGCTGTCTTCAGCAGCAGTTGGACGCGTTGGCTCAGGGGCTCGACAACCTGGAGATGCGTGGGCGCCGGAAGATGGTGTTGTTGCATGGTGTCACCGAGCAGCCCAAGGAAGAAACAGCACAGGTTGCCGCTGAGGTTGTGCAATGTCACCTGAAGCTGACCGACTTTACAGTTGCTGACATTAGGCGGTGCCACCGGATGGGCAGACAAACAGGTGCCCAGGCCCATTCTTTGCAAGCTACGGGACGTCGGTGTCAGGGACAGTATCTGGTTTGCTATTACCAAGTTGAAGGGCACTGGTATTACGGTATCAGAGTTTCTGACAAGATCCCGTCATCAGCTCTTCATGTCGGCGCGTGAGAAACTTGGCGAAACAAATTGCTGGACTAAGCAGGGCCTGATATATGTTCTTCGCGCTGACGGCTCCCGGCATCGAGTAAATTCACTGGTTGATCTGAACAACATCGAGCATGTTAGTGAAAAGGCCATGTCTCCCATCGTATCAGTATTGTCCTCGTTGCCGTCTCCATCGCCGGCACCGAAGAAGGCCCGGCGTGCTGCCGCGAATAGAAAGTGATTCGGTGCATTGTTTTGGTTAGTGTCACCGTCCGGGTAGTAGTTTTGTTTATAACTCGTACCCTCTCAATTCTCTCTTTTTTTTTTCTCTTCTAGTAATTTCTATACCGTTTATGCCACATTTATTGTTTAACCTAAAAGTACTCTGTGAACGTCTATTTATTTTACACAAATTTCTTTCTGTCTGTCAACTGTCAACTCACTATGTCACGTCATGTGTCATTTTGTTCATAAGATTTTCGTTCAGAAACCAGGTGACAGTGTGCCGAGTATATTTATGTTATTATATTTTTCGGTATAACTTGATAGTTTTTGCTTGTTATTTTTACGTGTATTTTCTTCTTTATTTCCTATGCCATGAACTTGTGAAATAACTTTCTGTTACCCGGACGATGAAATCGATGAAATTGTTTAAACGTTATTGTTCTGTATTTATAACTTTAAATTGTTAGCACTCAACTGGCGGGTGGATTTAATTAATTGCCCTTTTTATATTAACATTTTTAATTATTATTTAGTTTATTTACGTTTATTATTATTTTTCGTAAATCTATAGTGTCGATGTCAGATAGCAATGACGACAGCGACACCGAAAGCTTTTTGTCGGCCTGTAGTAATGACAGCTTTGTTAGCTGTCCGTCCCTTGCTGACACGCTCGAGTCTCAGTTTTCCGATGTACCTAAGAATTTCAATGTAGTCCATATAAATGCCCAGAGTATTCCGGCACATTATTCTGACATGCTAGTGAACCTAGACTGTAAGAACATCCATGCTATCCTTGTTTCCGAGTCTTGGCTAAAGCCATGTCTCCCTTCTGCTTCCTATTCCTTGCCAGGTTTTCAACTAATAAGAAATGATCGCACAAGTGGCGTTGGCGGCGGTGTTGCCATATACCTTCGTTCACATATTCCTTTTTCAATTGTCGATATGTCTGCACAACCTCCACCGCAAAACGCGGGTGAGCATCTCTTTTTGGAAGTAAACCTGAACCACGTGAAAGTTCTTCTGGGTGTTTATTATAGCCCTTCGTCACGTATAAATTTCTTGTCTTCCTTTGAAAAGATCCTAGAAAACTTATCACCCTCTTACAGTCACACAATCATTATGGGGGATTTCAATACTTGCTTATTGAAAAACGATTCCCGCTCTTCTTCCCTTCGATCAATAGTCCAGTCGTCGAATTTATCAATTCTCCCCTTAAGTGCCACACACCATTTTCCAAACTGTAATCCTTCACTTTTGGATCTTCTCATTGTTTCCTCTCCTCAACATGCCAGCAAGCATGGTCAATGCCCAGCTGACATGTTTTCTTACCATGACCTATTATTCCTATCCTATAAAATTCGCCCACCTAAGGCAAAACCTAAAATTCTCCTGCAGCGCAATTTTGGTGGTATGAATACAGATGATCTCCGAAGAGATGCTAACAATATTGACTGGGCTCCTTTAGTCAATGTTGAGTCGATTGATGATAAAGTCAATCTGCTGACGGATAACCTTGTTCAGCTGTACGATATTCACGCTCCCATTCGTTCAGTGAAAATCAAACATCTTCCGGCGCCATGGCTTACAGACGATATTAGGACGATCATGCACAGAAAGGCTGTAACCAAAACTAAATATAAGTGTCGGCCCTCGCCGTCGAACCGGGAGATCCTTGTTGATGCGCGCAATCGCTGCAATAAGGTGTGTAGAGATGCCCAACGCCGCCATATCCACACCTCTGTTGAAAACGGAGATCCAGCAAAAGTCTGGAAATTTCTTAAGTCCATGGGAGTTGGAAAATCACGCCAAGAATCGATTCCTAAAGACTTAGATATTGATCTACTGAATCAACACTTCTCATCTTCGTCCCACTGCAATGGGACCATGAAGGCAGCTACTGTTAACAATCTTTCAAACCTTCCAACTCCGGACCATGCCCCATTTATTTTTAGTCAATTCTCTGATTGTGATGTTAAGAAGAGCATAGTTTCAATCACGTCTAACGCAGTTGATAGTGATTGTGTGAGTCGAAAAATGATACTCCCTGTCCTCGACGAAATCCTTCCTATCTTATGCTATATCCTAAATTACTCTATAACCTATGGTGCCTTTCCATCGATGTGGAAAGAGGCCAAAGTCATTCCTTTACCCAAAAAATCCAATCCTACTTCCTTTTCAGAATACCGTCCTATCTCCATCTTGCCTTTCCTCTCCAAAGTCCTAGAACGCCTTGTCCACAATCAGCTTAGTACTTTTCTTTGTAAGAATAGTCTGCTGAATCCTTTCCAATCCGGTTTTCGTCCTGGTCATAGCACCACTACTACCTTAGTTAACGTCACTGATGACATACGGTTAGGCATGGAAAGAGGAAATCTGACAGTTCTTTGCTTACTAGATTTTAGTAATGCATTCAATACTGTCGATTTCGATATCCTGCTTGGCATGCTTCGCTCGCTTAACTTATCTCCAACGGCGATTGACTGGTTTCGTAGTTACCTGTATGGCCGCCGGCAACGTATAAGCATAGAAGAGTCTTGCTCTTCGTGGTGTTATACTTCTGCCGGTGTACCTCAGGGTGGCGTTTTATCTCCTTTACTTTTCACAATATTTATAAACTCCATTACCAAAAAACTTCTTTCTTCCTACCACCTTTATGCAGACGATTTGCAAATTTATAAGCAAGCTGACTACTCGAATTTGGCTGATGCCGTTCATATCATCAACAAGGATTTGGTTTCAATCTGTGAGTGGAGTGAGGCGCATGGGTTGCAGGTTAACCCATCGAAGACTCAAGTCATTGTTGTTGGCAGCTCAAGGATGATCTCCAAGATAAACTGGTCGCAACTTCCTCAGGTTCAATTTAACGGAACTGCAATTCCTTTCAGCGAAAAGGTTAAGAACCTTGGGGTTTGGATCGACAAACATCTTTCTTGGGGTCCTCAGCTACAGGAGGTAAGTCGCAAAATTTTTGCATCTGGTAAGTCACTGAGACGATTGCGGAACTTTCTTCCAACTGCCACTAAAACTGCGCTTGCACAATCCCTTTTACTTCCCATCCTTGACTACGCTGATGTCAGTTATCCAGATCTTACTGAGGCACAACTAGATAAACTTGAGAAACTTCAAAACTTTTGTATAAGATTTATATTTGGCCTGCGCAAATATGATCACATTTCAGAATTTCGTACAAAGCTCAAGTGGCTTCCCATACGTCTTCGCCGGAATTCTCATATCCTGTTTCAGCTCTACAGTATTTTGTTTAATCCTAAAACCCCCACTTATTTTAAAGAACGTTTCAAGTTCCTTCATGACACACATAATAGATATCTGAGGTCATCGGAAAACCTGAGACTAGAGATGCCGATGCATTCCACCAGTTTCTATGACAAATCTTTTACTGTTCAAGCAGTACGGTTATGGAATGACTTGCCCGTGTCGGTAAGGCGTGCTCAATCTTTGTCCGCTTTTAAAATTATGATAAAAAAGCACTTCCTCTCTCCTTAAACATCAACATTATATTTTTCTTTGCTCCTGTTTCGTGTTTATTGTTATATGTATATATTTATTTAGATTAGTATAATATACTTTACGTATGTATTTATTGTATTATGTAAATGGTACACCACAAACTACCTGCAGTATTTGTCTGTCCTTCCCCTTTTTAATCCATCCAAAGGTTGTCTTTAAAAGATCGCTTTTAGCGATAAGACCGCCCATTGTGTCACCCTTTGTACAGTTTCTATACCTTATGTCTGTAATTAATATGGTGTACATAATAAAGAGTATTCTATTCTGATCTATCGACCTGTGCGGCTGTTATTATTTAGCCACGGGCCCTTCCTCATCGAGTAAGTACATCTATGTAGGAATAAGTACACCTCATCTGCCGAACCTTCTTGGCTCGCCTCCAAGTCTAACCAGATGCGACTATATATCAATATTTTACATGCAGCATCTGCCATCTGACCCCCATAGGCCATTCACTGCCCAATACTTTCATTACCAAGGTACTCGTGAACACTATTACAATAAATCGTGTAATAACCGGGCCGTATCGACCCTGGTAGCTGTTCTGTCACAAATAATTATTCATAAATCTCCTAATACGAGTAAGTCACAAAAAACTACTTGACTAGTGAGTCTACCTGAATTGCGTATTTATTCACTTAAACCGTACCAAAAAAAAACTGTATATAGGTATAGTTTAAGCTTTCTCATGCATTATAAATAATAATATATATTTAGATTATATATAACTTTTAGACTATACAACGTGTTCTTCACCATCCATAAACTTTGTCAAACGCTTCTATAGCTGTTACAAATTAAATCTAACACAGACAGTAGTACATAAAAAGGCTTCGTTACAAAGACATTTGTTATTTCATTTAATGAAATTTAATTGAGCTACGAGTAAGCAGTAAGAAAGTATCTTAATTTATTTTTGACAAGTTTCAGCCCGCCAAATCTTATGAATGAAACTAGCGTCGTTCCCAATTCGGATAAAGAGGCATGAATATCGGGTGATTTACGTCAAGGTAATAGTTTGTAGGAAAATTAACAAAAAATAAAAAATAAGAATTCATTAATGTGTCCATAAAATGAAAAATGCTTATTTCAATGGTCTGAACATCTGGTCGAAGTTTATGTACATCGTCCGGAACACGGTTATATTTTTTTTTAGGTTTCTCCAATTACATTAATCATCATTGGAGAAACCTCGACCCCTGACATACAGGATGTCCTGGTTCAGGGGTCGAGACCACATTGATGTAACGTGTACCTACTGAAGTTTCGAAACAAAATTACTAATATACTACTACTACTGTGTTTGAAAAAATCGTCTGCTGACAACGTTAATAACGGAATGAATATTGTTGATTTGTGAAAGGCAATGTCTAAGTGTTTTACGCAATAGGGCGGCAGGTTTCTAACCATAACGATAAACAAGATAAACCCCTTAAATTCTTCCTATACCTCAGTAGTAAGGCTAGCCTTTTCCAATAATGTTGGGGTCGGCCAACCAGGTGCAGTTAAGTACCAATATTTTACATGGAGCGACTGCCTATCTGGCCCCCGCAACCCAGTTACTGGATAAAGTGAAACCCCTTGGTAAAATTGTTGTCAGAACTTCGGGCTTCTGACGACACGTAACGACTGTCAAAGATCTACGAATGGCAGCTGAGACTAACAGCCTAAAGGGATCACATGACCTAAATAAAGCGCGGTCACTGTCAGACTACATAGAAAAGAAAGAGAAGTGCGATGACACAACCCTGGTAATTTATTGCAAAATATGAAGCAATTACGAGTAGGTATATATTTACAAAAAAAATATTGTTTGAACTAAAAAATTAAAACACTAGTGCTTTAGTATGTTGCTTGTAGAATATTCTGACAAAAAATCTGAATAATTGTATATATATTATTATGATTTTTATTGTAAAAAGAAAGTTTTTAGAGGAAAGTTTTTAAAATCATGAAGCCCTAGCTTCATTTTTTTTTTTATCGTATCAAATTAGTTGTATTATGTTTTCAACAATACTTTACCTAGCATAAGAAGAATATCATATCTTTTTCTGATTTTGTTTACTGTAGTCGATCATATACTTTTATTGCTTCTAAAACTTGCGTTTGCTTTCCGAGACACGGAGGGATCTTGGTACGTGTAAAGACGCAATGCAATCCTAGCCTATTTGTGAAAGCTAGTGATATTTACACACGAGATGGTACCCATCCTCGTAAATCAAGGCGTGGTCACCGAATAGTGCTGGATTTTGCACCAAGGACTGCGGTGTTTAAAAAAAACTGTTCAGCTATGTGTGTAAAAATTTATAATAGGTTACAACCAGACATGCAAGATCTTCCTCTAGCAAAATTTAAGAAAAAGCTGAAAGAGTTACTGCTTAAAAAAATGATATACTCAATAAACGAGTGGTTACAGGAATAGGTAGTTCTTATTCAACAAAAAAAAAAAAGACTTTTTACTGGTACTAGACACTGGGGTTAGCAAAGGATATGTGACATTAGGCCCTATGAATCGCAAACAGGTTTTGATTTAGACTAAGTTCTCATATATTTATTTTTTTATTTAATTTTTATTTATTATGAATGACATTAATGTACAGTTGCCAGCACATCAACTTACCCCACTTTGACCTTGAACGCGTTATGAGCAACAACAGCGAGAATCGTGCGAAAGAGATATATAGCTTTTTGTCTGTCCTTACTTGTAATGTTTCGTGCTGCAGTGCGTACAGTCGGTGACCAACATTGTCTTAGTCAAGTCGGCATATCTTGTTAAGCCATTTTAATCATTATCTTCTTGTCGTTAAAGTTGAAAAGCTTTTAAGTAACACGGCAAAAACAAGTGGGTAAATTAAAAAAAAACTATAAGTCCTCAAATGAGTAGGTCGAAGTAAAAGTTTACTTCGTGGGGTAGATGGATATTAAATTGATCTAAGTGACAAAAGTCAGTCTACCTACGCCTAAACAGCAACTGCGGCGCACAAACATTTCTAAAACGTTTGAAGGAAATCGTGAAAAGTATTTTTAATGAATTTGGTGAAATCAAAGCGTCATGTCGCAACTTAATGACTATACAAAACATTGCTGGCTGGATGTTGTCTATAATATTAGTCAGTATTTGGAGATTCTGCGTGACGTCATGCAGCCGACTGTGCGAATTGCTTATCTATCCTAACACTGATATTTACTTCGTGCAAGATAACTGCCCGATCCACCGTGCAGGCATTGTGAAGAATTGGTTAGCTGCTCAAGAAGGTTTAACTATTATTTACTTGCCATCTAAAACTCCCGATTTGAACCATACTTATAGAAAACCTATGGGGTCAAATCTTTTTAAATTGGGACAAATCCGAAGTGCGAAATAAAAACAATTTGGCTGAGATCAAAGACTACAATATAATGCGGCGTGTCATCGACATGGGAGCACATGAGAAGAAAAGATTTCTGTTGGAACATGGTGTGCGGTATGCGTAGCCGCTTACAAAAGCTAAAGAAGAAGACGGTGCGCCACTCCGCTACTAACTAATCTACTTATAAGTATTTTAAAACACACTATGTAAGTAAATGCTCAATTGAATGAATGCTAAACCATTAATGGCTAATGTTGCAGATTATGTGGTGATGTTATTGTTATAAATGGAAATGCATTTTTCTATTTAAATAACATGTTGATTCACTACACATAATTATACTTAGCTATAAATCTGTAAAACATAACAATAACAACAATCGATAACAAACTTCCAAGCATTAGCAATGACTTTTTTTAAATGTTTATAAATGGTTAGGTTTGGATATGATATTATAAAATGTAATAATTTTGAACTATGAGCATTTAGTTACTTTATCTTACTTTAATGAAATAATAAACATTTTTATTACTTGCAATGATTTTGTTTCATTTCTATACAAACTACCCATTTAAAAAGATATTTCCCGACATCGTTCGTTAAAAAAAAAAGAAAAAAAACATAATATTTAATTAAAAACAAAAACATTGCTAACAAAAAGCTGTATCTATGTTTCTCCTGGTTTCGAACCCAGATAACGATGATTATCGAGCTGCCTTAGTGACCACGAGACCAACCCAACTCTTGTAATATGTTTTGAAATTCGACCTTAGTTGGGATGATACGCGCAATATTCTGAAGAATTTAAACCATATGGCACATTTTCATAAAGTTCATTATCGCACAATCACAACCAGCTATTTAGATCATGGAATCATGGAATTTAGATATTAACAGTAGACAACTTTAAAATGTTACTGATGCGCGATATTTCTTTTTATTCATCCACCCTCGCCTTGGTTTTTTTTTTAGTAGTCGTGAACATGATAATTGGCTGCCAATTATTAGTATGGTTGCGATTGGGTGATTTTAGAAACGTTGAAAACTCCACCAATCATACCAAGGATACTTTCTTTCTAACACTATACAGCACGTCGTTGTTATAGATATGTATAAAGTTTACATTGATGTGCTGCAGTCTGTACTTAATATCTTGCATGATTAAAATTCACATGCCATACTAAGGCTAAATAGAATATAAGACCAAATAATGTAACAATGGAACCACCGATTGTATTTACTCTATTTAAATGTGAATAAATGAATTTGAATTTGAATTTGACGGTCACCCAACCACGGACCAACCGCGGCAAGCGTAGCTTAACCTGGTCGATCGGACCGTGCTTCTGTTACTACTTATCCACAAGCCCCGAGTTACCTCAGTAACTAACTTTAGTAAACCAACAATAGTTATTAATTAGATTAAGATCTGCGGAACACGGAAGGGGAATTAAATTTAACTGTTTACGTGAACTCCTTGACGATCCAATTAGGTAGCGTTAGTACGTCACATTTCAGTTATGTTGCCTTAGTACGTACGTCACTATTCAGCGCCGTGTGAATAGGGCTGGGATTGCGTGATTATAGGAAAAATATAAGCTTTAAATTGATTATGTATTGAAACGAGTACCTATGCTTGAATGGTTTGGCCTTGTTGAAAGGGTGAATGGAAGGCGACTAACAAAAGGTATTTAGGAGGCCAGTGTGAGTGGAAACGCAGAGACGGGGACGTCCTAGGAGGACAAATAGTAACTTTATTGGTGACTAGCTGTGCCCGCGACTTCGTCCGCGTGGAATAGTGACTTTTCGGGCAGCATATTTTGAATTACATATACCGTCTACAGACCGGGCTTTTGCTATCCGAGCCCTCTGAGAACTCAGGCAAATTTCCCTATCAGTGAAAGTCTCAGACTCACGCGATAGTGCTTGAGCTTCACGATCGGCAGCGAGACGTATTTCTCGTTCTTCCTGTGTTTCCTGAGACCGAGCATTTGCTGTCCGAACCCTCTGAGATCTCAGACTAATTTCCCTATCAGTGAAAGTCTCAGACTCACGCGATAGTGCATGAGCTTCACGATCGGCAGTGAGACGTATTTCCCGTTGTTCGTCCTGTGTCTCCTAGGATCGAACATTTTTTGTCCGTACTCTCTGGGAGCTCAGGCGGGTTTCCCTGTCAACAAAAGTCTTAGACTCACGCGATAGCGCGTGAGCTTCGCGATCGACAGATAAACGTGCCTTTCGTTATTCCCCGTTTTCCCTATTTCATCATCATTCGTGAACGATTTGAACTCAGTCGAGATTCTCGCTGAGTCGAAGTTTCTGCAGCACGAAACCTAGCATGATGTTCCCGAGTTGCAGAGAGCCTTGCCTCACGACCTTCCTCAGATTCCTGTGATCGAACTAATCTCATCCTTTTAGCATTTCTGCTACATTGGAGAGGTTAGATCTTCTTCGAGGCATTCTTACAATAAAATAGTACTTACTTACTACTTAACACACAGTTATTTACTAAACACGTACTATCGTAAACAATTAAATTATAAATACTTACAGATTATTATACAGTCTAAAATGATCACAGTTTAAGTAATAAGTGTTAAGACGTGTAAACCAAACGTACTAACTTTATAAAACAAAATAAATGCTAGAAAAATTAATTACTAACGTGAGCTAATGAACTTATACTTAATAAAGAAAATCAAGAAAATAAATGCCTAACTAAATAAAAATTAAGATAAGTAAATACCCAAAAATCCAGTAAAGAACCGCCTAACCAAATACTTACAATATTTATTTACAAAATTTTAAAGAAAATTAAGAAAAAGAACCTAACCCACAAACCCTAAAATATAAATAAATGAAATATGCAAACAGTCAGTAGGTATTCAAGTGAATCGCAATAAAGGAAAGCAACTATTCGCCTATACTCTCCAGGATACGTGCGTTCGCTACGAATAACTGAATCCTTATGGCAGCGGCGCGTTTTTTTTTTTTTGACTATGGCATTTCGTACCGCCTGACGCAGGTCCTCACCGGACACGGAAGTTTTGAGAGGTTCCTGCACATCATCAGGCGGGAGGAAACGCCCGGGTGTCACCATTGCCAGGATCGCCCAGAGGACACGGTGGAGCACACGGTGGACTTCTGCCCCGCTTGGGTGGAGCACCGCCGTGTCCTCGTAGAGGCGATCGGCAGCGGCGGCGACCTCTCGCGTCCGGCCCCGGTGCAAGCCATGGTCCGAGGCGAGAGGAAGTGGGAGGCAGTCACCTCCTTCTGCGAAGCAGTCATGCTAGCGAAGGAGGTGGCGGGACGGCTTAGGGAGAGAGCCTCCCGTCCCAGCCGCCGCGGGAGACGCTCCGGGCGTCGGGAGCTGCGTGACGACTCCCGGCCACCGTAGGCGCGGGCCTGCGGGCGGAGAGTAATGGGTAGCTCACCGTCCGATCAGGACCAGGCCCGTGCCGGACGGCGCGTACGTGTTCCACGCGCGCCTCAAAGAGATGTCAGCAACAGAGAAGGGGCCCGACAGGGCCGAAGCCTGCCAGGGCAGCGGAATTGTCCGAAAGGGTTACCGCTACCCCGGAACAAAAAGGGCTAAGGAAGGAACATGGGAGTGTTTTAGTCAGTAAGAGTCTGACACTCCCTTCCGCTCCACCCAGAGCTGGAGGAGTCATTTGATGATTTCCCCACCCGAAAAAAAAAGCCTCCAGCCAGGGGCAATTATCTACTTATACTAAGCGACTACACGCTAAGGGACCCCCTGTGGGGTACGAACCTCGGCTTAGGGCGTCGCTGGGAGAGGGCAGCAAGATGGGACAGGCTGGATCAGATTATTATTATTATTTAAGCTTGATGAGATCGGCTTTTCCTATCTGACTACTCTGAGAAGAAAGGCCGAAACAAACTCAGGCGCGCTTTATATAGCCACGGACGCGCAGGCGCGAGGCGTGTACGTACTCTGACAGAATACCTTAACAAATATTCGCCGTGATTCTTTAAATTGACATAACTTTTTTATTTATGAACCGATTGACATGAAATAAACACTGTTAAGTGAAGCTTACTACAATATATTAGTGTAAACCGCATCTAAATCGAATAAGCCGTTTCTGATATTAGCGTGCACAAACATACAGACAAACAGACAAACAGACAAAAAAAAATTTAATTACAATTTCGGGTTCGGCATCGATATAATAACAACCCCTTCTACTTTTTTTTTATATATTTCCATTGTACAGACACCACTTTTCTACGATTTTATTATATGTATAGAAGATTGATGTTCCTCACAAAGGTTAGGTGCGTAGTACTCGCCACCGAGCGTTTATAGAGGTATGAGGAACAGGGTGTAAAGTTCACTCATACTCTATAGAAAAGGGAGGATCCTCCGACCAGACGGGTGTTGTGTCTGGCGGCCAACTGCCCGATGATTCATGTCAGGCCGTTGTATATAATGCTAGTTGCGCGGTAAACTCTGCTTGTGAGATGCAGGATTTTGAGTGACGTCAGTATGACGCATTGTTCCCATGTGGCGTTGTAGATACCGCTAAACGTGTATGAACGAAAACGAAACAAAGGAGTATTTAAGGATCGCAGCAAGTGACGATCTGTAGATTCTGCCTACCCCCATGGGAGAAGACGTGAATTTATGTATATTGAAACTAATTTGATACAGATTTTTGCTTGTGTTTTTATACCAGTGTACAACAATTTAGTATGCAAGTAATGATAGCATGTAAGTAATAAATCTGTATCAAAAAGTGATTTATTCAAATTAAGTTGAGAATGAGTACTTTTTGAGGGACTTGTGGCTAAGCAATAACAACCGCATGGGTAAATCGATCAGGTTAAGCTACGCTTGCCGCGGTCGGTCCGTCGATGGGTGACCATCTTTACATACCAAGATCCCTCTGTGTCTCAGAAAGCACGTTAAGCCGTTGGATAGCTGTCATTCGTGGATCTTTGACAGTCGTTACGGATCGTCAGAAGCCCGAAAGTCTGACAACCAGTCTTGCCAAGGAGTTTCGTATTACAAAGTAACTGGGTTGTGGAGGTCAGATAGACGGTTGCTCCATGTAAAATAAAATACTGGTACTCAGCTGCATCCGGTTAGACTGGAAGCCGACCCCAACATAGTTGGATAAAGGCTAGGCAGATGATGAATTAGTACTTTTTGAACGACAAAATTACTTAAGACAGTCCCCCGAGATTTAAGGCCAGGACTCTCAAAATTGACCTATTTTTGATTCAACATTAAACAATCAAATATTCTTTGTTTTAATCTGAAAAAAATATATCAATCAATCAATCATTTCAGCCGAAAGACGTCCACTGCTGGACATAGGCCTCCCCCAAGCACCTCCACTTCGACCGGTCCTGTGCTTCCCGCATCCAACGGGTTCCTGCGGCCTTCACAAGGTCATCGGTCCACCGTGTGGGAGGCCTTCCAACGCTACGTCTTCCGGTACGCGTTCGCCACTCCAGAACCTTTCGGCCCCATCGGCCATCTGTTCTGCGAGCAATGTGCCCTGCCCACTGCCACTTAAGTTTGGCAATTCTTCGGGCTATGTCGGTTACCTTGGTTCTCCTGCGGATCTCCTCATTCCTGATTCGATCACGCAGGGAAACTCCAAGCATAGCCCTCTCCATTGCCCTTTGGGTGACTTTTAGCCTTCTTATAAGGCCCATTGTGAGCGACCACGTTTCCGTTCCATAAGTCATCACTGGCAACACACACTGGTCAAAGACTTTCGTCTTGAGACACTGCGGTATGTGGGACGAGAAGATATTGCGTAGCTTCCCGAACGCTGCCCAGCCGAGTCGGATTCGTCGATTTACCTCTTTCTCGAAGTTAGACTTACCTAACTGGACGGTTTGTCCTAGGTAAACGTACTCGTCCACGACTTCGAGTGTAGCGTCTCCGATTTTTATGAGAGTGGGTGTTACATGGGCATTTGACATGACCTTCGTTTTGTCCATGTTCATTTTAAGACCCACTCTTTCGGAGGCTCTACTGAGGTCATCAAGCATTGTACTGAGGTCCTCCATAGTCTCAGCCATGACTACGATATCGTCGGCAAACCGAAGGTGAGTTATGTACTCGCCATTGATGTTGATGCCAGCCCCTTTCCAGTCCAGAACCTTGAAGACATCCTCCAGTGCAGCGGTGAACAGTTTCGGAGAGATAACGTCTCCCTGTCTCACACCTCGCTGCAGAAGGATAGGTTTCGAGGCCTGATCCTGGAGTCTGACTGACATAGTGGCGTTTTCGTACAGACACTTCAGCACTTCGATGTACCGATAGTCGATCTGGCACCGTTGAAGAGACTGCAGCACAGCCCATGTCTCGATCGAATCAAAGGCTTTCTCGTAGTCCACAAACGCTAAGCAGAGAGGCAGGTTATACTCTTCGGTCTTCTGTATAACCTGTCGCAGCGTATGTATGTGGTCTACGGTGCTAAAGCCTTTACGGAATCCGGCTTGTTCGGGAGGCTGGAAGTCGTCAAACCTGCGCGCGAGACGGTTCGTGATGACTCTCGAAAACAGCTTGTAGACATGGCTCAGGAGTGAGATGGGCCTATAATTCTTAAGGAGGGCATTATCGCCCTTCTTAAAGAAAAGTATCACCACACCCCTGTTCCATGCCTGTGGTGTTTTGCCCTCGAGTATGACGGAACCAAACAGCTTCTGAAGGGCCTTCAGGACGGGTTTTCCGCCAGCCTTCAGCAACTCGGCCGTAATTCCGTCATCACCCGGTGCCTTGTTGTTTTTGAGCTGCTTCAGAGCCATCCTAATCTCGTACAGGCTGACGTCCGGGATGTCTTCGGTATAGTGCCGGGTCAATCTAGCTCTTGGGTCGTTTGCCAGATTCATAGCGGGGTTATTTGTTGACGTGTATAACTGTCCATAGAACCTCTCGATCTCTCTCAACAGCTCAGGTTTGTCGGATACAATCCTGCCATCATCGGTCTTCAGTCTCGTAAGCTGGCTCTGCCCAATAGACAGATCTCTAGCAAAGACCTTGGAGCCTTTATTTCGATCTATCGCGTCCTTAATACGATCTGTATTAAAACGGCGAAGATCGCTTTTCAAGGCCTTAGAGATCCGTCTATTGAGTTGCCGGTAATTTAGCGCATCATCCGTAGACTGCAGGATCATATCTCGCCTCTCCTTCATGAGCCGCAAAGTAGGATCAGAGAGCTTCTTTTTTGAATTCGTACGGCGGGTCTTGAAGATCTTAGACCCGACCGTATGGACAGTTTCCACGAACCCATCGTTATAATCGTCCACGGAGCTCCCTAGGCATTCGAAACGATTCTGGAGTTCGAGCTGAAAGCTCTCGGGGTTTTGGATCTGGATCGGTGCTGGGCGGAGCGTAGACTTCATCAGTCGAGATCTTTCCAGCTTGATATTTAAGTTCAATGTGCCTCTTACCATACGGTGATCACTTCCGGTTTTCACCGCGTTGATCACAGAGACATCATTGAATACTTGCTTCTTCGTCGACATAATGAAGTCAATCTCATTTTTAGTTGCACCATCCGGGCTCTGCCAGGTCCACTTTCTATGCTCACGTTTTCTGAAGAAGGAATTCATCATAAAGAGGCCTTCCTTCTCCATAAAACTGGCCAGTAGGTGGCCCCGGTGGTTCCGGCATCCAACTCCAAATTGCCCCACTCGCAGCTCATCATCGTTACGTTTACCCAGTTTCGCGTTGAAGTCCCCCATGACAACGGTAAAGTGAGTTTTAGAGCCATGCATGGCTCTGGAAATATCCTCATACATGGTCTCCACCTCATCGTCGGGGTGTGACGAGGTCGGGGCGTAAACCTGTACGACCTTCAGCGAATACCTTTCGGATATTCTGAGTATAAGGTACGCCACCCTGGTCGACACACTCTCGATCTTCACCACGTTGCTCACAAGGGACTTATGGACGATAAACCCGACACCACCTTGGGACTGCTGGTTGCCCTCCCGGAAATAGAGCAAGTTTCCGGATTTAAGGATTATCGAGTCCTCCCCCTCTCTTCGGACTTCAGATAACCCCACTATACTCCATCGTATCTTGCTCAATTCTTCCTCGAGTTCGGTGATCTTCTCGTCGGTCCGGAGTGTACGCGTGTTGTATGTTGCCAGGTCCAGTTTTCGGTGATTGTGGTAGCCGGATCTCTTCCGGGAATTCTTAGCACCCCTTGCCTCACCGTGGCCTTGGCCGCTACCGTAACCAAGGGTAGGCGGGCCGCCGGGTACTAGGGGCCTAGTCATTTCTGTGCTTGTCATTCTTGGGGGGGTTTTGCCATAATCGCCACGCTTGGCAGGCGGGTTGGCGATCGCAGTATAGTATGGTGGTGGAATGCATAGAGAACGCTGCTGCCCATTCTCCGGTACGACCCTTAGTCGCCTTTTACGACACCCACGGGAAGTATGGGGTGGTGCAATTCTTTAAGTCCGACACCACACGGACTCGACACCACACGGACTAAAAAAAAAAATATGTTGCAGTTCAATTAACACTCTTGATTATTCTACGGTTCAAAACACGATATTTACAACTTCACTCGATCATAAAAAATCGCAAAGAAATCGAAAACAAGGAAGATTTTGATCGTTTTTCAAGTTTTACTTGAAGTAGATCAAACTTTTACTCACAAAAAATATGTCAAAAAATAGGCAATGATGTATAGAAGAAAATTCTACGGGTAATTTTTCTCAAAACAGAATTGTATTGTTTTAACAAGATATAATATAACACGGCGGCCCGCGCTCATCGCTTCAGTAGCCTGCCAGGCGTCACCGACTCGACACCACACGGACTAAAAAAAAAAATATGTTGCAGTTCAATTAACACTCTTGATTATTCTACGGTTCAAAACACGATATTTACAACTTCACTCGATCATAAAAAATCGCAAAGAAATCGAAAACAAGGAAGATTTTGATCGTTTTTCAAGTTTTACTTGAAGTAGATCAAACTTTTACTCACAAAAAATATGTCAAAAAATAGGCAATGATGTATAGAAGAAAATTCTACGGGTAATTTTTCTCAAAACAGAATTGTATTGTTTTAACAAGATATAATATAACACGGCGGCCCGCGCTCATCGCTTCAGTAGCCTGCCAGGCGTCACCGAGGTAGGACCTGTGTCGCTTTTCCTGGCTCGCTGCGTTCCCCCGCTAATCGATCGAAATATACGTTCACAGACTGAAATATAATGCAGTATTGTTATTTACGGTGTTTAAGTATTCGTTTTAAAAATCAGTCTGTAAATATTGTTGTAGGTTCTAGTATTAATAATTAAACTAGATATTAGTTTATGTTGTTGAGGGGCCCGTGGCTAAATAATAACAGCCGCACAGGTCGATCGATCAGGTTAAGCTACGCTTGCCGCGGTTGGTCTGTGGATGGGTGACCATCTTTACATACCGAGACCCCTCCGTGCCTCGGAAAGCACGTTAAGCCGTTGGTCCCGGCTGTCATTTGTGGATCTTTGACAGTCGTTACGGGTAGTCAGAAGCCTGAAAGTCTGACAACCAGTCTTACCAAGGGGTATCGTATTACCTACCCAGTAACTGGGTTGTGGAGGTCAGATAGGCAGTCGCTTCATGTAAAATACTGGTATTCAGCTGCATCCGGTTAGACTAGAAGCCGACCCCAACATAGTTGGGAAAAGGCTAGGCAGATGATGATTAGTTTATGTTGTAGTAGGTATATTATATAGTGATAATTAAGATTAAATTATGGGGAATAAAAACAGAAGGAAGAAAAAATGTCCAGCATTGAACTGCGGGAGCTTAAAAAAAAAAAGTAAGTTTGATTATTATTTTTCTACGTATTTATGACTACTTACCTATTTGTAAAAGTCGACGGGACAGAACAATATTGTAGTTGTTTATGTAATTAGGTACCTACTTGCTTTCGTCACAGTACTAGCAGTAGCAGGTAGGTACAGACGCCAGCACATCAAAATATCAGAAACTGTCAAATTTTTCCAATCAACTTTGAACCTTATGCTTTAGCGTTAAAGTTGAAAATCTATTAAAGAAATTTGACAGATTGTAGTAGCTTAAGGTGAATGCTCCAACCAGCCCGCGAAATTCAAATTTTCTTACGTTTTTTGCAATTTGCAGGCCAGTGCTAGGTTGTATGTTGATTAAAGTATTATTCGCGGTTGTAAGACATATATAGGTACAGAAGTATAATCATGAAAATCATCAATAAAACGCTCTAAGTTCATAAAGCTGTTAGAATTACTTTTTCTGTTTTTTTTTTGTTCTTACACCTTTATGAAGTTGGAGGGTTGTATTGGTGATTTTGATTATTATAATTCTGTAACTACATACGTCTTACAGCCGCGAATAATATTTTAATCAACATACAACCTAGCACTGGCCTGCAAATTGCAAAAAACGCAAGAAATTTTGAATTTCGCGGGCTGGTTGAAGCATTCCCCTTAATGTGCTGGCGTACCATAAATTTACAATAAAATTAAGTATAGTAATATCAAAGTAAATATAAACTAGTTGATATTTTAGTTTTTAATATTTCAGTTTATAGACAAAACAGTAGCACAACTACAACAAAGATAATTTTTGCTAATAAAACTTTTTATCTTTGCAGTTCATCGATACCAAGATCTAAAGGCGTATTTAAAAAAAAACCGGGCAAGAGCGAGTCGGACTCGCGTACCGAGGGTTCCGTAACATCCGGGTTTATGCGTAAGGTTTATGTTTATGAAATTAAATGTTTTTTTATATTTTTATATTTGAGTTGATTGAATGAAAGGTAAATTGCGGTTTACGATTTATGACGTATTAAAAAAAAAACTACTTAGTAGATCTCGTCAAACCAATTTTCGGTAGAACTTAACATCATATATTTTTTTAGTTCTATCATTTTCTTATTTTAGAAGTTACAGGGGGGGGGGGGTGTCTCTCGCGCAAAAAAAAATATTTTAGAAACCTCAATATCATTTTTGAAGACCTATCCATAGATACACGTATGAGTTTGATGAAAAAAAAAATTGAGTTTCAGTTCTAAGTATGGGGATCCCCCAAAATTTATTGTTTTTTTTTTCTATTTTTGTGTGAAAATCTTAATGCGGTTCACAGAATACATCTACTTACCAAGTTTAAACAGTATAGTTCTTATAGTTTCGGAAAAAAGTGGCTATGACATACGGCAACGGAACCCTAAAAATGCACAGGCGAACAGTAACTACATAATCTACAACTCGATTTTTTTAGTTAGAGAATGGGATTTAGAATGACGACCGACGCGACGGCAGTATTTGCTTCTCGCTCAGGCGCAATAGCTACTACTACGTGAGCGACAGACATGTAAGTACACACTATTATCTATACAGTATTGTGACTCGGCCCTCTTCTAGAAATAATTACAGACCTACAGCCGCGCGTAAACACGCAATAGGGCTGCCCGCCTACAGTATTTTAATTTCATCAACCTGCCAGCTTCATTCTAGTTTTGTGATTGTATAGGTAAAATATTATATTTTTTATTTAAAAATATGAAATTCGTTGTGAATGAAATAGGAAGAGTTCAAAAACAGTACATATTTTTGTTTTTTTTTATTAGTAGATTTAATTTTTTTTAAAACTTATTGACGAATTCAAGCAACCAAAAACAGCACAATATAGTCTATAATTGCTCTTTACCATATTATTAAGTAAGTACTTGTATTAATTATTTCAATGAATATTTGTCACAAATAGCACGCTTACTGCTTACAAAACGATCACACCGTCCGGCGTCCGTTCATCACTGCGGAGCATTCGAGACTGTTTGTTTACCGAGTGTAAACCGGACTCTAGGCGCGTAGGTATAACTCGCGTTCCGACCGTTTGTATGAAGATAGTATACTGTATAGATAATATTACCGTGCTTACTGTATCTATTCTATAAATTATAATAATAATGCAAGGTTGTTGATGTTGTTGATAGTAGAGTGTACGTAGATATTTGTTACCTCCTGATTTAACGACTGACTTACTACTCGACTTACCGATCGACTTACCGACTGACTTACCAACTTACTGACTGACTTCCTGCGGGAAATTGAATTACGCGGGTAAAACAGCGGGGCAAGCTCGTCTATAGATGATCTTTTTATTATAATATACATTACATAGGTACCTACCTAATTACTTATAAAACTTAGTAATAGGATAAGCTTGCGAATGCGTCTATAGTAGGTTTTTTTTTTTAGCATTGATCTATCTTTCAGACACTCTGAAGCAACGGAAAGCACCAGTGGAGATGGAGCTGGAGAACGTGATCCAAAAACTCAATCGCTTATGAGTCGCTGAAGACATACTAGAACGAGTCAACTCCGACCCAACATTCATGAAACGCATTGTTACTGGTGACGAGACGAGTTTGACATGCAAACTAGTCAACAAGCTTCGGAGTGGCGCCTTCCAACTGAACTGAAACCGAAAAAACCACGCCACGGCCAAAGTCGATCAAAAGTCAGTCATGTTGACTGTTTTCTTTGACTATCGCGGTATTGTACACTCGGAATTCATACCGGAAGGTCAAACGTTAAACAAAATATATTATTTGAGCGATATGCGGCTTTTGAAAGAGTAAATTCGAAAAAAGGCCAGATTTGTGGAAAGAAAATTGTTGGATCTTGCACCACGATATTGCGCCTTCGCACAAGGCCATCACTGTGAACGAATTTTAGCGAACGAAGGAGAATTCGCGGCGTAAACTAAGCTCAATTCCGGAAAAAGCGTTTAAAAAATGTTTTTATGATTTGGTTATTCGTTGGTGTAAGTGTGTCGTTTCTGAAGGATCATACTTTGAGGGGGATAAAATAAATTTGAATGAATACCTAACTAACATCTTGTGTATTATTTGATCTCGGTACGTCTTTGACAGAGCAGTATTTTAGTATTTCTTATTTCTAATAAAGAATTTATTATCCTGTGCATTGTATTGTAATGAGTTTTATCAGAATTTATTTAGTCCAAAGTAGATAATGTAACGAGCCTTTTAAGCCTGTTACATGATAGCGCGTTCTTTGCTTTAATTTGTAGGCAACAGGGTGGTGTTGCCATGTAAAAATTCATTTTTTTGAATCGGAAGTCGTGTAGTGGTCACACTGATTTTTTCTTTTTTTTGATGCTGTCAGTTGATTTTGACAGGGCACTTTTCCGGCCGAACCTTTATATAAAATAGAGTGTTTTTAGAGCTCCTATTAAAATCTGGAAGTTGATACTTCCAAAGGACTACATCCAGTCCTAATTATGTGATAGCTGATTTGCCCTTGTCAGCATCATAATGGGATTGGCCATATTTTGTAAAAGGTTGGTAAAATTCTTCGTGGTTTCATACCTACTCACGTGTCGCGTGGTTATTTGGATGGCAGACGTTAATAGTTTTCGATATTTGTTTCAGGATCTTTTGAACCTTATATATTTTTTTTGGATTAATTCATCTACTGATGTAAAAGCTTTTTTTGGAAAAGAAACGGTGAGTTAATTTGCATTTGGTCGTAAACATTCCGATCGGCATTTTTGTCGACGCTGAACATCAGCTAACAATTATTCATGTTTGATTTCAGCCGTGAGGCGTTTCTTATTTATTTTTACTTCAAGACTTAAATTTTTAACGCTAGCCCCTACCGACATATATCATGGACCGCCTGACGTCCCCGCGAAGATCAAAATCACCAGGGTTTGCCCATTCGGTTTGTTAGATTATTCGCCGGAATATGGTATGGTTTATAATACTTAACTTAAATTGACAAAAGTGCAATAATGACAGGACAAAAATTAATTTCTATTCCATCTTAGTTTTACACCAACTGTTAATATTAGAAAGGAATTTTCTTGTATATTGAGACCAGCAGCCTTCGGGTAATAAAATCGTTCAATAACTTTTGTGTCGATTTTTATTGATACTCCCCGCTTGAAGATTAAAAGTTTCCAGTTACCGCAGGTTAGTCTATCCTTGGCATAGTTTGGTGTGTGCTCCTGGCGCCCGAATTTTCACTTCTACTTATTGTTTATTTATTTGGAGTACAACACACACATTTAATAATCACATTTATAATAACATCCACACACTTTAAAATATATTTTTTTTATTATTACAATTGTCGCTAGATTAGATTATATTTTTTTAATATTACAATTGGCGCTCTGCGAACAGGGACTTGAAGTAGGTTTGTCTGGTATCTTTATACTGTCATTATTGCACTATTAATTAATTAACTTATGAGTCTATTGTTTGCATTGGTTTGTTCTACATTGTTACTTTAATAACTTTGTGTTTATTTTGATTTTTGACTCATAAGTAGTACTTAACTTAATTTGGTGAATCTTTGTAAACAATGTTTGGTGTTTACAACTGATGATTTTGTTTAATATCATGTTTTTTCTTAGCAAAACCAACAGAAATGTATAGCATAGACTGCGTTTTGTTGTTCTCAACAGTAAAGTTATTTTAAAAACTAAGTTTAACTTTTTAAGTAAATAATTTAATCTAATTGTTAAGTACAATATTGTGCATTTAATTTATCTAGATTTAAACTGCTTGTAAGTGATTATTGCACTTTTAAAACGATAAAATTAACATAGTAATTTTTTATGGGATTACCCACATTGACTTTTATAATTAACCTCAAACTTGAGAATTTATTTTCAAACATTTAACTTTTTGAAACTTATTTTTTGCTTTTCGGTTGCTATTTACCTTGCTACTGAGTTTACTCCTAACTTTCTGATGTTTGGTAGGGAGCTTATTCTTGATGCGTCATTACATCACTTTAGTAGTTCTGTTGATAACTTATCTCAACTAGAAATTTCAAATAGAAATGCTTATGCAGTTTCTCTTAATTCACTTAGTGATATTTTTGTTAAAGTTCAAGCTTACTTGTTAAAGGGGTATAAGCGTAATGCCGCTTATTATAATAAGGGTCGGAAAGTCATTTCTTTTGATGTGGGTGATGTGGTGTGGAGAAGAAGTTTTCTTCAATCTAATGCACAAGCATATTTTTCAGCTAAACTTGCACCTAAGTTTGTAAAATGTAAAATAACTGAAAAGGTTTCAGATAACGTTTATGTTTTGAAAGATTTAAATAAAGGTTCAGTGGGACGTTATCATGTTAAAGATATTATTAAATTTTAATTTGGTTTCCAAGTGTTAGGTCTTGATTTTGATAATTTTGTTTGAAGGCCACTTTTGACAGTGTGATGTACGAGAGGATGGATGATAGGTTATCGGTGGTTTGAAAGATGTATGTTAGGTAATTTCTTATAAATTTGTTGAATTTGAGACATTCTAAAAATTAAACTTAGGTCATTCTGGTTAATTTAATACTATTTTTTTTTCACACCAAATGTTTTTCACATCGAAGGATCTTATTTTATGTTTTGTTTGTTTTTGTTGGATTGTCTAGGATCTTATTCTTCTTTTTTAAGGGTAACCTACCTGTTTATATTTTATTAAGATCTTATACAACCCTACAGTTCAGGTAATTTCTACCTTGAGGTTAAAAAACTTAAATTCAATTTCAAGTTTTTGTAATCTTTTTTTCTCATAGTTTAAAATCATTCTATTTCCTCTTCGTCATAAATAGTAATCGATTTTTAAACCTATTTTGTGCTGTTCGTTGACAGAATTGTTTCTCATTTTTACTGGAGTTTCATTCTTTTTAATGATCGGATTTGACTTTGTTAGTAACGCGTTCATCCTGGACTTTACTTTTTGGGGGTCATTCTGTAACCTTTGTTACAAAATGCCTTATTATTTTTTGGATCTTGGTGTAGTTTTTGACCTTGATTTCGACTTTTTTCCATTGTGTTGGACTTTGTTGTTCCAATCACGATGCGAGATTTTGTTTTGACTTTCGTCATCCTTTTTCCTTTGCGTTCGGAAGTTCGGTGGTGGTATGCCGGTCGCATTGTGAAACTTTGGCTTTCGCCTTTTTTGTTATTGAGATTTCTCATTGGAGATCTCAATGTTTTTTGTGTTTGTCTGTGTTTGGGAGATTGGTAGTGTTGAGCCAGTCACAGCATTCACATTCTTTTACAGCTATTGTGCTCGGGAATTCGGTGGTGATGAGCCGATCACAATATGCTTTCCTTTGTCTCGTTGCAGGTTGTGCCTGTAACAGAATTTTAAATAAGGTCTTTCAGCTTTATTTAAAAACTTTTGTTCGGAGTTTTCAAATTTTTTGGATCGTTGAATACGGAGTTAGTCAGTGGCAATAGAGCCTAACTGCACTCATAGAGATGGTTGAGTTGGAAGCAGTTGACATAGTAGTCAGTGGCGATAGTGCCTAACTGCACTCAAAGTTGTACTGTTCCAAGTGGTTTGAAATTTTTAGTCAGTGGCGATAGGTGCCTAACTGCACTATAGAAATTGTAGTTTGTTTTGGTAAATTGTCCGAATTTGTTTGAAGTTTTTAGTCAGTGGCTATAGTGCCTAACTGCACTGTTTTGGAGTTTTGGAGCGCTAAGAGATTTCTCTCTTCGTTTCATTTGATGAGTTTTTATAACTTATAATTTTTTGTTTTTCACTATTTCGTTTTTGACTTTTTGTCATTTACATTTTTTTACTTTTATTAAATTCTTGAGATTTTGTCGTTTGACATTTTCAGAGTTGATTTGCACTTTAAAAAAAAAAAAAAAAAAAAAAAAAAAAAATATATATAAGGTTCAAAAGATCCTGAAACAAATATCGAAAACTATTAACGTCTGCCATCCAAATAACCACGCGACACGTGAGTAGGTATGAAACCACGAAGAATTTTACCAACCTTTTACAAAATATGGCCAATCCCATTATGATGCTGACAAGGGCAAATCAGCTATCACATAATTAGGACTGGATGTAGTCCTTTGGAAGTATCAACTTCCAGATTTTAATAGGAGCTCTAAAAACACTCCATTTTATATAAAGGTTCGGCCGGAAAAGTGCCCTGTCAAAATCAACTGACAGCATCAAAAAAAAGAAAAAATCAGTGTGACCACTACACGACTTCCGATTCAAAAAAATGAATTTTTACATGGCAACACCACCCTGTTGCCTACAAATTAAAGCAAAGAACGCGCTATCATGTAACAGGCTTAAAAGGCTCGTTACATTACATCCCCTCCCGAAAATAAAAGAAAGGAACTTTCTTTTATTAGAAAGAAATCTTCAACCAAATAATCCACTTTCTAATAATCAACTTTCTAATTCAAAAAAAAGAAAAAGAAGAAGAAGATTCTTTTTCTTTTTTTTGAATTAGAAAGTTGATTATTAGAAAGTGGATTATTTGGTTGAAGATTTCTTTCTAATAAAAGAAAGTTCCTTTCTTTTATTTTCGGGAGGGGATGTAATGTAACGAGCCTTTTAAGCCTGTTACATGATAGCGCGTTCTTTGCTTTAATTTGTAGGCAACAGGGTGGTGTTGCCATGTAAAAATTCATTTTTTTGAATCGGAAGTCGTGTAGTGGTCACACTGATTTTTTCTTTTTTTTGATGCTGTCAGTTGATTTTGACAGGGCACTTTTCCGGCCGAACCTTTATATAAAATGGAGTGTTTTTAGAGCTCCTATTAAAATCTGGAAGTTGATACTTCCAAAGGACTACATCCAGTCCTAATTATGTGATAGCTGATTTGCCCTTGTCAGCATCATAATGGGATTGGCCATATTTTGTAAAAGGTTGGTAAAATTCTTCGTGGTTTCATACCTACTCACGTGTCGCGTGGTTATTTGGATGGCAGACGTTAATAGTTTTCGATATTTGTTTCAGGATCTTTTGAACCTTATATATTTTTTTTGGATTAATTCATCTACTGATGTAAAAGCTTTTTTTGGAAAAGAAACGGTGAGTTAATTTGCATTTGGTCGTAAACATTCCGATCGGCATTTTTGTCGACGCTGAACATCAGCTAACAATTATTCATGTTTGATTTCAGCCGTGAGGCGTTTCTTATTTATTTTTACTTCAAGACTTAAATTTTTAACGCTAGCCCCTACCGACATATATCATGGACCGCCTGACGTCCCCGCGAAGATCAAAATCACCAGGGTTTGCCCATTCGGTTTGTTAGATTATTCGCCGGAATATGGTATGGTTTATAATACTTAACTTAAATTGACAAAAGTGCAATAATGACAGGACAAAAATTAATTTCTATTCCATCTTAGTTTTACACCAACTGTTAATATTAGAAAGGAATTTTCTTGTATATTGAGACCAGCAGCCTTCGGGTAATAAAATCGTTCAATAACTTTTGTGTCGATTTTTATTGATACTCCCCGCTTGAAGATTAAAAGTTTCCAGTTACCGCAGGTTAGTCTATCCTTGGCATAGTTTGGTGTGTGCTCCTGGCGCCCGAATTTTCACTTCTACTTATTGTTTATTTATTTGGAGTACAACACACACATTTAATAATCACATTTATAATAACATCCACACACTTTAAAATATATTTTTTTTATTATTACAATTGTCGCTAGATTAGATTATCTTTTTTCAATATTACAATAACTAATAATAAATAACTAGCTTATGCCCGCGACTTCGTACGCGTGGACTATAAATTAGTTATTAAACATACCCTATGTGATGGATGAAAACCAAAGCTACAGAATATCGAAACTTCCATCAAAATCCCTTCAGTAGTTTATTATCAGACAAAAATTCGACAAAACGGATCATTCATAAGGGTAGTGCGGAAGCGATATAACAGTCATGAAAGAAAAGATTAGGTAGCAATTAAAAAACTGCGCACCGGACTGCGGACTCGCGCAACGAGGGTTCCGTACCATCATATGTTTTTAAATTTTCATCGACGAGGCCTATATTCATCAGAGAATTTTAACATTGTGCACTGCGGTGTATAATATTGCAGTTTTATGTCAGCGCCATCTCTTGACCGATAGTGAAACTAATATAACTTTTATTGATGATTTCTGAACAAGTGTGCTATTTAGAGACTTCGTTTTATTTTTCCTGTAATCTATACATAAACTTCTATCACATAAAATAATTTCAAATTTTTCTGTTTGAAAACTTCGGAGATAAGGGCGGGAAAGGTTTTTTTTTTGCATTTTACATCAAAAGTCGAAAACAATGCGGCCCAAAAAAAATATAAATGTTTGAGAATGTGCAAACTGTTTTCTTTCATATGATACCCCACGTGCTCTAGTAGCCCCACTTCGAATTCTTCAGACTTCCTTTCAGGCCCTGTTGCAAAAACCGTACAAATATTTTTATTTCTTGCTTATTTGCAAAATAGTTGAGCAAACGTCATCTAAAACTATTCCAAATTTCAAGTTGATGCATTAGTAGTTCTTGACTTGTCCAGCTGTGACAGACAGGCAGACAGACAGACAGACAGACCATAAGGGTTCCGTTTTACCATTTTGGTAAGGAACCCTAAAAAGAAAATTTTTGGTAGGTAATAAAATTAATTATGTTGCTATATTTATATTTCCCTAAAAACTAAACACCAGAAATATTTTAACATAAATTTTATACATAATATTAAAAAAATATAATATTTACAATCACAAAACTAGAAAGAAACTAAAGTAGGATGATGAAATTAAAATACTGTAGGCGAGCAGCCCTATATTTCATGAATAGGGCCGAGTCACAATACTGTTAGATGAAATTACCGTGGCGGCAGCGGGGTCAGCGAGTTCATTCGAATTGCGCGTTCGCGGAACTTGCCACGCGCGGAGGGAGGTAACGCTAAATGCCTACTGCGCTCGAATATCCTGGCCTTAACACTTTTTACGCATAAGCTGGAAAGAAGTGGAGCAACAAACTCCCCAGCAACACATATTATGTATGTTATGTTAGAAGAACTCAAACTTTAGGTAATACGTAGGACACAAATTGGATGTAAATAGTGATTGCCTGAAACTTAAAACTCAAAGCATTTATTTCTATTAAACCTTGTACAGGCACTTTTGAATTATCAAAATTAAATAGTCTGTCAGTTATTCAGAAAGTTGAAGCTAGTTGCCCATTCCAAAATGTAGATCTCTATGGAAAAGAACGAGCAATAATCTCCATGGACACTCTTTTAAATCAAGATATTACAAAATCCTGGTTACATTAATCTTGTTACTTCTATATGTGAGAACAATGTAAAAAAAAAACACAAATGAAGAAACAATTCAAAATCTAAGTTTATAAGCCTTGGCAGTTAAGAGATGACCAGTCTCAACCGACGGGCGGCGCCCGTTCACGAATGATGCGTGGATCAGCACTATCCATACAGCTAGTGTTGCCAGGTCTTAAAATCGAAAAGCCGGACAGACCAGCCAGTTTAGCCGGACATATTGGATAAAAAAGCCGGACACCATTAATTTTTTAGTCTTAGTATAACGACAATTTTTTTTTAAACTAAAACATCGCTTTTTTTATGTCGAAAAAGTGACGAGAGTGGGGTGGTTATGAAAAGTGGTGGGACGGCGGGGGCGCGCCGCTCACGCGATTGTCAAATTTAAAAAGCCGGACAGGCCGGACACCGACTGATTTGGCCGGACACACAACCAAAAAGCCTAACTGTGTCCGGCTTTATCCGGACGCCTGGCAACCCTACATACAGCTCAACCATTTTGTAGGGAACCGAATGATCCAACACACGCGCCACCTTCAGTGAGACATTTAAGTGAGCATGACACATTCTCAACAGCTCTTTCAAGTCAACATCAAAAAATCATAATAAACGATACATGGTTCTTACATTTACAAAATTTAAAAAATGCTCGATCCTCGATGCAAAATTTGAGAATGCTAATGAATTAGCACCTTTAGTACGTTCCGTCTCCTCACGATTGTAATACCGATTTGAAATAATGATGGAAAGGAGACTAAGTTGTAACAATGCTACTTGCCGACAGTCATAGTTATGATGGAATAACTTCAGGACAACGTCTAACAAGGAGCTCTACTGAGTAATATTACTACCTTGTATTTGTGCATAAATAGCACACTCGAACAGAGAAGAACGACTATTGATCACCTTGCTTACTCACTTCGTGTTGGCAACATCTGGAAGAAACATTTCATAAAGTTTTCATTGGGAAACAATTTTACGCAACAGTTTATTCATATTCATACCTTTATTTGCATTCCTTATTAATGTTAATAAGAATGGTTTCAGCAATTTATTCTTGTGTTACAGGTGTGTTGCTAATCCATACTAATGCGAAAGTGTGTCTGTTATCTCTTCACGCTTAAACAGCTGAACCGATTTAGATGAAATTTGGTATAGAGATAGTTTGAGTTCCGGGACAGGACATAGGATAGTCTTTATCCCGATATTCCTACGGGAACGACACTTATGCGGGTGAAACCGCGGGGCGATACTAGATGTCTCGCAATTTTTTTTTATTGCTAAATGGGCCTCGATCACGCCTGACGGAAAGCGATGGATGAGGTCTATGATGGAACAGGCGTGCCCAGAAGATGCCTGTTCACTCTTGCTTTGAAGGCAGACGGGAATTGGATTTAGCTGTGCCCCGCGGTTTTACCCGCATAAGTCTCGATTCCGTAAGAATATCGGGTTAAAAAGTATTTGATCACCTAATCCAGGTCTACCCATGTGCCAAATTTTATCTAAATCCGTTCAGCCGTTTCAGCGCGAAAGCGAAACAAACAAACATGCAAACACACAAAAAATCTAAACTTTTCCCTACATAATATTAGTTTAGATAAAAAATATAATTAATTAATCTTCACTAGCTATTTTTCAACTCATTTGCCAATGAATACAAGATTTTCCTTGCACACATTTATAATCAAGTATCAAGTAGTGTTGTGCCCACACGAGGCTATACGTAGCCACTGTTTACTATCTCCCGTATAAGCTTTTAATAGCCCGCTAGAACAAAGCGAGGCTATCGTTTGTAGACGGAGGCTAATGCATTTTTAAGCGCAATACAGAGAGTACCGTGTGGTCCCTGCGTTTGATGGCCGGCTCTGTGGGGAGAGGGATCTCTAACGGTGTTTGGGTACGAGGTAGTTGGTTTTAGGGAAACCAAACAAGAGTGTAAAGCTTTGTTGTCACAAATCAGATTTTCAATACAGTCTTTTACGTTGAGAACTTTTTCGTTTCGTTTTTATTTGATGTAAGCAATAACAAAAGATAAAAAACTGACCAAGTGCGAGTCGGACTCGCACACGAATGGTTCTGTACCACAAGGGAAACGCCAAAAAAATCACGTTTGTTGTATGGGAGCCCGCCTTAAATATTAATTTTATTCTGTTTTTAGTATTTGTTGTTATAGCTGCCACAGAAATACATCAGCTGTGAATTTCAACTGTCTAGCTATCACGGTTCATGAGATACAGCCTGGCGACAGACAGACGGACGGGCAGACGGACGGACAGACAGCGAAATCTTAGTAATAGGGTCCCGTTTTTACCCTTTGGATACGGAACCCTAAAAAACAACCGACTTCCAAAAAAACGCTAAAAAGTGAAAAATAACTTTAATTTCGGAAGTTCACAGACCCATCTTCCCAGCACGGCGAGCTGTGCTGTTGCGGCGGCGGCTCATTGGAAGCTATAATATAGCTCCCAATGAGGTTGTTATATTTAACATATTCCGTCTTATTACAAAACGAGATCTAATTTTAAACCTAGCCTAAACCTTCGAGCCAGTTACTCTATTTTGAACTTTATTCCGACATACGTAAAGTTCTTAATGCAAAATTGATAACTTAGACTCAGGTTTAACGTCTGTTTTTGTAATAAGAACTTTAGCTTCGTCGGATTATAGTTCGAAATTTAAAAATGGCTGGATGGTTTAAACCTGGGTCTAAAGATAAACCTTGTTTTATAATAAGGCTGATTATGTTTGAGACGTTTGGGGTTGAAACTCTCGCGCGTTGGGGTCCGAGTGCTCATCGAATGTTTCAGGACATCGCCAAATGGTTGGTCGATTCTTCACGAAACCATTTTTAGCCCAAAATCAGTATTGCCATCCAACGTCAGGCTTTTAGGCACTTATCCCATTAACAGCGATGCGGACGAATTTTTTAATGCCCAATGGGCTCAACCTTTGTTTTATTCTATACGTGTACATAATAAACACACTAGCTGCGCCCCGCGGTTTCACCCGCATAAGTTGTGGGAATGTCGTGATAAAAAGTAGCCTATTTATGTTAATCCAGGGTGTCAGCTACCTCCACACCGTATACGTTTGAGCGTGAAGAAGTAACAAACATATAAACACACACACACACTCACAAACTTTCGCCTCTAAAACATTAGTGTGATGTGATTTTATTCTAAGCTTGTATATACCTAGTAATTAAGGCTTTTTTCCTTGTTCTATAATAAATGATTCACTTAAGTTCTAAAGAAAATTCAAATTCAGTTAGTAACTGTTTTCTTAGCGGCGGGCCGGGAAAAGTGGAAAGAGGGAAAGTATAGCCTTTGCCCTGCTGTGGAACAACACAGGCTACACTACACACACTACACACTAATAAAAACACACATACACACACTACACAACACACACACACACTACACACTAGCTTCTGCCCGCGACGTCTCCGCGTGTCTTGTTCCCCCACCCAGTTGCATCGCATCGCCTGCCCGCGCTATGACCTTGTTTTCGGGCAGCGTTGCAGAAGCCGAGCGAGTCTCTACTCGGCTTCTTAGGCATGAATTATACAGAGACGGAGTAAGGTGAAGGCGCGGCGCAGCCATGATGGCGTTTCAAACCGATTTCATACAAAAAGTACGAAGGCGCTGCGCCAGCCGCCGCGCCGCTTGAGTGTAATTCACGACACGCGCGTCGCCTTCGTACATTTTGTATGAAAACGTTTTGAAGCGGCATCATGCATGCCCCGCGCCTTCACCTTTTGAAAATAATTTTTCAAATCCAACTGGTGGTCCCAGAGATTAGCGCAGTCAAACAAACAAACAAACTCTTCAGCTTTGTTATTAGTACTTATAGATAACTGTTTTCTTAAAGATAAATATTAAATAACATCCCTCTGTTTGCGTCGTGGGCTAATAATAATAATATAATTTATAATGGGATGTTAACTCACCGATCATTGTGCCGATAGTCGTAACAGCCAATGGACTAATAGCCAAGAGCCTCGACCAACACCTGAGGAGGCTCTCGTTGGGCAGCTGGTCAAGGGCGTGATCCAGAAAGCGGTACTTCTGGAAACGGCCCGCATTGTTAGGAGGTTCCTCTCTCTGGAGCCCTGACCGCCGGTAGCTTGGACCCTGTTCCCGATACCGGTGGGCTACTATTTTTTATATTTTTTTATACTAATATTTAAAAATATAATTTATATGTATTTAGTTTAATAAAGGAAAATAATAATAATATTTTATTTCGAGCAACAAGACTCATATAGTGTGTAATTAGCACTCAGTGAAATTAACTACTAGAATTAAGATACTGAAACTGTTATTGAGCAGGCTATTTATGTCTATTCTTGGATTTCTTGCCGGCTTGAGAATCTTCATCTGCCTAGCCTTTTCCCAACTATGTTGGAGTCGACTTCCAGTCTAATCGGATGCAGCTGAATACCAGTACTTTACATGGAGCGACTGCCTATCTGGCCCCCACAGCCCAGTTACTGGGTAATACGATACCCCTTGGTAAGTCTGATTGTCAGACTTTCGGGCTTCTGACTACCCGTAACGACTGTCAAAAATCCACGAATGACAGCCGGGACCAACAGCTTAACGTGCTTTCTGAGGCACGAAGGGGTCTCGGTATGTAAAGATGGTCACCCATCCGTAGACCAACCGCGGCAAGCGTAGCTTAACCTGATCGATCGACCTGTGCGGCTCTTATTATTTAGCCAGGAACCCTCCGGATTGAGAATAGTAATAAAATAAAAATACTTTCCAACATACGAATAACCTTTATCTTTAATAATATTCTCAATTAAAGCATCATAAAAAACTCAAAGGTTTCCTTTCTTTAAAATAATTTCATTAAAAACACTGTTTAATTATTCAGACAGTGAACTAATTATCTTTCTCTTGGGATTCTGCGCAGGTAATAAAAAAACAAAGGATATTTACCGGTGGCAAATATTTACCTTTATTTTTCATGATTCATTAAATTTTTACGTCATCAAAGTGAGTTTTTTACGTTTTAATAAAGTGTCTTGCAGCTGAAAAAGGACTTAATTTTTCAGCCCGTTAGGTTGAAGCTTTTTGAACCAGGGGGTGCCTTACCAACGGCCCTATAATAACAGATCACACAGCCAGAATATCAATAAAAAGATAAGTCAATAATGACTTTTCCATACTAATATTATAAATTCGAAAGTAACTCTGTCTATCTATCTGTCTGTTACCTTTTCACGCCTAAATCACTGAACGGATTTCGATAAAATTTGGGATAGAGATAGATTGCACCCCGGGAAAGGACATAGGATAGTTTTAATCCCGATATTCCCACGAGATCGACACTTACGCGGGTGAAACCCCAGGGCGCAGCTATTTTCGTATCTTTTTCTTTTAGCTTTACTTATCTTTTACTTCAATCACACTAATATTATAAAGGCGAAAGTTTGTGAGTGTGTGTGTGTTTATATGTTTGTTACTTCTTCATGCTCCTACGGCTAGACCAATTTTGATAAAATTTTGTATGTAGGTAGCTGACACCCTGGATTAACATATAGGCTACTTACTTTATCCCAATATTCCCATGGGATCGACACTTATGCGGGTGAACCCCGGGGGCGCAGCTAGTAAAAAGATAAGTCGACAATGACTTAACTTTTTATGCTTTTTAATTTTTGGTCATCTCCTTTCGTATCAGCACAAACTAGACCAAGTACAATAACTAGGAAAACTTAAAGCGAAGCACCCGACTTACCTCCGTTAGTATAGTCACTGGTGGAGACTACACAAAATGGTACTGATCCATTGGTCTGCAAGCACGACTCGTCATTGTCCGGTACTGTATAAATTAACCAGCATTATCATTCTTACCTTGCCTAGCCTTTTCCCAACTATGTTGGGATCAGCCTCCAGTCTAACGCCACCTGTGTTGCGTTAAACACGATTAATCACAATCTGCACGATTTTGAAGGATATTGCTAATCAATTGCTCTATATGTTCGAAAAATTTGTCTGCTCCATACAAAATTTTATAAAAATTGTTCCAGCCGTTTGAGCGTGAAGAAGTAACAAACATATAAACACACACTCACAAACTTTCGCTTTTATAATATTAGTGTGATACCCTTTTTTAACCGACTTCTAAAAAGGAGGAGGTTCTCAATTCGGATGTTTGTATTTTTTTTTTTTTATGTTTGTTCGCGCATTAATCCGTTGCTTGCCAATCGATTTGAAAAATTCTTTTTTTGTTGGAAAGGGTATACTTCCCAAATGGTCCCATGAAAATTTTATCGAAATCAGACAAGCAGTTTTTGAAAAATCAACAAAAATCTAAAAAAAAATATCTACATTGTCTACATTAACGATCTTTTCGTTTACTCTGCATTGCGTTTTTTGTTCGCGCATAACTCCGTCATTTACGAACCGATTTGGAAAATTCTTTTTTTAAAGTAACTTGAGCATTTGCTCAATTATATTTTACTCCTCAACAATTAACGTACCTGCATCGGGTAAAGTAATATTTTGTAAAAGGTGATGGGCCAACTTGACATTAGGCTATTGTAACTTAGATAAATTACAAACTGACCCACTAAAAAAGTGAAAAATAAAAACTTTTTTACAAAAAAAAACAACCGACTTTCAAAAAACACTATAAAGTGAAAAATAACTTTAATTTCGGAAGTCGGTGGCACAAAACTAAAATACAAATCCAAAGACACCGACTTCTGAAATTAAAGTTATTTTTCACTTTGTAGTGTTTTTTGAAAGTCGGTTGTTTTTTTTTTGTAAAAAAGTTTTTATTAATAAATAAACTATATTTGTCCTTCTCCAATCCACCAAACCTCACCAGCACGTGAATCATTTCCAACATGTCTGCTATTTCCCAATAAAAGGTGAACGCCTAACTGGTGCAAACAAAGTGCTCTCATCTAAAATAGAATGGCACGTTGCTGCCATTGTCCTAAACAAATATAGCACTGAACACTCTATTCGAGTGTTAACTTCTGCCAGATTTGATTGAAACAGGAAGTTTAAAATACTGTGTGTGAAATTAATAATAGAAAGCACCAATATAATAAATCCGACTAAGTTGGATTTAGGAACATAATCTTTTTGCATTTAGTAGTCCGATTTTTGAGGAAGGTACATTACGCCAAGAATCTTAGGAGTCGAGCAGAAAAAAAAAAGTCATAAAGAACGCTAATCGAAAACAAAGTAACGTGGCACAGCTATATTATATATTTTAAGTTAAAACAAGTGACAAATGATAAAATGATAAATGATTTTATTTTTGTAAGTAGATTTGTACAAAACCCATGTAGCCATGTCAGAGGCCTACGGGCGGTTTAAACTCTGACACCAGGTTGTTCATCAACCATACGATAAGAAGAAGAAGTAGATTTGTACAAACACGTTTACACGTCAATCAAGTTTTTTTTTAAACTAGATAAGGTCGGCGTTTCCTATCTGACTACTCTGAGAAGAAAGGTCGAAATAAACTCAAAGGTCACAGTCTCTTTTAAAGTCCAGACATAATCTTCGTCAGGTTATATGAAGACCATGTAGACCGATGTCTGAGATGGTCTTTTGAGGAAAGAACCACACAGATTGAGAGGACATATTGTCCAGTCAGTGCACGCACGGTAAGAAATTTTATGCTGATGAAGTCGCGGGCAGAAGCTAGTCTAAACTTATATTATAAAGAGAAGAGATTTGATTTTTTCATGTTTGTTTTTTTCGCTATCACCTTAAAACAGCCAAAAGGCTTTGGATGAAATTTGACACATGGGTAGACCATAACCAGGATCTTCAAACCAGAAGACCAGGATAAAGACATAGAATTCCTCTATCCCGATATTACCACGGGATTTCATTTAATTTATTTATAAAACAATTTACATTGTGTTGAATTCATACACATGCAATTTACATACAACTGCAATAACTATAGATTATTTATTTTAAAAAAAATTAGGATATAGAATACGTTTTATCCCGATATTACCACAGGATCAAGACTTATGCGGGTAAAACCGTGGACACAGCTAGTAGTTTATAATAATAGTTTCACACGAGAGTCTTACGTCCACAGATATGTAAAATATCTATGGTTACGTCTTACAACCATCTCCAAAGGACATTTTATAAGAAATTCTAGATCCCAGAGAGAGCTGGCCATTTTAAAAACGCTTAGCAGCATTTGAAGCACACTCGAATTTGGTTCCAAGAGAAAAGGAGGGTATAGAAAAGTCATTATGCGGAACGGAACTGAAGGGGCTACTAATAGGTATACCTTATAATATAAAATAACTTGTAGATATTTAACACTTTCAAGACTCTTATTGCATTTTGGGGACTTCAGATGTCTACAGATTTGATCAATTTTTGACGTAAACGTGTAATTTTTTCTTTTTTGTACTTAAATGTGTTAAATTAATTAATTTTTAATTTCGGAAGTCGGTGTCTTGAAATCTGTATTTTGGTTTTAGTTTTTTGACACCGACTTCCGAAATTAAAGTTATTTCATAATTTTGAGTTAATTTCTGTTTGAAGTCGGTTTAATTTTTTTTAATTAAGTACTTTATTATTTCGTAATTTTTAGTTAACAGTATCGTCTGTGTGGTGCCGGACTTAAAGAATACCACCACCCCTTACTTCCCGTGGGTGTCGTAAAAGGCGACTAAGGATCGTACCGGAGAATGGGCAGCAGCGTTCTCTTTGTATTCCACCATCATGCCATACTGCGATCGCCAACCCGCCTGCCAAGCGTGGCGATTATGGCAAACCCTCCCAAATTTGGGGGAGGCCTATGTCCAGCAGTGGACGTCTATCAGCAAAAACAGAAATATAAACACCAGAATTTGACCAAGGTTTTGAGATGTTTTCCCTTTGACACTACACCCGTAGCTCGTATCAATAAGCCAGGCCGTCACACTTACACGTATTAGTCCATATCTTGAACATTACTGAATCGATTTTGATGAAACTTGCACTGTTCCCTAAGTTGAAGTAAATGTAAGCCAATAAAATAAAAGTGCTCACGATCCGATTAATAGTTGCGGAGAAATGCTTGAACAAACATACATACGTCTATAAAACTTTGTAATGCAATTTCAATAATATTACATACATGATACATACGTGTCGAATTGATAACCTCCTTTTTTTTAAGTCGGTAAAAAATAAACGATCGACTCTGTATTTTTTGTCGATTGCCTCTGTGGAGAGTTTTTGCCGATAAATCAACAAGGGATGTCTATTTAAACGTTAATAGTACAATAACGATCGATAAAATCGAGTAAATCTTTATAGAGCTCACAGATCTTAATGATCATCTAAACAGCTGCATCGAGTCACAATGAGGATCGTTAAAAATCTAACAAATCTTTAGGCATCTTAACGACATCTACTTAGTTGTACCTATCTAGGGAGCTTCAAATTCAAAAGGAATGGGGTTTTTTATAGCATCTCCACAAAGGAAGGAAGCTTTAAAAAAATACTAACAAGGTTATAAAAAACCACTGGCGTAGCGTAGTGGGAGGGGGGGGGGGCGGTCCGCCCCGGGCGGCACTTTTTAGGGGGCGGCAAAATTTCACAGCAAATAATAATAGTAGATTATGCACCGAGGGGCTAAAGTTGTGTCTTATGTCACGGGCGTCATATTGAATCTCGAGCGCAATGAAGGATTCGGGATTTAACTCCCGAGCGCAGCGAGGGAATTAAGAGTTTAACTCACGAGCGAAGCGAGGGAGTTAATAGAAGAATCCTGAATGCAGCGAGGGATTCAAGCTAGCCCAAGGCAAAGACACCTTTAGCCCAGAGGAGGATACTCTACGTTTTACACCTACTGTGAGAAAATAATAGCCATAGTACGAAAATTCGCGCCTTTATTGCGTCTACCAATAAGTAGCCAAGACACGATCAATTCGATTTTCAAAAAAAAAAGTCTCTTCTACGGATTTGTCGTGTGTGTCTATTGATATCACTCTCATGGAAGTGGCGTTTGTGTAAACTAAGCTTTATACAGGGCTGGTAGAATGGTTTTGGATGATTGGCTGTATGCATTTTGAATTTAGAACGTCACTGGAGACACTCGTAAAATAGAGTATTTTTGATAAAATGTGATAAATCGACTGTAGTATAGATAGGTTTTATTATTTATTTATTTATTCACAAAATCCACAGCAATCTTAAAGCAGTTTACTTAAAATAAATTAACTAAAGTTACAGCCAATTACTATTACGGTATTACGGCGCGGTACGGTATTTGTTATTATTAATGCCAGTTTTAATGTTATTCCATTCCTTTTAAAAAATGGTTCGTAGTTATCTAATTATTCTTACAATATTATGTCTTCGAAAACATGGCAACGATATGAAGAAGCAGTCGTTATGATTTTGTAGGAAATCGAGAATATCATCCACGCATAGTAAGGGTTTCGAGAATAGCTTTCCTCTTTCTGGCACCAAAGGGTGTCTGTTTGTTAGTACTATACTGCCAATTTAGCTGAGCATGTGAGTTTCCAAATTCAAATCACATTATTGACCAGCGGGTCATAATGAAATCCAGTACAACATTATTGACTGGCTGTGCCCCCGGCCACAAATGACTCACTTTAGGTTAAGGTTGCTTGACATATAATTTGACATTTTCGAGCAGTTGGTGTGAAAAATATATTTTGTAAATATTTGAACCATTTCATATTTTTAACGCAACTATAAATTCGGACAATAAAACACTTTGCTCTTAAGCTTAATTAAAGCCGGAAGTTTTGTTTTTAACTCTAACAAGTACCTACTTATATTATTTTTCAATAAAGAATAAATATTACTTAATAGTATCATCCTAGTTCTAATTAAAAATTGATTTTCGTTTTATATTCAATTCGCTAATTATTTAATCATGTCGATCGTCGAGGTGAACCCTACTTTTACCTACTTAAAATTAGGGTTCACCTCGGCCTCGGGTAAATAATACCTATGTACCTGATATATCAATGGTTGAAGTAAGAATTTTTGTATTAATAAACGTGATTGTAAAACTTTTTTATTTAAAATCTAACCTTCATAATGCAAAATAATCATGACTGTTCTTGCCGAAAAGTTCACTAGAATTAATGTATATGATGGGGAAAGTATAGTGTGTCTCGTTATTATCAGCCATATTTGAATTAGAGTGGGCTACAGTGGGTTGTGTGTTGGATAATGCGCAATATAAAAACGGTTTTCAGTTCAAATGAGATTATAATTTCACAAACAATTTAATCACGCTAGCAAATTACACACTAGGTAAGTACGCGATACAACCAGATACGGAACGCCGACAGTTTCTGAGCACATGTTGTTCGTACGATGTCCAATCTCCAAGAGAGCTTCACCGTCCTTCTCGCGCTGCCTTCCAGCGTCGACCCCCCACGAACTCAGGCCAGACTCTGTCAATGCCACCAGATGGCGCTAGCGTTCCGATTCCGGTTGTCAAGTCAGCTCCCGTACTAATGACGTTTCCGACATATATAATGTATAGTATGTACCTACATTACATTGAAATACCTAATTAAGAGGGCGGCAAAATTGTCTTCCGCCCTGGACAGCCGATACCCACGTTACGCCACTGTAAAAACCAAACGCCTATGAAGAGATACAAAGGCAATGCATTACTCCATAAGAAGTTACTCATAAGACACATGAAAAGATGGATAAATAAATTATAATAAGGGCTGAGAGTGGACCGATTACCTGGTGAAGGCCGCTGGAATCCGAGATGCACATAACCGGATGCGAGAAACACAGAACCGGTCGAAGTAACAGTGCTTGAGGGACGCCTATGTATAGCTATGGACGTCTTTCGACGTCCGATTTATAGGGTACTTCCCGTTGACCTAGAATCATGAAATTTGGCAAGAAGCAAGGTCATGTAGCACAAGTAAAGGAAAAAATCCGAAAACCGTAAACTTGTAGTTACATACCTACAGTACGGAACCCTCGGTGCGCGAGTCCCACTCGCAATTGACCGGGTTTTTTTTCTGTCTCTTTATGCCAGGTCTAAAAATAATAAAGGCCGTATCATAATCCCACAGGCTTCTCTTCAATTGGCCTTTTAGTGACCCGGCCACTGAACGCTTTCCGCGCAGTCGCTGCTTAGCCTGTATTACTCAAAAAAAAATCTGCTGTTCCCTACATTTTGACGAGTTATACGAACATAAATGTAAGGAACAGCAGATTTTTTATTTCGTGATTTCATGTTTGGCGCATAGTAAAAGTTGTTCATAATGATGAGTACAATGACCTCTTAAGAGGTTGTTAATGTTTTACCAATAATCAGGTGCACCTAAACAAATAAATAGAGGGGAAATTATTTGCTTTACAAAACGAGGTATTATTTCAGTAACCAATATTAGAGTTTTGATGTCGAAATGTTTTGTCAACTAATATTTAGCAAACAGATAGTTTATAACCTGCATTAACACATATAATTGGTTGTCCCGATAGTATGTTCGCGTGGGATGATTTTCCACCTCCACGCGGGCGAAACCACGGGGCAAATCTAGTGATTTCAATAATATAAAAAAAAAAATCAAATAATAATAAGCCTCCCCGACCGTTTTCGGTCACGGTGGCCAATCTCAATGGATATCAGCCAGGTAAGCAGGAGATATTATAGTGCACAAGTGTGTGCGAAAACACAGGTGCACTCTCTGTTCTTTTACTCTCATAGTCCGATGGGACGGCAATCGGACTCAACCGGGGAGAGTTCAGGCGCAGGACCAACGCTTTACGTGCTTTCCGAGGCACGGGGATAAACCGCCAACTTGCAAACTTCGAACTGTTACTAAGAAATTCCTAATGGAAAACCCAATAACACTTTGTCCGACCCGGAAATCGAAACCAGGACCCCACGCTCAGCAGTCGTGCTTGCAACCACGAGACCAACGGGACAGTCAAAAAAAAATCTAATGGCCAGTTGGCCAGTTGGAGTTGGTTGGTAGATACTAATAATTCTGTTGGAGTTGGTTGGTGGATACTAATAGGTCTGTGTGGTGCCGGACTTAAAGAATAGCACCACCCCTTACTTCCCGTGGGTGTCGTAAAAGGCGACTAAGGGTCGTACCGGAGAATGGGCAGCAGCGTTCTCTATGTATTCCACCATCATAACATACTGCGATCGCCAACCCACCTGCCAAGCGTGGTGATTATGGCAAACCCTCCCAAAATTGGGGGAGGCCTATGTCCAGCAGTGGACGTCTATCGGCTGAAACGAACGAATAATTCATGTGCATCATCATTTTTGCCTAGCTTTTTCCCCAAATATTTTGGTGTCGGTAGTCCAGTCTAACCAGATGCAGCTGAATACAAGCATTTAGCATGCAGCGACTCCCTATTTGAGATCCGTAACCCAGTATGATTATGATTTTGTAAAACACCCTTTAATAGACTAACTAGAATATCTCCCAAAACCTAGTTTTATTTCCATAGCTCCAATTCTACCAACGAAAGTAATCTCATAGAAAAAACTCTGGTTATTGGCACGAGTTCCTGCAAAAAATATCCAGTCTTTTGGGAGGGAATACAGCCAAATTACAAGTAAACTTAATTACTGGGAGATGGTTTATGGGCTGACCTAGTTACTGGTTAGTTGTCTGTCGCCACGGGGCATGGGGGGGGGCGCTATCCGATGCCACCCGCTGTGGGAGAAAGATTATTCTCATATTTGTTTGATTAATGGTACGAATAACGAAACGAAATGGGAAAAAATATTTCTTGAACTGCTCTAAAAACGGTAAAGTCATTGTCAGAAACCACAAATTCGAAGATTATGCAACTAGTGGCGGACTAAGCCTGTCGAGGCCCCGCGATGGCAAAACTAAATGGGGGAGAACTGCTGAGAACACTGCCTTGAATGGTAAAGTTTTCTTTGATTGATACAGAAATAGGATATATTTCGTTTCGTTAAAGAATTAAGGATGAGATTTGATTAAAAAGAATTTCTAGAGTTGTGGGGAGTTATTCTGGTCTGATCCCCTGCACCTCCCTCCACCCCCCACCAAATCCCCTGCTGGTTTTTTTTCTGGGCTCCTGAGGACCCCCGGTCCCATGCGACATCCATCAACCCGGATTGGAACGCCTTGTGGATTAGGTCTTACAGAGAAGATGTCCAAGTCCCATCAATGGAAACATTATAAATTACTCCGTTTCACACGCATAAGTGTTGATCCCGTGGGAATATCGGGATAAAAACTGTCCTATGTCCTTCCACGGGATGCAATCTATCTCTCTGCAAAATTTTATCGAAATCCGTTCAGTGGTTTAGGCGTGAGAAGACAGACATACAGACAGTAAGTTGCTTTCGAATTTATAATATTAGTATGGATGTGAAATTCAATTTCCTCTTGTTTTCTTTGAAACGGTAAGACAGGTTTATTTGAATAGACTACAATTTCGGATTCTCCAATCTGCCCTTCGTTCAACCTTTATGCGTGATTGAATAACATTGTACTTCCAAACATTTCCACATTTTTTTATTATTAGTAGGATAGGTTTATTTTTTTGTTTATTGAATTGTTTGATCCTTGTTCTTCGTTTTTGATGCATCAGCAAAAGCAATGCATTTCGTGGACACGCGAATCACCTCACTCCAAAGTAATACTTTACGTGTGGCGATTGCATTCCGAATCAAATTCCCTACACAATCGCCCTCATTTCGACTTGTTTGGGATTCAATCTGTATTTTTATTTGACTTCAAAGAGGGTCTATTTTCAATTTATCACGTTATCAAAGGCGATCGTCGAAGATTTTCCCAGACAGGAGATCTTCACCGTCCAGACAACTTTGAGCTAAATGTGAAAGTTCGGCCAAACAAGAACAAAAGTTATATTCAGTTAGAATACGTTATTTTCTTTAGTTTTCACTACAGGACCAAATCTGTAGAATGATACGAAAAATACTACTTTCAGTAGGTAGTTCAAAAATAAACATAATTATACTAATACATCAGTTATCGAGGGGCCCGTGGCTAAATAATAACAGCCGCACAGGTCGATCGATCAGGTTAAGCTACGCTTGCCGCGGTTGGTCTGTGGATGGGTGACCATCTTTACATACCGTGACCGTGCCTCGGAAAGCACTTTAAGCCGTTGGTCCCGGCTGTCATTCGTGGATCTTTGACAGTCGTTACTGGTAGGGTAATCAGAAGCCCGAAAGTCTGACAACCAGACTCACCAAGGGGTATCATATTACCCCGTAACTGGGTTGTGGAGGTCAGATAGCAATCGCTCCATATAAAATACTGATATTCAGCTGCGGATAGACTGGAAGCCGACCCCAACATAGTTGGGAAAAGGCTAGGATTATAATGAACTATACATCAGTTATCATTTGTTACGTATACGCAAATTATGCGCATTGACGCGGAGTTGCGGACACCAACCCGTATTACTTGTTACCTGGCATTTGTTACACAGTGGAACTCTAGGGTTATTCTCCACGAGAGCCTCTTTTCCCAGCCGCCGCGGGAGACGCCCCGAGCGTCGGGAGCCGCGTGACGACTCCCGGCCACCGTATTAGGCGCGGGCCTGCGGGCGGAGAGTAATGGGTAGCTCACCGTCCGATCAGGACCAGGCCCGTGCCGGACGGCGCGTACATGTTCCACGCGCGCCTCAAAGAGATGTCAGCATGAATTGAGGGGCCCCTTAGGGCCGAAGCCTGCCGGGTCAGCGGGATTGTCCGTAAGGGTTACCGCTACCCCGGAACATAAAGGGCTAAGAAAGGAACACATGTGGGTTTTAGTCAGTAAGAGCCTGACACTCCCTTCCGCTCCACCCAGAGCGGGAGAAGTCATTTGAAGATTTCCCATTCGCAAAAAAAAGGCTTATTCTGCACATAGCTACAGTACTTACCTATATCTATACCAATAATAAAACTGAAGAGTTTATTTGTTTGTTTGAACACGCTAATCTCTGGAACTACCAGTCGGATTTCAAAAAAGTCTTTTGCATTTGAGAGCCCAATTCTTGAGGAAGGTTATCATCACACGATGACTCTTAGGAGCCGAGCACAAAGAAAAAAAATAACAAAGAACTTGAAAACGAACTTATAATGGCGCAAGCAGGCGATGCGATGCGACGGCCACCCCGTCGCATCGCATCGCCTGCTTGCCGGGGGAACAACAAATTTTATACGGACGAAGTCGCGGGCAGAAGCTAGTCACACTAATATTATAAAGGCGAAAGTTTGTGAGTGTATGTGTGTGTTTATATGTTTGTTACTTCTTCACGCTCAAACGGCTGGACCAATTTTGATAAAATTTGGTATGGAGGTAGCTGACACCCTGGATTAACATATAGGCTACTTTTTATCCCGATATTCCCACGGGCTCGACATTTATGCGGGTGAAACCGCGGGGTGCAGCTAGTTAGAAATAAAGATTTATTCTTTACTAGCTTCCGCCCGCGACTCCGTCCGCGCGGATGTCGGTCTTCGCGTGGATGGTTTATTTCTCCATTTTGAGTAACTCTGACAATGACATCTTATAAATATCTATTGGACCCAAATACGGCTAAGCCTATAATAATTAAGGAGATCCCTCTATTGAGCTACTGCTGTTGAGCTCGCGTTCTGTAGTAAGTATTTTTTTCATAGTAATTCCGACCTTGATAAGTAGCATGTAGCAGTAAATTACTGACAGTGACGAAAAGTTTGCAATAATAAAAAAGTGATCGTGACAATGCGACAGAAAGTTAATTGAAAGCTTCAGCATACACAACATTGTTAGTGAGCTCGTCCGGAATATGAACATGAAGATTTCTTGGACTGCTCACACGGGAAAGAGCTACGTAAAGTTGCCCGTGTGAAAAACAACTCGCGGTAAGATCTACGCCAGCAACTCCTAGGGTCTGACCTTGAGCCATATTTATTGTCATGGCGTAACACAAAGCTACAGGAAACTGTATTCTCTTAAATTGAAATGGAAAATTATCCACTACGGGTAATGCAACGTGTGTTCGCGGTTCTACAGAACAACGTCTATGAATAAAACTGAAAAATAAGATTTTTTTTTCTACGTATTTTTCCAGGATAAAAAGTATCCCATTTTATGCCCAGGATAATAAGGTATAATTATACCAAGTTTCATCGAAATCGAACCGTTAGTTTTCACGTGATGCCTGCATATACAGACAGACAGACAGACAGACAGACAGACAGACAGACAAAAATTTTTTTAATCACATAACCGGGTTTGGTATCGATCCAGCAACACCCCCCGCTATTTATTTTTTCAATATTTTCAATGTACAGAATTGACCCTTCTACAGATTTATTATATTAAATAGATTAGGGTTCCGTTCCTCAAAAGGAAAAAACGGCGGAACCATTATAGGATCACTTTGTTGTCCGTCCGTCTGTCTGTGAAGACCCTTTATCTCGGGAACGCGTAGAGGTCATCATCATCATTTCAGCCGAAAGACGTCCACTGCTGGCCATAGGCCTCCCCCAAAATGGGGGGGTTTGCCATAATCGCCACGCTTGGCAGGCGGGTTGGCGACCGCAGTGTAGTAAGGGTCGTACCGGAGAATGGGCAGCAGCGTTCTCTATGCATTCCACCACGCGTAGAGGTATCGAGTTGAAATTAAAACCATATAGTCAAGTCTGCGGTTCCTTGAATCTGTGAAAAAGTCAAACTTCTAAGTTAAATTTTTAAAAAGATACGGTTGTTTATGCCGCAAAAAACGTATATTTCGACACACTCAAGGGAATCATAATGTATAGGATACTTCCCGTTGACCTAGAATCATGAAATTTAGCAAGAAGCAAGTTCATGTAGCACAAGTAAAGGAAAAAATCCGAAAACCGTAAAGAATGATGGGAATTTTTGTATTTAGCCTGGTGTTGGTCATCAGTCCAGGCTAAATACAAAAATTCCCATCATTCTTTACGGTTCTAATGAGATCCACGGCCGGGACAAACAGTTTAACGTGCTTTCCAGGGCACGGAGAGGTCTTGCTATGTAAAATGGTCACTCATCCAGGGACTAACCGCGACAAGTGCAAGGGCTTAACCTGATCGATCGCCCCATTGCGGCTTTTATAACTTAGCCATAAGGCTCATGTTATGAGTCAAATAACTGATGTTATTGAAAACTGCAGTGAACATTAGCGTCAAAAACTAATACGTTTACCTGGTACTTGCAGGTCTGATATCTCTTTAACCCGGTAATTCACAGCCTTCTGCTCATAATGAAAATTAATGCTTATGATATAAACTTTCATTTGATGTATATGTGGTTGTGGCATCCACATAAACATTCGCCGCATCAACGCGCTTCGCGTCTGCTCCGGAGTCAACTGGTCACTGTACTGCGAGCCCGCGCAGTGACCGTAGATCTTTATAGTGTGCGAGCAGGCCGCGCTACTATGAACGGGCGCGTGCGAGAGAGCGAGACGGGTAGATTACCCGCACGCATTCCTCGCCAGAGGACGCCACCGATCATGAGTCTCCGACACAATTTTGGTTTTACTTTTTGGATGAATCCTATTGGCTGATTCAATATTTTACGTAGCTTGGACTTCACGACTTGTACTAATAGCAAAACTATGTAAGCAGGCCTATTTTGGAAATAAATGTTAGAAAAGCTATCATCAGTTGTTTTATTAACTCCAAAACCCAACATTGGTGACCTCCGACGTGATGTCGCTAGAGAACACGAGCGAAGACAGTAAAACAATGAAGCCAGAACCCGAATTATCTGCAGTTTCGATCCAGTCAAGATTATTACCATTCTGGAGAGAGATTCCACGAGCCTGGTTCATTCAGTTCGAAGCCGTCGTGGATCCTCTGAAGACTTCTGATGACCAGAAATTTCGGTACGTCCTGCAACAGCTACAAACCGCCGATCTGCAGCACATCACGGATATTTTATATAACCCGCCGTCAACGGATAAGTACGGTGCTGTGAAGAACCGCCTACTCACCGCGTATGACAAGTCGGACGTGAAAAACTTCCAGAAGTTAATCAGTGGTCTGGAGTTAGGTGACCAAAAACCCACACAGCTACTGCGAAAAATGCGAGAACTGGGAAGCGGCATGATAACAGACGAAGGATTGAAGATAGAATGGCTCAATCACCTACCCACACAAGTGCGCGTCGTGCTTTCGGTAAACACTGAGTCATCGCTAGATACCCTTGCCGCAATGGCCGACAAGATGGTGGAGTATACAGAACCGGCAACAGTTGCTACAGTGTCCGCAACCACGCAAGACCCAGTGATGTCCGCACAACTAGAAGTGCTATCAAAACAAATGGAGAAATTACGCCTAGAAGTGGCTGAGCTACGCGGACGTTCGACGCAGCGCCGCAGACCCCAGTTCCGGTCACACTCGCGGTCACACTCGCGGCGACGGCAAAATAACAAGACTTCAGTAAAACCCGGTGACCCTACATGGGAATGCAGATATCACTTTCGTTTCGGTGACAAGGCGAAACGCTGCGAGTCTCCGTGTTGCAGAAGAAAGAATCAAACGTCGTTAAACTAGCTTCGACATCGACGGTGGCGGACGTCGATGTCCCTTGCACCACCAACCGCCTTTGTATCTTCGATCGAGACACTAGAGAGCGTTTCCTCGTGGATACGGGCGCCGACATTTCAGTTTTGGCCGCCACAAACAAAAGAAAAATAACGACTGCAAGCGCCTACCGTTTATATGCCGCAAACAACACACCAATCAACACTTACGGTGAAAAAACCATAAGGCTAAATCTTGGTTTACGTCGCAGTTTTCTATGGAAATTCGTCGTGGCTGATGTGAAGACCTCTATCTTGGGAGCGGATTTCATACGGCATTTCAAACTGCTCGTTGACCTCCACAAAAGGAAGCTTGTCGATAGTGTTACAGACTTAGAAATTGACGCCTTCGAAGTTGCTACAAGCGAAGAAACAGTACATGTCATAAGTTCCGATCAAGTATATTATGACATCTTAAAGCGGTACCCTGAAGTGCTTCGCCCAATGACGCTTAAGGAACCACCGAAACACGATATCATGCACCGGATAGACACAGCAAGTACCCCTCCGCTCTTCGCCCGAGCCCGTCCCTTACCGCCGGATAAATACAAGGTTGCAAGGGAAGAATTCGAGCACATGATGGAAATGGGCATATGCAGGCCGTCAAAGAGTCCGTGGGCAAGTCCGCTGCACATTGTAAAGAAGAAAGATGGAGGACTTCGAGTATGTGGAGACTATCGAAGGTTGAACGCAGTTACTCAGCCAGATCGTTACCCTATACCTCGCATCCAAGATTTTACATATCAGCTACACAATATGACAATATACTCGAAGTTAGACCTCAAAATGGCATATTACTGGATTCCAATCGCTGAAGAAGACGCTAAAAAAACAGCCATTATTACGCCGTTCGGGCTGTTTGAATTCAAATGCATGACGTTTGGTTTGCGCAACGCTAGCCAAACATTTCAACGGTTCATGCATCAAGTGCTGCGAGGAATAGACAACTGCTTCTGCTACGTGGATGACATATTATTGTTCTCAGAAGATGAAGAGACACACAAACAACTTCTATGTCAAGTATTGGAGCGCCTTAAAGAATACGGTGTTATGCTGAAGTTAGAGAAATGTGAGTTTGGAAAGAACGAAATCAATTTCCTTGGTTATGAAGTATCGAGAAACGGCATCAAACCCACGGAAGAACGAACGAAAGCGATATCCACCTACCCGAAACCCAAGACGATCGCGGAGTTGCGCCGTTTTCTCGGCATGCTTAATTTTTACCGCAGCTGCCTACCGCACCAAGCCGACTTACAAAATGAGCTTAACAAATATCTGCATAACCAGAAACGGAATGATAAAACGCCCATCGAGTGGACCCCGGACGCCGAATTAGCTTTTGAGAAATGCCGACAAAGCATTCTAGAAGCGACTGACCTGGTGCATCCACTTCCTGGATGCCCCCTCGCCCTGATGACGGACGCTTCAGACTACAGCCTTGGAGCTGTATTACAACAGAAAATAGAAAACAAGTGGAGACCCCTCGCATATTTCTCGAAAAACATGAGTGAGACCCAACGCCGCTACAGCGTATATGATCGTGAACTATTAGCGATATACACGGCTGTCAAGCACTTTCGAAGACTAATAGAAGGAGGTGACGTAACCGTATTTACGGATCACAAGCCACTGGCCTACGCCCTGTCGCGCCCACCGAGTGCCACGGACACCCCACGTCGAGAGCGGCAGTTGCACTTTATTAGTCAGTTTTGCACGAGTATTAAACACGTACAAGGAGAAGCAAACCCGGTGGCTGACGCATTGTCACGTATTGAAGACATACAATGCCCTTCTAACATCGACTACGCTGCGCTAGCCAGTGAGCAAGAGAAGGATCCAGTCTTGGAACAACTAAGAAAACAATCCAACTTGACGTTCACCGACGTCACAATGACTGGAATTAGTCGACCAATCACATGTGAGACATCTACTGGAACACCACGACCATACTTACCGACTATGTACCGTTATGATGCATTCAAAGCTCAACACGGTTTATGTCATCCAGGTGTTAAATGTACGAGAAGGCAGATGTGTTCAAAATTCTTTTGGCCAAACATGAACAAGGAAGTAAGCAACTGGACCAGAGCGTGCATCGACTGTCAGCGGTCAAAGATACATCGCCACGTCGTGACCCCACTCAGCGATTTCCCACAGTCGACACGCTTCGAACATGTACACATCGACATCGTCGGACCATTGCGATTGTCTAACGATTCCCGATACTGTGTAACAATTATCGATCGTTGCACCAAATGGCCAGAAGCAGTTCCCGTGCACGAGATCACCGCCGAAATCATTGCCAAAGTATTATATGAAAACTGGATCGCTCGATTTGGTTGCCCCCTAAGGATATCAACAGATCAAGGACGGCAATTTGAATCAACATTATTCCGATCATTAATGATGAAGTTCGGCATTACACGCATACGGACCACGGCATACCACCCGCAATCGAACGGCCAAATAGAGAGGTGGCACCGAACTCTCAAGGCAGCATTGATGGCACGCGGTACTACAACACAATGGTCAGAGGAACTACCTAGCGTTCTATTGGGCTTACGAACGGCATTACGCACCAGTAACAATTTAAGCCCAGCAATGATGACGTATGGAGGCACTCTCCGCTTACCTTCGGACTTCATCTTACCCACAAAATCAGATATTAATGAGAACGACTACGTAAGGCGCCTCACAGAAACTATGGCATCAATCAGAAGCGCACCTCAAACATACAACTGCCGCAGACAGCCATTCATCTACAAGAACCTCGCAACATGCACACATGTTTTCGTGCGAAACGACACCGTTCGTTCCCCGCTAACGCCACCTTACGACGGACCATACGAAGTGATTAAGCGCTACGACAAATACTACAAGATCAAATTACCGCTACGAACATCAGTAGTAACCTTGGACAGGCTCAAACCCGCCTACATTCTCGATGAGTCAGAAGAAATTATGGATAATGCTACCCGCGACCATACCAGTAAGCCGTACATCACAAGATCAGGAAGAAGCGTAAAGCCTGTTGTTCGGTTTGCTTAGGGGGGAGTGATGTGGCATCCACATAAACATTCGCCGCATCAACGCGCTTCGCGTCTGCTCCGGAGTCAACTGGTCACTGTACTGCGAGCCCGCGCAGTGACCGTAGATCTTTATAGTGTGCGAGCAGGCCGCGCTACTATGAACGGGCGCGTGCGAGAGAGCGAGACGGGTAGATTACCCGCACGCATTCCTCGCCAGAGGACGCCACCGATCATGAGTCTCCGACACAATTTTGGTTTTACTTTTTGGATGAATCCTATTGGCTGATTCAATATTTTACGTAGCTTGGACTTCACGACTTGTACTAATAGCAAAACTATGTAAGCAGGCCTATTTTGGAAATAAATGTTAGAAAAGCTATCATCAGTTGTTTTATTAACTCCAAAACCCAACATGGTTTTTATTGGACATACTGGCCAAAACGCCCATCATTCTTTGTAGACCTTACATTTTTTTTTAAATCCCGTGATAAACAATTTACATACCTATAAATTTGTACGGAGCCCTCGGTGCGCGAGTCCCACTCGCAGTTGACCGGTTTTTTAACGATAGGTACTAGCCCGTAGCCCAAAACGAATTAAGTATCTCCTTACACACAATTTTATTCAAAACGAAGGTCATGTCAAATGCCCATGTAACACCCACTCTCATAAAAATCGGAGACGCTACACTCGAAGTCGTGGACGAGTACGTTTACCTAGGACAAACTGTCCAGTTAGGTAGGTCTAATTTCGAGAAAGAGGTCAATCGACGAATCCGACTCTGCTGGGCAGCGTTGCGGAAGCTACGCAATATCTTCTCGTCCCTCATACCGCAGTGTCTCAAGACGAAAGTCTTAGACCAGTGTGTGTTGCCAGTGATGACTTATGGAACTGAAACGTGGTCGCTCAAAATGGGCCTTATAAGAAGGCTAAAAGTCACCCGAAGTCTCATTGGAGAGGGCCATGCTTGGAGTTTCCCTGTGTGATCGAATCAGGAATGAGGAGATCCGCAGAAGAACCAAGATAACCGACATAGCCCGAAGAATTGCCAAACTTAAGTGGCAGTGGGCAGGGCACATTGCTCGCAGAACAGATGGCCGATGGGGCCGAAAGATTCTGGAGTGGCGACTGCGTACCGGAAGACGTAGCGTTGGAAGGCCTCCCACAAGGTGGACCGATGACCTTGTGAAGGCCGCAGGAACCCGTTGGATGCGGGAAGCACAGGACCGGTCGAAGTGGAGGAGCTTGGGGGAGGCCTATGTCCAGCAGTGGACGTCTTTCGGCTGAAATGATGATGATGATGACACAATTTTAAGTCTATAGGTTCAACAAAAATAAGAGATAAAAATGTTTGCAAAAGGTCTTTACAAACATTTTCAATGTAACTTCATTAAGCAAGAAAAACGAAAAGTAATCTTTTAATGTTCTTGTCTAAAACATGAAAGCGCAGACAAAAAAATAGGAACAAGAACTGTTTACTCTCCAGTGAGCAGGACGCAAAAGAGAGACTTGGTTTGTCGCATCTGTTTTCTTTTCTTATAAAAAGAAAGTTTTTAATGAGACTTTTTAGCTATTACGTTGGATAATCCAAAGAGATGTTTATTATATTCTGGCATTAGCATGTCTGTGGCCACGGGCTTATGATATATGTAAATGCTTTTGAGTTTCCGAATGGGAGGTAAAAAACATTAGTACGTACTCTACTCAGCAATCATTTTCCATAATTTTAATTACTTTTAGGGTTCCGTTCCTTAAAAGGAAAAAACGGAACCGTTATAGGATCACTCGTGTGTCTGTCTGTCCGTTCGTCTGTCACAGCCGATTTGCTCCGAATCTAACGGACCGATTAAATTGAAATTTGGTAGACATATAAAATATGAATCTCTGTGTCCCAACACAGACGTGTAACGTAAATAAATAAGTGAATTTTGAATATCCCCATATTCAAAATCATTCACTTCATTGATTCATTGAATCATTTATAAATATATAAATAAATGATTTTATTTCTCTAAGTTTGTACAAAGAGTTTTACGCGTCAATCATATTTATTTTAAAAACGAGATAAGGTGTGCGTTTCCTATCTTACTACTCTGAGAAGAAAGGCCGAAACAAAGTCAGATGTCTGATCTGATGTCTGTCTGATGTGTGATCTCTTTTAAAGTCCAGACATAATCTTGGTCAGATGTGAAGACTATGTCCGAAATGGTCTTTTGAGGAAATAACCACACAGATTGTGGTGACGCCTAACACCAAATACTTGGGCGGAAATATAAAATTTGTTTGCGTTTATCCCAGACGCAGGGAGCTGGATCAATTAAATAGTGGACTGTATAATGCGGGGGTGAAAAGTACGTGGGTAGGTCTGACTTTGCAAAATACGACACGAATTAGGACGACGAAAATTGTACATGGACAAAGGAATTTGGCAGGAAAATGCAACACCACTGACCTGTAGACTTTGCTGGATCAGCACACGAGAGGACGCACAGACGCCTTTCACAGCATAAACACGCACTTTTCGTAGTGTTCCAGATAATAGTTCGTAAATGCTTCGCAACAGTTCGCAACCGTAAATTGGCAATTAATTAACAAGGGAGCATGTCATGGACCACTGCTCTCGTTCAAGGCAACGCGGCAAGAGCGAACCTCACACTGTCACCGTACATGGTGACAAGGACAGCGATAGTCCGGGGTTGCATGTGAGAAAAGGATAGGACACGATAGGAAAGTACGCATTTTGCAAGTCATATTAACTTCTACCCTATAATGAAAATAATAAACTAAGTAATACGAAATCCAACAGATTGAGTGGACCCAGTCCAGTTAGAGCAAGCATTTGTCAGTAATAAATAAATATCATAAAAGTTCAACGTTAAATAAAAACAAAACACCATCCTTGCTAAAAAAGAAATATCTCCACATCTAATAAACGATCATTCACCATTGTGACTTCTGCTTAACGCCACCAACATTTTTACACAGACGCAGCTTCAATAAACACATATTTATTAAGATAACGTCGAAATAAGCGACGAAATAACAATAACAACACAATTCGTCTGTTTGTATTATAATCAAAAGAGATGTTCGCGTGAATGAAAAAATATGATATATCTCTAGGGCAGAGTGCTGACTGAGAGCGTGATGCGATGGCGTGACGAAATAATCACGAATATCAGGAGTCATAATGACGAGCACCAATCATCATCACCTCGTGAAGTTCCTGAAGAGTTCTGGCCGAAGGATGTTGTGTACCGCCGGTTTCGAGGCCGGCTACATGACACTAGTCAGCGAAACACGACGCAGACACTTCGGGTGCGTTAGTTTTAGTGTAATTTTATTATAATGTTATATGTATTTATAGTATTTTTATGTATGTGGTTATATGGGCATTGATGCCTGAAATAAATGGATAAATAAATAAATAAATACTTAAAGAGGCAGCCACAATTACAACAAACTGCGGAGTAATTGTGTAATTCCCTAGCAATAGCAGTAGTGGCCCAGTGGTTATAATGGCCGCAACTTACGAGTCGTAGATTCAAACCCTGACATGCCCTTTACTTTGTGTAGATTATTTCATCACCACTGCTCTCAAAACTGTAAAGGAAAACACCGTGAGGAAACCGACATGACTTAGAACCAAAACTCGAAGACATGTGACATCTACCAACCCGCATTAAGTAGGCCCTCGTGGTGGATTACGGCCCACTCCCTCTCCCACAGAGGAGGCCTGTGTCCCAGCAGTGGGAACATTACAGGCTGATTATGCTTATGATATCAATAGCAATGGCTTTCATTTTGACATTTCAACAACATTCATTGCGCTATTGAAGTTGTTGAGCAGACAAACTTTTCGAACATATGAAGCAATGGATTAGGAATATCTTTCAAATTGATTCAGATTGAGATTGATAGTGTGTCACAATTAGGGTGCTGGTTGTTAAAGTATGTTATATCTATACATAATTATAATAAAATTGTAGAAAAGTGGTGTCTGTACAATGGAAATATATTTAAAAAAAGTAGCAGGGGTTGTTATTATATCGATGCCGAACCCGAAATTGTAATTAAATTTTTTTTTTGTCTGTTTGTCTGTTTTTCTGTTTGTCTGCTGTGTTTGTGCACGCTAATATCAGAAACGGCTTATTCGATTTAGATGCGGTTTTCACTAATATATTGTAGTAAGCTTCACTTAACATTTAGTGTTTATTTCATGTCAATCGATTCATAAATAAAAAAGTTATGTCAATCACGGCGAACATTTGTTAAGGTATTCTATCAGAGTACGTAAACGCCTCGCGCCTGCGCGTCCGTGGCTATATATACAAGGTGTAACGGAAAGGGGGTATCAACCCTGAAGGATTCACCTCCTTCAGGGTTGATACCCCCTTTCCTTAAGATGATTAAGATGAAAAAAAAATTTGGACCTCCCATAGTAATAGCACATCAATGATTTACTATTACTATGGGAGGTCCAAAATTTTTTTCATATTTCGACCTATGTTCTTTGGGGAAATTTGTTCAGTTTCATGAGCACATTCACCTCCTTCAGGGTTGATACCCCCTTTCCGTTACACCTTGTATAAAGCGCGCTGAGAGCCGCGCCGCTGCCATAATTCCGATCCAGCCTGTCCCTTGCTGCCCTCTCCCAGCGACGCCCTAAGCCGAGGTCCGTACCCCACAGGGGGTGCCCTTAGCGTGTAGTCGCTTAGTTTTTAAGTTTATATTGTGTAGTCAAGTTGTGTATTATGCCCTGGCTGGAGGCCTTAATTTATTGAGGCATCCACAGGAAAGCCAGGTTAAGCAGTCGACAACCCCTCAGATTGAACTGCGAGATGACCATTTCAAAAGAAAACGCGCCGCTGCCATAAGGATTCAGTTATTCGTAGCGAACGCACGTATCCTGGAGAGTATAGGCGAATAGTTGGATTCGATTATTGCGATTCACTTGAATACTGTTTGCATATTTCATTTATTTATATTTTAGGATTTGTAGGTTAGGTTCTTTTTCTTAATTTTCTTTAAAATTTTGTAAGTATTTGGTATAGGTTAGGCGGTTCTTTCCTTGATTTTTGGGTATTTACTTATCTTAATTTTTATTTAGGGTTTTGTAAATAAATATTCTAAGCATTTATTATTGGTTGGGCATTTCTTTCCCTGATTTTCGGTATACATACTTATCTTAATTTGTATTTAGGGTTTGTATATAAATATTATAAGTATTTGGTATAGGTTAGGCATTTCTTTTCTTGATTTTCTTTATTAAGTATAAGTTCATTAGCTTAGGTTAGTAATTATTTTTTCTAGCAATTCTTTTGTTTTATAAAGTTAGTACGTTTGTCTGTGTAGAAGAATAGCACCACCCCTTACTTCCCGTGGGTGTCGTAAAAGGCGACTAAGGGTCTCACCGGAGAATGGGCAGCAGCGTTTTCTATGCATTCCACCACCATACCATACTGCGATCGCCAACCCGCCTGCCAAGCGTGGCGATTATGGCAAACCCCCCCAAAATTGGGGGAGGCCTATGTCCAGCAGTGGACGTCTATCGGCTGAAATGATGATGATATTGGTTTACACGTCTTAACACTTATTACTTAAACTGTGATAATTTTAGACTGTATAATAATCTGTAAGTATTTATAATTTAATTGTTTACGATAGTACGTGTTTACTAAATAACTGTGTGTTAAGTAGTAAGTACTATTTTATTGTAAGAATGCCTCGAAGAAGATCCAACCTCTCCCAATGTAGCAGAAATGCTAAAAGGATGAGATTAGTTCGATCACAGGAATCTGAGGAAGGTCGTGAGGCAAAAGGCTCTCTGCACCAGGCTAGGTTTCGTGCTGCAGAAACTTCGACTCAGCGAGAATCTCGACTGAGTTCAAATCGTTCTCGAATGATGACAACTCGAAATAGGGAAAACGGGGAACAACGAAAGGCACGTTTATCTGTCGATCGCGAAGCTCACGCGCTATCGTTGAGTCTGAGACTTTTGCTGTCAGGGAAACCCGCCTGAGCTCCCAGAGAGTACGGACAAAAAATGCTCGATCCCAGGAGACACAGGACGAACGGGAAATACATCTCACTGCCGATCGTGAAGCTCATACACTATCGCGTGAGTCTGAGACTTTCACTGATAGGGTAATTCGTCTGAGTTCTCAGAGGGTTCGGACAGCAAATGTTCGGTCTCAGGAAACACAGGAAGAACGAGAAATACGTCTCACTGCCGATCGTGAAGCTCAAGCACTAGAGTCTGAGACTTTCACTGAAATTCGCCTGAGTTCTCAGAGGGTTCGGACAGCAAATGCCCGGTCTGTAGACGGTATATGTAATTCAAAATATGCTGCCCAAAAAGTCACTATTCCACGCGGACGAAGTCGCGGGCACATCTAGTATTTAATAAAAATATTAAATTCACTGACAAACAGCGCACAGCCTAAACCACTGGATCTAGTAGCTTAAAATTTTGCAAAAGAGTTCCACAGTTAAGGTGTTTCAAAATTAACCCAACAAACTTTAAGTGCTTTAGACCATCGAACTGAACGACTTTAGTTCGATTTTGTAAAGCACCTCTTAAAGTTTGTTGGGTTAATTGGGTTAAAACATTAACAACCTCTTAAGAGGTCATTGTACTCATCATTATGAACAACTTTTACTATGGGACCAAACCTGTACTCGCAAAAAAAAAGTCTGCTGTTCCCTACATTTTGACAAGTTATACGAACTTAAATGTAGGGAACAGCTGATTTTTTTTTCGCCTGTACCACCTTTACTGCCTACTTACAGGAATTTTCAAAAGTTTCAGGGTTTAAATAGGGGATGAAAGTTTGTATGGAAGTTCGTAAGTTTGCGATAGGAAGTTCACATGGCTAATTATAAGAAAATCTATATACCTATATAAAAAACAAAGTCGGGTTAGTTACCCCATCTATAGCTCAAGAACGGCGGCGGGACCGATTTTTATGATCTTTGATTTGTTAGATTTGTCTCTGCCCCGAATAGCAGAATAGGTAACTATTAAAACATGGGAAAATTTCACGAAAAAAATATTGAAGGTAATTCATTTTCTCATATATTTTGTATGGAATGGCTTTTTTTATTTATTGATTCTGAGGCAGTGAATTAATAAAAATCACAGGCTTATTTTTTATTTAAACGGCCCTTGCCGAAACCAACATTTTAAACCGATAGGAATAAAACATATTGGATAACAACTAAGTTCAACATGTTATGCAACAAGCCCAACAACAACCTAAGAACAACACAACAAAATACCAAAAACGTTGACTCGCTCACACTACAACCTTATCCTCAACATCGTAAGTATTTCATATCGCGTAACTTGAAACACTGATTTTCCGTGAGCAAACGAAAATAATTTCGCGTGGAATATGGTTTCAACAAACAAATCAAGTATCATGATTGGATGAAATTGGACAACAAAGCGTGCCTTCACAAGAGTATAAATAGACACCTGGGACTAACAACGGCTTGTATAATTTGCTCATTATGTATCGACGGTTAAGATAGTAGAAGTTAAGATAGTAGAAGTAGAAGAGTTTGTGATTAATTACTTAAATCCTAAGTTATTTTCATAATATAACAAAAAAAAAGTTGCATCAGGACGATCCACAAGTTATAAATATATAGTGAGAGTGTTATCCAAGAAAAAAAATAAGTATTTGTGTAAATAAGACATCTTAAGGTGAACTACTAAGGAACGATGTTATTACTAGCAATACGGCAAAAATACTATAGAATATATAAGTAACGGTCAACTATAAACAAAGTGGAAAATATATGTGATAAGTGTTTGTCAGTGCAAATAAAAACAAGCCTAAAAAACAAAATTATAAAATTTTCTTGCAGTTAATAATTTAAACCGCTTAAAAACCTGCAAGACTAACAACCTAACGGCATCAAAACAAATATCGTCGACCAATCAGAAGTCACCTTAAAAATATTGACATTGGACCGTTCGTTCAGAAATTGTCATTCTAAAATACACCGAACTTGGAATCCTGCTTTTTGAGTTCACGTTTCGTTACAATCAGAGCACACAAAAAAATCAAAAATATATAGAAATCATCCGTTATTGTGTATTACCTAAAGAGAAAAAACATCTTGTCATTAAAACTTTAAAACAGAGTCATCTAGTGCACAATCAATAAATCACTACTTGCTTGCTTAATGGCCGCAAATTTCAATACTACACTTAATGTCAGATTGACCGAGTGATAAGTGACGACGACTGCTAATGAAGCGTGTGGGAGTTCAAATCCGGTCGTATGTGTTACATGAAGAAGTACTTTTTGAGGATTAATTTAAATTTATTTCAAGATTTCTAATATGAACTTCCTAGAAAATATAACATTTCGTCGTACACGCGTTCGAACCATTTCGAACCCCGCTCCAGCTCCAGACGACAATGACTCAACATCGCAGGTAATCGAGTGTACTGCTAGTAGCATGCCTGACATATCAGATGATGAAAACAATGATCAAGTTCAAGCTTTAAAGGAAGAAATCCAAAAACTTGTATCTCAACTAGATAGTGCTCACAAGGAGATAGATATTTTGAATTTAGAAAATAGTAAACTTAGGTTCACAAATGAAGACTTGATTAAGAAAAATCAATTATATAAATAAGTTACAACAATTTCCCCAATTAAAACGAACCAAAGTACTCCTAAACGAAAATCTCTAACAAACAGTAAAACAAAACAAACACAAACTGATATACAGTTATACACACCATCAAACACACAAGTGAGTTTTGTTCAACAAATTGAAACAAAATCAGTTATGGAACCATCGCACGCGACCCCACGTAACAGGTCTAAAAAGAAAACAAAGTCAGTCTTAAAAGAAATTCAGACAACAAATGTTGTAAACAAAGAAAAAATCACATCGTCGCCTCAAAGTGATGTACTACGTATGCCTGACACAACTGAACCCAGGCAATCCTCAAAAATAAATAAGTTATGCATTGTCAGTGCCAACAAAACAAATAAGATCTTACCCATTGCTGAAGAAACGTTTAAAAACTCACAGATATGTCACTATCTATCTCCAAACAGCGGGATTATGCAGCTTTTTAGTGATTTACATACTAAATTAGTGGATTTTTCAAAAAATGACTTTTGTGTCATATTAATCGGAGAAGAGGATTTTAAAAAATCCATGAACTATTTAAACTTAATTCTAGAGATAAGATCTTCTTTACAAAAAATTCAACACACAAATGTAATTATTTGTTTACCAACTTTTAAATTCTTTACATCTTCCGTAATGTTTAATTCCCGTATTGAGATGTTTAGTAATCTACTTTATTTGGACATTCATACTTACAACTATGCTACGCTACTGGACTCTAATCTTAATTTATCCTATGATGCCACCATGTTCTCAAAATATACAGGAAGACTCAATAATAATGGTATGAGGAATATAATGAGTAATATACTAATGCTAACTACGACTGACCGAGAGGAATCTTGTATGTATACCGAATCGGAAACTAACCTTAATAATGATCCCATTGTAAATACAAACTCTGATTTTTTTCGTGTCTGATCATATTTATATCATGCACCAAAATATTGCTGGTCTTTTAAATAAGTCAGATATATTAACAGTTCACATTCAGGAACTATTATCCAAACAAATAAACATTGATATCTTATGTATAACAGAGCATTTTATCATGTCTGGACACGAAAAACTGCTAATCATTCCAAATTATAAATTAGCAGCATGTTACTCTAGAAACAACATAAAACGCGGAGGAGCGTGCATATTGATAAAACAAGGGCTTGAATACAAGGAACTACCAGACATAATGAGACACTCTGTAACAGGTATAATTGAATGTTGTGCTGTAAAACTCGTTAAACAAAATGTCGTCGTTCTCTGTATATATAGACCTCCTAAAATGTGTAACTTAAGCAAATTTTACGAAAATTTAGACAGAATTTAAAAAAAATTATGTACTAAAAATGGCTCTAAATTAGTATTGTGTGGTGATTTAAACATAAATACAATGTTAAGAAACAGATTTGCATTGGAACTTGAATGCTTTCTCCTGAACTATAACCTCAAATTAGAAATAAATGTTCCCACCAGGCTTAACAGCAACACTTGTCTAGATAATTTTGCTCACAATTACAGACAAAAATGCAAATGGGAAGTAATAGACTTAGCACTGTCTGATCACACAGCGCAAATTCTAAAGATCAAGGTTAATAAATCATTTCAGATACAATCATGGCGTAAAAGTACACGAGATATTTCGAATGAAAATCTACTCAAATTTAAAAATCATCTGTTATCATTAACTTTTTCAGAGGTATATAATAGCGAGGACCCAAACCTAGCATATGATATGTTCTTGGATTTATTTCTTTTACTATACAATCTGTGCTTTCCAATTAAATATACAACTATTAAATTTGGAAAATCGATTAAATGGATATCACGGGGTATTCGTATATGCAGTAAAAGACAACGCTTTTTACTGTGGCAGCAACGAATAAAACCCACAGAGGAGAATAAACAAAAGTTTCGTAATTATTCTAGGAAATTTAAAAAAATCGTCAAGTTAACTCAAAAAGCTCAAAATAACCAATTACTTCTAAACTCACAAAATAAATCAAAGACAGCCTGGCACATAATAAATAACAATAATAATATAAATGAACCCATATCTAAGATAAATGATCATGATGTCATAATAACTAACCCCAAAGATATAGCTGAAGCATTTAATAATTTTTTCGTGGATTAAGTCTCGGATTCACCAAAAACTGCATCTCATCGTGTTAAAGAAATAGATCATAATCCAAATTCGTTTTTCATGTCCCCAGTAGTACCTCAAGACGTATCAAGGGTAATAAAATCATTGAAAAATAAAAAAAGCTTTGGTTACGACGGCATTTCCACAAAAGTCATAAAATTCGTTTCTAATGTTATTTCTGGTCCCTTAAGTCACATTATCAATGCAAGCATATCTTCCGGAGTATTTCCTAAGAGTCTCAAAACAGTAATTGTCAAACCTATACATAAAAAAAATAATAAAGAAAATATGTCAAATTACAGACCCATTGCTCTTATTCCTGTTTTCTCTAAAGTAATAGAAAAAATTGTATATGAACAAATTTACAATTTTTTGTCAAAATTTAACTTACTTTGTAACGAACAGAAAGGTTTCCGTAAAGATAAAAACATCAATATGGCTATATTCGATTTATTAAAAACTATAATGGTAAACGTAGATAATAAAACACCAGTCTGCGCCATTTTCACGGATATGACAAAGGCCTTTGACTACGTAGATCATAAGACACTTATAAAAAAACTTCAAGCTTACGGGATTCGAGGAAATGCATTAAATTTCATTAAATCCTATCTTACTGATCGTATGCAATATACTGAAATTTCTAATATTTGCTCAAATACAAAATGCGAAATAAAATACAGATCTTCTTATAGAAACATCAAATATGGCGTCCCACAAGGAAGCGTTCTTGGTCCGCCTTTGTTTTTAATTTATATTAACGACCTTCCACTCCAAATAGACCATCCAATCATATTGTTTGCTGACGACAGTACAGCAATAGTTAAATGCACAAGTAAAGAAAACTATGAAAATGATATTAACAACACTCTTAAATCTATAATTAATTGGCTTGATTACAATAATTTAAAAATAAATATACAAAAAACTAATATCATGCATTTTTACCAACGAACTAATCCCAAAGACCTAAACGTCAATTATGATGGTCATAAGATTCAAAATGTTAAGATAGCAAAATTTTTAGGAATATTAATTGACGATCAATTAACATGGAAACCTCAAGCTGATTATATTTGTAAAAAGCTAAGTACTTACGCCTACATGTTATACAACCTATCTAAAAAAGTCAATATCAATACAGTGCTTGTTGCTTACCATGGCCTCGTTATTTCAACGTTGAGGTTTGGCATTATATTCTGGGGTAACAGTAGTGAAAGAGAAAACATTTTTAAAGCCCAAAAACGATGCGTTAGGTCAATTTTTAACTTACAGATTACAGACAGCTGTGTTCCTAATTTCAAATTACATAAATTACTAACCTTCCCATGTCTGTACATTCTAGAAATAGCCATTTTTGCAAAAACCAACCCGCATCTGTTTCCATCGTTATGTGAGATACGAAAGAGGAAAAATTGTATGAGATCTCAATATCAAAATTTATTGCACACAGGTAGCTATAACACCACACTCTTAAAGAAAAGCGTCATGTGTATGGCGCCAAAGGTATACAATAAGTTACCTAAAGTTATTAAGGAACAACCATTTAGAATATTCAAAAAACGTCTAACTGACTTATTGTTGCAAAAATGTTACTATTCTATATCTGATTTTTTGAATGATGATTTGTAATAGTCTAAAGGAACATTTCTTTTTTCTGTACTGGTAAGCTGTAATGTTTTATTATGAACCCCGGTGTCTACCCATAAATGTTTGTATGCCGAAAGGCAGAATGTACAAGGACTCTTGAACATTGTTAACATCTTATTGTATTACCTACATTCTATACAAATAAAAACTTCTTATTCTTAAAAAAAAAAAAAAAAAAAAGAGGAAATAAGTGACAAAAAATGAAATGTTCAGGAAAGCCGTTCAAAGTTTTAAATTTTAGTAAAACTGACGTGAAAATGATTTTTGCTAGGGCATAAACGCCAAAAAAGTCACCGTAGAGTCATGGGAGTAAGTGTATTCGAAAAAGCGGAAAATTTTACGTAGGATGGCATATATAACTCATTTTTGACCAAAATGTCGCTTACTTTCTTTTTACCGTCGGTATGATACTTATACCTATATATTATGTTCCTGTTTTATTGTGTTGAACACAATTTTAAACATTGAATTTAGGTTCGGCTTTGCACGCTTTTTACGACTTGACAATCAAGAAATCTTTATTATATAAAAAAACATAATCAGCCTATAATGTTCCCACTGCTGGGACACAGGCCTCCTCTCTGTGAGAGGGAGTGGGCCGTAATCCACCACGCGGGCCCAGTGCGGGTTGGCAGATGTCACATGTCTTCGAATTTTTTGGTTCTAGGACATGCCGGTTTCCTCACGATGTTTTCCTTTATTATATGTAAGTTTGCAATCCTTCCCGAATAAATTCTCCAAATGATGGTGAAAGACGTATCAAAATCCGTTGTGTTTTTTAAAAGAAAAATGCGGTCACACAGACAGATATGAACTCACAGATACTTTTGAATTGTCAAGAAGTCGGTCAGTCAGAAAATATAAAGCTAGTTGCCCATTCCAAAGCGTAATAGGTACCTATGGAGAAGAACGGGCAAGAAACTCCATGAACACTCTTTTAAATTTATTTACAAAAATATTAGTTACATCATTAATATTGAATTTATAATTATATGTGAGAATAATTATATGTGAGAGCGATGTAAAAAAAAAAGACGTTGCCGTTAAAAGCGTCCAGAGTACAGCAAATAGTAACAAAACAACAATTCAAAAATTATATAATTAAAAATAAGCCGAGGCAGCTAAGTGATGACCAGCCCCAACTGACGGCGCCCGTTCACAAACATGACGCATGAAAAGCGACCATGAAGTTTCTTGCATGTTCTTCTTCATAAAGATCTGTCTGAACTACGTTTTGGGACGGGTAACGAACTTCAACTTTCTGACTACCTGATCGACTCCGCGACAATTTAAACCTGCATATGGTTTAATTGAAATAAATGCTATTACTAATATAATATTTATTTTATAGGAGTCACCGGTTGTCAGCCCAGTATGCCACGCCCACCTGGGATACTAATCGTGGCATCGGTATTTTACAAAGAGATTGTAAAGTATTCACCTTTAAAACCGGGACGCATATTTCCCTTTCGGTCCAATTCGAGACTCCGCTTATTACTATCCTACTTCCTACTATCCTACCAGCCTAGTATCCTATTTTCTACTATCCTACCGTCCTACTATCCTACTTCCTACTATCCTACTTCCTACTAGCCTACCACCCTGCTTCCTACTATCCTACTATCCTACTTCCTACCAACCTACTTCCTACTATCCCACTTCCTACCATCCTACTTCCTACCATCCTCCTTTCTACTATCCTACATCCCACTACTATACCACTTTCTCCGATGCTACTTCCTACCATCCTACTTCCTACTATCCTACTTCCTACTATCATACTTGCTACCATCCTACTTCCTACTTCCATCCGACTTCCTACTATCCTACCATCCTACTATTCTACTATCCTACTTCCCACCATCCCGCTTTCTATTATCCTACTTCCTACTATTCTACTTCCTACCATCCTACTTCCTACTGTCCTACTTCTATCCTACTTTCTACCATCCTACTTCCTACCATCCTACTATCCCATTCCAAATCGTAGTAGGTCCCTGTAGAGAAGAACGGGCAAGAAAGAAACTCCATGGACACTTTTTTTATATTTTTACCAAAACATTAGATATGTATATCATTAATGTTGAATTTATAATTATATGTGAGAACGATGTTAAAAAATAGACGATGTGGTTAAAAGCATCCAGAGTATAACAAATAGTAACAAAACAACAATCCAAAAATTAAATAATTAAAAATAAGCCGAGGCAGCTAAGTGATGCCACGCCTACCTGTGATACTAATCGTGGCATCGGCATTTTACAAAGAGATTGTAAAGTCTTCTATGGCTAAGTTTTCCCCGGCACCTTTAAAACCGGGACGCATATTTCCCTTTCCGGGTCCAATACCATACTTCGTTTATCGCCGCTATCCTATTTCTTACTATCCTACTTTCTACTATCCTACCGTCCTACTATTCTACTTACTACTAGCCTACCGTCCCACTTCCTACTTCATACCATCCTACCATCCTACAATCCTACCATCCTACTTTCTACTATCCTAATTCCTACTTCCTACCTTCCTACTACTTATTTATTATTGTTTTATTTATTTATTTAAACTTTTCGCACAAAAAGGTACAAAGGCGGACTTAATGCCTTAGGCATTCTCTACCAGTCAACCAAGGGTGGTGAAGAGATTGGATGGCAGGTGCTTTGGTTGAGAGGAACAATGATAAACTTTAATAAAACTATTAAAACTAGGTACACAAATACATAAATAGATTGTATACACATACATACTATTGTATTTCTTACCACCCTACTTCCTACTTTCCTACTTCCTACCATCCTACTTCCTATTTTAATACTTCCTACTAACCTACTATCCTACTTTCTACTATTCTACTTCCTACTATCCTACCATCCTACTTCCTATTTTAATACTTCAAAGCAACTTCCTATTTTAATGCTTCGAAGCAGGGTAGTAGGATAGTATATTATGCGGGTGAAACCGCGGGACGCTACTAACAGTAGGTTAAATTAATAATAGGTTAGCTAAAATTTTCGAAATGGCTTGGAGCTGTTAACTTAATAAAGAAAACTTAGCAGCCCCGAGCCATTTCAAAAATGAATTTATAAACAACAATTCGGTGCAGAAAATATTGTTATTACAAAGAACCGATCACTAGTTTTCTTTTTCAATCCTTGTCTCAAATATTTATTTCAAGATGGCTTCCATACAAAGGCGTTGTGTCCATAGCAACAAGTTCAAACAAATTAACAGAGTAAACTCTTGTATAAAAAGCTGTTAATACTTGGAAATGTGAACAGCTTTTTTGTGTGAAAATCCATGAAAGTGGAATAATTAGGTTTAGTAAAAATCTGAAAATCGTTCAACGAAGTAGAAAATGATCAAGTTGGTTATTACCACCAACTTAGTCTTTTTTTCGTGCTACATCAACGATTATATTGATTGACTGAAAACGTTCGTTTTTTAATCAGTCTTTCACGAATATTGCACGACCCTATATTTTTACTTGACTAGGTACGGCAATGCAAAAAGTAGGGTTATGATTTTTACCGCGTCTACGTCTTGGTCTCACGGCTATCCTCTGAACATCAGTTATTTATTTAATAGACGATAAATATTTAATAGTTTGTACATAACAATTTCAGATGAGAATATTTCTTGTTTCATACTTTTTAGAGCGTCATTTTTCAGTAGTCAGGTTTTAGTTTTTGAACTTACGTTTTTCTTCATAACGTCATAACGCACACCTATTCGATCCGTGTACATTTTGACACGGACAGTGACATTTTGACACAGACATCCTTTCAAACATCCCAAAGACTACAATATAATGCGGAAACATCCCTAAACTCAAGCTCTCCCAGATCCTAATCTAGTAGGCTGTGACTTTATGACTTTACCGTCAATCCAACAATTATAATGGTCAACAAAATACAAAAGTTCTTAGGCATAAAAGAGATGAAAAATTGGGAAAAAGTATTGAAGCAACTGTTCTCAGAATTCCTCGGTACATTTCTCTTTTTGTCCCTAGTGTTGTCATCTGGTATAGCCTATGGAACCAACAATGCGAATGTAGTTATAGCCCTGGCCCATGGGTTTGTTATTGCTACGGTGGTGCAGATATTCGGTCATGTGTCCGGCGGGCACATAAATCCTGCTGTTACGGTCGGGGCTTTGGTGTGTGGACGTATAAAGCTTTTGAAGGCCGTGTGTTATGTTATAATGCATGTTCTGGGCAGCATTGCAGGTGAGTTGTGTGTTGTATTGCGCTCATTTTGTAATAGAAATGTGGTTGGAAATTGTAGCGAAGAGTTTACTTTTCTATAAACCCCCAATAATATAACATCACGAGTATATTCGTAGAAGGGTCAGCAGGTGCTCCTGTAGTACGCCCATATTTCTTCAGTTATGTTTAAGTCCCATTTAATAGGGGGCGAGCCTTTTGCCATCACCCAGGTACAAAGCCAGACTCAGGGCTGCTACTGTGAAATTCCAGATGGAAAAACCCAACAACACTTTGGCTGACCCGGGAATCGATCCCAGGACCTCATCATCATCATCATCATTTCAGCCGAAAGACGTCCACGGCTGGACATAGGCCTCCCCCAAAAGGGGGGGTTTGCCATAATCGCCACGCTTGGCAGGCGGGTTGGCGATCGCAGTATGGTATGGTGGTGGAATGCATAGAGAACGCTGCTGCCCATTCTCCGGTACGCCCCTTAGTCGCCTTTTACGACACCCACGGGAAGTATGGGGTGGTGCTATTCTTTAAGTCCGGCGCCACACAGACAACTCCGGGACCTCATACTCAGCAGTAACACTTGCGACCAATAGACCAACGAAGCAGTCCCTCAAAAATATTTTGTTCTTAAGGGAGTTACTCCTGTAACTCGCTTTGCGATTTTTGCGTTTAGGTCCTCCTAAACGCAAAAATCGCAAGTTTTTGAAACAATAAAAGTATATGATCGACTACAGTAAACAAAATCACAAAAATATATAATATTCTTCGGGATATAAGCTAGGTAGATAATGTGTTGAAAACATAATACAACTAACTTGATACTATAGAAAAAAAACCATGAAAACACCTCTAAAAACTTTCTTTTTACAATAAAAACTATACCAATATACATACAATCATTCTGATTTTTTGTCAGATTATTCTACAAGCAACATACTAAAACACTAGTGTTTTAATTATTTGGTCCAATAATAGATTTTTTGTAATTAAATAATTGCTTCTAATTTTACAATAAATTACCAGGGTTGTGTCTTTTTTTATTTTATTTTATTTATTAAGGGATAACAAACAACTACAACATATATAATACATAAGGTTAACAAAATTAAATGTAGTAATGTTGCAGTCCACTGCATTATCCGCAGATAGGACATGTTGAAATATCAGAGGTTGCCACTAGACGAGCATTACCAAAATTAACAAATATTTTGAAACAATAACATATATACTTGTAAGTTACTATAAGGCTAGCTATAGCTACAAAACCAAATCATATCAGTAACAATTTCATTTACTTACTTAAATTATGCAATAAATAAATAATAACATTAAGATTACAATTAAGATAAAATTCTTATAATATTAGATTTAAATTTATTTTTCGAACTCGCAAATATATCGATATCAATGAAATTAGAATTATAGGATTCCAACATTCTATGAATAGGGCAGCGTGAGCCAGAATTTGTACGACAAGAATTTAGCGCGAACAGAGTACGTGCACGAACCTGTCGCACATGAACCGTTCGGGGGACAGAATAACACAGTTTACTCGTCAGATCAATGGCATCAAAATGACTGTGCCCTATATCATGAAGCACGTTGGCCTCCAGGTATTTGCGCCGGTTCTCCAAGCTGATAAGCTTGTACTTATCAAGGAGTTGGGAGTATGACAGATAAGTCTTAGTCCCATAGCATCTGTAGTACATAGCACGGAGGTACTTGCGCTGAACCCTTTCAATTTGTACTACGTACTTTTGGTAGAAGGGGTTCCAAATAGGGACCGCATATTCCAACTGGGAGCGAATGAGCGTCTTATATAGACAGAGATAGGTTGAGGCACGCTTAAATTCTGTTGAAGATCTCATCACAAATCCATACATTTTAAAAGCATTATTGACTATGGCTTCGATATGGTGGTTCAAGGACAGTTTGCCATCAAAGAGAACACCTAGATCCTTCACTATAAATATATTATTTAAGGGAATACAATTAAGGTTGTAATTGAAATTGATGATGTAATTATTCTTAGTAAAGTGTATATAGTTACACTTGGGGATACTAAGATGCAGCTTATTGTCAATACAGTAGGCAGTTAATCTGTCTAGGTCCTCCTGAAATGACTGGCAGTCGTCCATAGTACGTATTGCTTGAAAGGCCTTCAAGTCATCAGCGTACATCAAGAATTTGGACTTTCTAAAACATTTCTTAATATCGTTGATATAAATAATGAATAATAGCGGTCCCAGAATAGAGCCCTGTGGAACTCCGGAAGTAATATTAACAGAGACAGACTGATGACCATTAACCACAACCCTTTGTGACCGATTTTCTAGGTAAGACACAAACCAACGCAACAAATTTCCGCGTATTCCATTGTAGGCAATTTTATTCAGGAGAATTTCATGATCGACCTTGTCAAACGCCTTTTTGAAATCAGTATAGACCGCATCTATTTGTACTCGCCTATCAACATTTTCAAAAAGGTAATTAGCAAATATTAACAGGTTTGATGTCGTAGATCGGCGCTTAACAAACCCATGTTGTTCAGGAATGATAATGTTATGCAGAAGAGGGTAAATCTCGTTGTGGACTAGTCTTTCAAAAAGCCTTGACAAGGTCGGCAGAATCGAGATAGGTCTATATTGTTCTACGTCATGCCTTGAGCCACCCTTATGCACTGGAGTAATGTTAGCTCGCTTCCACACCATCGGGAACACACCTTCATGCAGACATCTATTAAAAAGGATATAGATCGGCTCACAAATACTGTCAGCCGTAGCCTTAAAAAAGGCCGCCGGAAGACCGTCAGGACCTGCCCCCTTAGAGGGGTCCAACCGTTTCAACTCGTTGAGTATTTTTGATTTATCAATATGCAAATTACTAATTAAGTTACCATTTTCTGCGCACTTCTGCGGTGGATCCCACGTAGAGAGCGTTGGTGACACGGGCTCAAATACGGACAAGAAAAAGTCCGAAAACATATTGCAGACAACATCAGGATCACTTGACATGACATTCTGGTACTGCATCTTGGACGGAATGCCAGACTTGCTTTTACGGTTAGAGATATAGGACCAAAAATGCTTTATGTTACTAGTGAGACTATCTTCAACCGAGTTAATATAGTTGGAATAACAGGTTTTGCACATATGTTTGAAGATAGACCTACATTCCGAGAAGTTATTATAGTCTTTGGCGTTGCTGTATTTTTTCCACTTTATCCAAAGACGTTGCTTCTTCTTAAATAATTTAACTAATTGTGGCGTAAACCAGATTGGGAAATCAAGTGATCTAGTCCTTGCCGGGGGGACTAGTGGGCTAATTATGTCACTCAACATACTATAGAATGCCTCCACCGCCTCTTCCGATGATAGACTGTCAAACAGTGTGGACCAATCGACCTCATCCATGTGTTTATTGATGAGATCGTAATTAGCTTTACGGAAATTATATTTATTAATCGGTTTTCTCTTTAACATTTGTGTGGATAAGCTAACAGGTGCGATTATAACAAAAGGGGGGTGGTAGGGGTCGACTGGCAATAAAGGATCTTTAAGGTGGCCAGTCGAACAGCAAGTGTTCGAGATAAACAAATCCAGGGTCTTTCCTCCACTGTTTAGCGTGCTATTATATTGGTGAGCATCTAGCGAAGACATGAGATGCATAAGTTCCGAGCAAATAAGGTGTGTGCAGACACATGCCACACAAGCCTCATGCCCCGCCGATATCGCGCTCCACGCAACATTAGAGAGATTATAGTCACCGACGATGTAAACATTCATGACGTTAGGTGCATTTAAGGTGTCCTGAAGAAAGTCAAAATGAGATGAATAGACATCGGAGCTGGTCCCCGGCGGAATGTAAGCTGCGCTGATGATATGAATCTTATGTTTATCGTTTTTGCTAGGCAGTGCAACCATGAGGTGTTCAATACACGCCGAGGGCCTACAATGCGGGCTACTGAAAATATCGAGTGAGGCCGATTGAAGCTCACGCAGTATTGCAATGAGCACCCCACCCTCATCTCGCTTCCCCACTTGTCATCACACTTCTCTTTCTTTTCTACGCAGTCCGACAGTGACCGCGCTTTAGGTCACATAAACCCCTAATCTCTGGAACTAGCGGTCGAATTTTGAGGGAAGTTATAGGCACACATCACGGTACAACCCTTAGTAGCCGAGCAATAAGAAATAAAGCCAGAACGAACACGGCGTAATAGCGCGGGCGATGCGATGCGATGCGACGGCGTGAGACGGGAGAGCAAGTAATTTCACGCGAACGAATTCGCGGGCAGAAGCGTCAGTAATAAACAACAAAGATTATTAGGTTCGCTTCAGTACACGAGACTTTAATCACAAAATACAGATAGTACAGAAGGCAATCTACAAACAAAGTGCACTCGAGCAACGCACACATAGACACCGCTCACGGACACGTTATCTCGGATGGGTTGGGAGTAGCGCGAGCGCGGGTGCCATCCGCTTGAGACACGCGTCTGTGAAGTCTGTGCACAAATGGAGCAACAAAAAAATGGCTATCTAAGTTCGATTTTTATAATTGTTTCCTATTTTGAATCGGTATAAACGAAGTAACTTTTTTGTAAGGTAAATTCACGCTACCAACTATTACGTAAGTTGAAAACATGATTTTGTAATATTGTGTTGTTTTTAGTGACATTTGATAGGTTTAGGTCTAAAACGGTTAGTGCAAAATAAATTGTGTAAATAGGGTAATCCGTTTTGTAAAAATTGACAAATGTAAAATTTTATATGTTTTTGTTCTGTAAACTTTTTGTATTGTAATACTATGTTTATTGTTTTGTTTTAAACTGTAGAATAAGCTAAACAATAAATCAAACAACTAGATACGAGTGCCAGTACCACGATAGTTTTTTGTGCATAATCCAAAGTTGTCAACCCTAGTGTAACCGCCGAGCGTAGATATGAAAAGTGAAATACATGTGATTGCCTTCTGTACTATCTGTATTTTGTGCTTTAATTATCTCGCGTCAAATTAGATGTCTCTCACAAGACGCCAGACAATGAATTAATGTAGTCTTAACTTTTCCAGTAATTTAATTTTAATTATCTTTTAACGTACACGATGTACTCTTGCGTTCTTAGAAAATGTGATATTAATATTACACCACATTAGGTATTAAAAAATCTAAAGTAACTCTGTATGTAGAATTATTACCTTTTCGCGCATTAACCACTGAACGGATTTAGATTAAAATTTGGCCAAGTTGGCATCCTAGGAAAGGACGTAGGCTACTTTTTGTAGCACGTTCCCGTGGAATAATTGCCGACATCCACGCGAGCGAAACCGCGGGCAGAAGCTAGTAAATTGATAAAACTTGTATTGTAGATAGACTGGAATCTGGATCTGTAGGTCTGACGATAGGGCAGAGCGTGAGTGCTTGGCCAGACTGCAAACGCGGGCGTGAGGCGGGTGGGGCGCGGCGCGGCATATCCAACATAAGAACTTCATTTGAGCGTCCATAGTGGGCAAGCGGGTGCGGTGAGCGGCGCGGGCTGCTCGGCGCGGGCAACTCACGCCATAGCTCGTTCATACAAGTGGCTGCAGTGAGGGCGCGGGCGGCCCGCGCGGAGACCGTGGTTCTCAAACTAGTTCGAGCTTTTTTTCCAGTAAAAATAAGTCTTCTTCATCCATATTATATTTTGACAAACACTGGACACGACAACACTCAGAACGAAGCCGCGCTGCACTGCGGACAGGCAGATCGTGCGCGTTCCCGCGACCGCGCCACTCCCCGCCCCCTGCTGCCAATCTGGCCAAGCACTAAGAATAAAAACGTCCAAACCTGACTTAAATCCCCTGATTGGACAATGGGTTTCCCAATTAGAAAATTCTCAATAGGAACCCTAACCCTGGATCTACGCCTGTTATTGGCAATAGAGTTGCCCTCTATTATATGAGACTTCAACAAAAAAGTTACCGTGGAGTTTCTTGCCGCTTCTTCTTCATAACGAACGACGAGTTATAGTCCGCGCAGAACTAGTTGGCCGCGCCTTGGGTGGGGACGGGGGAGAGGGCGGCGGGGATGCGTTCGCAACGCACGTACTGAGTAATGACAAAGCGTCCCCGTCCCTCCGTCCCACCGCTCACATATCTAAGGAGCGGCCAACTAGTTTCGCGCGGACTATAGAATCGTGCACTTAGCTTCTAACGTGTCCAGTTTCGATCCCGTGGGAATATCGGGATAAAAAGTAGCCTATATGTTAATCCAGGGTGTCGGCTACCTCCATACCAAATTTTATCAATATTGGTCCAGCCGTTTGAGCGTGAAGAAGTAACAAACATATAAACACACCCCCACACACACTCACAAACTTTCGCCTTTATAATACTAGTGTGATTTGGTACAGAAATGGTAAAGTGGACCAATTTACAGACAGGCTAGCACATCAAGTTACTACAATCTGTTAAATTTGATACGATCTGCACTTGGCCATTTTTTGGTAGATTTTCAACTTTATCGCTACATAAGGTTCTGCATAAGGTTCAAAGTTGATTGGGAAAATTTGACAGTTTCGGGAAGTTTGATGTACTGGCGGCTAGACCAATACCAACTTAATTCACTATGACAAGTTTCCACCTTTTCAGGTGCAGCAGTGGCCTACGCAGTTTCAGCGGACACAATCCGAGGTGACCTCGGAGCTACAGTACCATACAAGTACACCACAGTAGAACAGGTCTTTGCTTTGGAGTTCCTGATGACCTTCCTGCTTGTAGCCCTGGTTTTAAGCGTAACTGACTACAGGAGAGGTGCAAGAGGTCTTGGGTCCTCACCTTTAGCTATAGGCATCTGTGTATCTGGTTGCTTATGCTCCTGTCTCCCTTACACCGGGTCTTTGAATCCTGTGCGGACCTTAGGACCAGCTGTTGTGATGGGTATTTATGATTATCATTGGGTGTATTGGGTAGCACCCCTTATGGGGGGTGTCGTGGCAGGGGTAGTGTATAGGCTAGTTTTAGGGGTGAAACATTGACAGTTTGGTTCGGAAGAAGATTAGTGTAAATAAAGGTTAGTATTTGAATTGATGGTTTCATTCAAAATTAACTCTTTTCGGTCGCCGCCGTGATGTGATAACTCCGCGGTGGTCTGCGGATGGGTGACCATCTTTACGTACCGTGAACCCTCCGAGCCTCGGAAAACACGTTAAGCCGTTGCCGTTGGTCCCGGCTGTCATTCGTGGATCTATGACAGTTACGGGTAGTCAGAAGCCCGAAAGTCAGACAACCAGTCTTACCAAGGGGTATCGTATTACCCAGTAACTGGGTTGTGGAGGTCAGATAGGCAGTCGCTCCATGTAAAATACTGGTATTCAGCTGCATGCGGTTAGACTGGAAGCTGACCCCAACATAGTTAGGAAAAAGGCTAGGTAGACGATGATGATTCAAAATTAACTCTTTTCTCTCTTTTTACCCGACTACGGCAAAACCAAAAGGAAGGGAATTAAGTGTGTTTCACCGTAGCGTCTAAACTGCTGAACCAATTTTGATGAATGAGGTGTCAATAGATTCGTAATTATGGTCCGGATGACTTAAGCTATATATTTTTTTGATTTTACGGTTATCCGTAAATTTCTGACCTCGAGAAAATCCATTTTTGTACCATTTTTGACAATTTTTTTACCTGTCTTGATTTCTGTCTGAAATATTTTCGGGTTTCATACTTTTTAGATGACTTTTATTTTTCCGTAGACGGGTTTAAGTTTTTTAAACTTATTTTCCAATTAGTCGTTGCGGATGGAGAAGATATTTCCCAAACTAGCCGACAAAAACTCTACGGTGTGATAATATGATATGATCTATCTATCTTTATACGAATTTTCTCCTCCTAAATGCATGGGTCACGTGAGAACCTGCATAACCCACAAGCTAACAAGAACCCTAAAAGCTAAATAGAGTATATTCAGGAGAGTTCATTGCTGGGTTTAGACCGTGCAATTCAAATTCTCGGCTAATAATGCATTTTTTTTAATGCTGATCAGCAGAATGTGGTCAGCATTAAAAAAAATGTCTGTGTGGTGCCGGACTTAAAGAATAGCACCACCCCATACTTCCCGTGGGTGTCGTAAAAGGTGACTAAGGGGCGTACCGGAGAACGGGCAGCAGCGTTCTCTATGCATTCCACCACCATACCATACTGCGATCGCCAACCCGCCTGCCAAGCGTGGCGTTTATGGCAAACCCCCCCTTTTGGGGGAGGCCTATGTGCAGCAGTGGACGTCTCTCTGCTGAAATGATGATGATGATGATGACATTCTGCTGGAAAAGAACGCAGAATCAAATTCTGCGTCATTATCCCAGCGGCAAAGTTACTCGAACATACCTACTCTACATCCACCATCTTCTTAAACTCGACATAGCATTTCGCAGTCAGAATCCAACTAGCATTTCCCAAACACATTTTCCTTCTTGCCATCTCGTTTGAACCGTTCACTCGTCTGCCAGCTATTCAAACAAACTACATTTGTATTTAGTAAGCAAGCGAGCTGTTACGACATGTTGCACGCTATTCAATGCATATGTGCCCATTGAGGAGTGAAGACCAATTGATAGAAATGGGAGCTCCTGAGTAAACTGTCGCTGTGAGCACAGGAACGTTTACGAGACGGTGTTGGATCGTTACACAGGGATAAAATAAACAAACTAAAACTCAAATATTTTACAAAGGCTCCAGTCCCTAAAGGTCATAGCACACGTATCGAATCGGAAAGGGATCGGCACCGTATCGCCTTTCACCTCGCCGTCAAACAGGCGTCAACCTAACGTAAGCACGTAACCAAAGCGTATCAGAAGCTCCGATACGTCGACGGCGATTCAGCGCTTACGGCTCGCTGACCGCTGGTTGATGGTGCAGCAGGCAGGCCGGAGGGGTGAGAGGGGCAAGGGTGGCGAAGAGACATAAGCTCTGGTACGGAGAGACGTAAGCGCGGAGACGACGAGCCGTAAGCGCGGGGACGACGAGCCGTAACGCACCGCATCGCGGTTCGTGAGCTTGTCCCGAGGCGAGGCGATTACGATATGATTCCGATTCGTGTGCGTTGCAGTAGGGAGTTTCATACAAAGAATACTGAACGACTCGAGTTGATACGGTGCTCAAACTCAAACTCAAAACTCAAACTCAAAGCATTTATTTCAATTAAACCAATTACAGGCACTTTTAAATTGTCAAGGGGTCGGTCAGTCAGAAAGATGAAGCTAGTTGCCCATTCCAAAGCGTAGGTACCTATGGAGAAGAACGGGCAAGAAACTCCATGGACACTCTTTTAAATCAAAATAATATGGTTACGAAGTCTTGTTTACATCATTCATGTTAAAAATTATACATGTGAGAACGATGCAGAACGTTAAAAGCGTCCGTAATGAAAAGACGAAAAAAAAAAACATTTCAAATAGGTATTAAATTAAAAATAAGCCATGGCAGCAAAGAGATGACCAGTCCCTACTGACGGCGCCCGTTCACGAACATGACGCATGTATTAGCACCATTCAGCTCAACCATTTTGAAGGGAGCCAAATGATCCAACACACGCGCCACCATCAGCGAGACATTTGAGTGAGCGTGACATACTCTCAGCCGCCAGGGCACATTCAAGTCAATAAAAGGCGTACCCAGTAAATGGAAGCTTTATAGTATGTACATAGTACTCACACATATGCTATGCAATTATACAATACTAGGTGATTGAATTTATATAATGCAAAAATAGTATTTTAAAATCTTCAGCAGCTCCAACAGTGTTTTTCAATGCTAATCAATTTATTTGTGCGTCCTTATGGAGCAGGACCAACATTTGATCCCTTTCCGGTTTGATACGTGTCCTTTAGTCCGTTCATCAATAGTGTTATCTCTGTAAGTATACGCAGTATGAAATTCCCATAAATACGGCCGAAACTACGGACTTCGTGGTTAGGGAGTAGACGGTGTCTTGAATATTTCTTGAATTAAACCTTAGCTTTAATCATGTCTAATATTTTGTGTTTTGACGCGCATAGTCCTATAGGAATATTGTGTAAAAGGACAAGAGGAAGTGGCAGACAGCACAGTCAGGCAGTAGAGAAAGTCGCTCCATGTAAAATACTGGTATTCAGCTGACTCCAACATAGTTGGCAGAAGCTAGGCAGATGATGATGGATAAAAGAACGAGAGTACTTACCTACTCCAATAATAATAAACGGCCAAGGAAAACATCGTGAGGAAACCTATAAAGGTATGAGGAACAGGGAGTAAAGTTCACTCATACTAAGGGAGGATCCTCTTATATACGATGGAATTTTCGAAGCGTACCTGGAGGGAAAGTACTCTAAATACTGCAGACAGCAAATTTCACTCAAAGGAGACATTCTTTTATTTTTAGAAACAAAACTACATTAAAGATTTTTTTTAATTCTCTTGCCACACCCGGGAATCGAACCGGCTAGCATCGTGTACTTTTATGGCACCAATCGATAGGGTCAAATCTCTGTGGTAGCAAACATGGTAAATTAAATTAAACAATAACCATGAAAAAACTTATTATATTCGAAAGAAAAAAACGAGTAAATTAACTAATTAGTTGCTCGAAATCAGCTCCATTTTCTTGGATGCACAAATTTATTATTTTAAGGAATTAATTTTGAGTAATTTTTAGTAGCGTGTTGTGGTGAATATTGAAAATTGTATGTAAACCTCAGTTGTATAGGATTTTTGGTAAATTTGATTTTTTACGTACCTATTCAATCTTGTCTTGCTTCATCTTGTCCCATTGAATTTATAAGTTTGGATTTTATGATTCTCCTTTACTGTTTGCTAGGGACACTTGATCCTTGGCCCGCATGGCCAGGGGGAGCGTGACGAAATACGCAACCACTCCAGCGCCCCGGCTAAAGGTAGCAACAGGACACCGTGTGGTTTTAGTCAGTAAGAGTCTGACAGCCCCTCCACCCACCCCAGGGAGGTGGACATCCATGAGGATTTCCACACGCTAAAAAAGGGGCATTTGATCCTTATGATTGACCCTATCGATTGGTGCCGTAATTATTGCCGCCTATTTTTCGGATTTTAGTCGGTTCGATTCCCGGGTGTGGCAAGCGTATTTTCAAAAATCCTTAAATGCAGTCTTGCTTCTTTTTAAAAATAATTTGCTGTCTTCAGTATTTAGAGTACTTTTCCTCCAGGTACGCTTCGAAAATTCCACCCTGTATATGCTAATTGCGCGGTAAACTCTGCTTGCGAGATGCAGGATTTGGCGTGACGTCAGTATGACGCGATGTTTGCATGGGGCGTTGTAGACACCGCTACAAACCGGTATGTCTTAGAACCAAAAAAATTTAAGACGTGTGACATCTACCAACCCGCACTGGGTCTGCTTGGTACTACTCCCTCTCAAAGAGAGGAGGCCTGTGGGAGGAATATTTTAGGTTGATATTGATTATAACCTTTAATAATATTTCCTTATATTTTTTTTTCCTTATATTTTTCCTTATATTATTATTTGAGTATTGAAATAGTCAATCTCTCGCTGAATGAACTGATCTCTAATTATTCCGCCATTAGCTACACACGACATAATTCCAAATCAACCAGTAATAAGCTCCAATTAAGTTAAATATCGATCATTCGTTAATTCTGCTTTAAACTCTCTGATTCTCTGAATTGCCAACTTAAGTGTTTTTAGTAATGTAAAGGGAAACAATCAGAAGGAGAAATAGACAAGATTATAATTGTCACACACGCTCACAATAGTCACAGTAAATAAATACAAATTAAAAGAAACTTAAAATAATTTTTCTATAGGTACACTACGGCCGAAATATCTTGGCGACTCTGAACATAGACACTACGAGCTTTCGCGCATGTTCTCTCACTCACACTCGCCTCATATCACCATCTGGTTCCTAAAAAAAATACTGCGCGGCCTTCTGCGCGAAGTTCGGACTCGCCAAGATATTTCGGCGGTAGAGTACCTGACGTTTTCGTCAATAATCTAAAATCTCCATAGCAACCACATACAGATTAAAATGTAAATGCTTAAACTATGGTAATGGTATGTACCCTACCTGATAATAACGAATTACGCTCGACAATGTATTGATTTTCCTACGTTAAATTAAATGCCTCCCACATTCCTTATCGAGAGGCAGCATTTATTGAAACAGCTTTTGCCCGCGTGAATATTGGAAATTATCTCACTGGAACGTTCTAGTTCTACCGAGACAAAAAATATCGTATGTCATACCCGACAGACAGTTACTTTCGATTTTATAATATTAAGAATAGATTGGGGATATTGTAATGCCAATTTTATTCCCAGTAAATTATCACTTGCATTGGGCAAGAATTACAGATGGCGAGAAATAAATAAAATCGAGGAAGGCCTTCACCCAGAATTTGGAAAGCAACAGACAACAAAAATAATATTACTGACGTTGTAAAAATCTGGTTATTTTTTTTTATCCTTTATTAAAAAGAACCAGGTTCTTAATAATTAATTACAATCTAGCCTATAAGACTAATAAGCAATTTTAATCTAACTTAATTTTTTACGTGATAATTATTTTAAAACTTAGAATAGTGTTTATTGTACTTTACACAAGTCCGTTCCACTTTCTTAGAGTCTGATATGATGATATAAACACTTTGTTCATGTGTTATTATGTGTGTCATTAGCACTATTATTTCTACACTTTTTACACTACACTAATTCAAAAGGTTTTGTCCGTTTTAGTCTTCGCAGTTCGCACTATATTTGTTTGGTCTAACAGCTGAATTGCCTCGATGTTCACATGTCGGTGGAGTCGGTGTTCATAGGCCTCAACAAATTTTTGGATGATCTTGGTGACGGGTTCCACTTTTAGGTCACGATGGAGGTCGTCATTTCTTATATACCAGGGCGCATTAACAATACTCCTGAGTACCTTATTCTGGAATGTTTGTATTATTTTGATGTTGGTCGGCTTAGTACAGCCCCATAATTGGATGCCATATGTCCATATTGGCATGAGGATATGCTTATATAACAGAATTTTGTTGTGTATCGATAGGCAGGAATCCCGTCCAATCGACCAATACATGTTTTTAAATCGCATTTCTAGTTCCTGTCTTTTCTTTTTGACGTGCTCTTTCCAGCGCAGTTTCGCGTCAAACGTTATGCCAAGGTATTTGGCTGTATTTGCGTATGGCACTTGTTGGCCATTTATGAAGATTGGGTGGTAATCACAATTCCTGTTGGTGAAGTCAATGTGAAGTGAATCGTGATAATGGCAATCTTTCAAGTCCTGATTTTTAACAGTAGATTGCGACTTCGAATTCGATCTTTATAAGCACAGACTAAAATATAATGCAGTTTATAAGAGAGACCTAAATCGAAATCACAAGCATTCGAGCGTATGAGGCAGGGAAAATGTTTTTCGAAACAGCGTCTTTCGCGACTACTTCATTCGAGTCCATGAGCTTTCGAACCTGTGAGGCAGTGGAAAAATAATTAGCAACAGCATGTGTCGCAACAGCCAGCGGCGTTCGAAACAACATACGGGACCCGTCAAAATCTAGTGACGTGTTACTAGAGAAAGTGAGACACCTTGTTATCGGACGTCATAAGACGATTAGAGTCCGACTCACGAGGGAAGTCCCGCGGCCATAAGTGGAACTAATTATTAATAAATAGTCAGCAACATTCCTATTGCCTCAGACACCGTTATCTATTTAGATTGTGCATTTTATTAACCCGTGTCGGTAATAATGATGTTTAGATAAATAAATTATTAAAGATTTTTGTCTCCGTCGCATTCATGTGGCGCCGCGTTTGCGAGACTTCTTTCGTGAGAAGGACTCTACGGTTGAAGTAGAAGTTGGACTTACCACAGGTACTCACTCACTTTCGTTTACATAAATTTTTGATTCGATCAGCGGAGTTCGGCCGACGACGTACGATTAGTCCTACGCCTCGCGGACAGTAGGTACTCGCCGCCAGTGCTCGCCGCCAGTGCTACTCGCCGCCAGTACTCGCCGCCAGCGCTCGCCGCCAGCGCTCGCCGCCAGCGCTCGCCGCCAGCGCTCGCCGCCAGCGCTCGCCGCCAGCGCTCGCCGCCAGCGCTCGCCGCCAGCGCTCGCCGCCAGCGCTCGCCGCCAGCGCTCGCCGCCAGCGCTCGCCGCCAGCGCTCGCCGCCAGCGCTCGCCGCCAGCGCTCGCCGCCAGCGCTCGCCGCCAGCGCTCGCCGCCAGCGCTCGCCGCCAGCGCTCGCCGCCAGCGCTCGCCGCCAGCGCTCGCCGCCAGCGCTCGCCGCCAGCGCTCGCCGCCAGCGCTCGCCGCCAGCGCTCGCCGCCAGCGCTCGCCGCCAGCGCTCGCCGCCAGCGCTCGCCGCCAGCGCTCGCCGCCAGCGCTCGCCGCCAGCGCTCGCCGCCAGCGCTCGCCGCCAGCGCTCGCCGCCAGCGCTCGCCGCCAGCGCTCGCCGCCAGCGCTCGCCGCCAGCGCTCGCCGCCAGCGCTCGCCGCCAGCGCTCGCCGCCAGCGCTCGCCGCCAGCGCTCGCCGCCAGCGCTCGCCGCCAGCGCTCGCCGCCAGCGCTCGCCGCCAGCGCTCGCCGCCAGCGCTCGCCGCCAGCGCTCGCCGCCAGCGCTCGCCGCCAGCGCTCGCCGCCAGCGCTCGCCGCCAGCGCTCGCCGCCAGCGCTCGCCGCCAGCGCTCGCCGCCAGCGCTCGCCGCCAGCGCTCGCCGCCAGCGCTCGCCGCCAGCGCTCGCCGCCAGCGCTCGCCGCCAGCGCTCGCCGCCAGTGCTACTCGCCGCCAGTACTCGCCGCCAGTACTCGCCGCCAGTACTCGCCGCCAGTACTCGCCGCCAGTACTCGCCGCCAGTACTCGCCGCCAGTACTCGCCGCCAGTACTCGCCGACAGTAGGTACTCGCCGACAGTAGGTACTCGCCGACAGTAGGTACTCGCCGCCAGCACTCGCCGCCAGCACTCGCCGCCAGCACTCGCCGCCAGCACTCGCCGCCAGCACTCGCCGCCAGCACTCGCCGCCAGCACTCGCCGCCAGCACTCGCCGCCAGCACTCGCCGCCAGCACTCGCCGCCAGCACTCGCTCTTGCCCGGTTTTTTATTTTATGAGTAAACTTCCATGTTTGACATGCATAAATCAAGGAGGGTAAGAGACAATCATCATCATTTTTTTCAGATCATCATTTCATCATCATTTATTTATTTTGAGATCATTATTTTTTTCTTTAGGAAAATCGCCTTTCAGCACTTCCTTATAACTCCAAAACTTGTTCCAGGTCTTTTGAACTCTTCTGTCTACCTCCTGTTGATTGTTCAAGGCAAGAGCGAATCGGACTTGCGCACCGAGGGTTCCGTAACATCCGGGTTTATGCATAAGGTTTATGTTTATGAAATAATTATTATTTATTTTTTTGAGTTGAATGAATGGTAAATTATTGTGGTTTACGATTTATGACGTATTAAAAAAAAAACTACTAACTAGATCTCGTTCAAACCAATTTTCGGTGGTAGTTTACATGGTAAACATATATTTTGTTTTGTTTTTTTGTTTTTTTTTTTTGTGTTATCATATATTTTTTTTAGTTTTATCATTCTCTTATTCTCTCGCGCAAACTATTCAGTTTAGAAAAAAATGTTATTAGAAACCTCAATATCATTTTTGAAGACCTACCCATAGATACCCCACACGTATGGGTTTGATGAAAAAAAAAATTTGAGTTGCGGTTCTAAGTATGGGGAACCCTAAAATTTATTGGTTTTTTTCTATTTTTGTGTGAAAATCTTATTGCGGTTCACAGAATAAATCTACTTACCAAGTTTCAACAGTATAGTTCTTATAGTTTCGGAGAAAAGTGGCTGTGACATACGGATG